>OZ002741.1:33563817-34132274 GCA_963924295.1 Dioctria rufipes | reverse complement strand
CAGTCTGCCAGAAATATGGAGAAATATAGAGAATATAGCACAATTTTTAACATGACGATTGATCATCTGAATTTAACTTTACAAATTATTATCTAAAGATTAAGTTTTCCATTAAAATTAAACTGGATTGATTAAGTTACTTTTTGAATCAACATAAATTAGTCATGATTCCTAGGGACTTTTTGAATATTACTTAGAATTGCTATCGTCCTTCCATGTAGAACTGGGTAAATCTAAAGTTAGTTCGTTAACTACATAAATGCCCTCCAATTTGTAACTTTTCTGAGGAACTATTAACAGCACTTCCCCTGTAATCACAATCTTTTCAGCTGCGTTAATTGCTTAAAGTGCAAGAGAAGTTTTTCATTTAATTTTTATCTAATTAAACTTTAGTTTCTTTGCGGAGATGAATTTGCAGACAATCACACGCTGATAGAAGTTAGTCCGTGGGAAGGATGAACTATGGATTCTATGTGAAACTTTTATTTTGATTAATATCTTCAAAAACTCAATGGAATTTCCGAAAGCGTTCAAGTGAAAATATCTAAACAATCTGTTTTGACAGTTATGCAAAGTCTCAAATATTACTTTCCAGGAGGCTAGGGGAAATAAACAAATGCTGCGGAGTTTTAAATAATTTTTTTTTTGTGGGTGCTTTTTCTGAACAAAAATGAAAAGTATGGGGGAAAACCTTCATTTATTTGAAGTTTTGCCCGAAAATAATGAGAAAATGTAAGCGAAGAAAGAGTGGATATGACAGTTGAGATAGCTCAGGTGTCCAATAATTCAATTAGTCGAAAGATTTGTGGAACTTTTGTTTTTTTTTCTTCTCACCCTTGTTAGAAGTTCTCCTGTGACGTCATCTTGTGGCAATAAGTCATTTCACCCTTATTTCTACAGACCGTAAAATATATTATGACTTTTGGGTGGTAAGATTTGTTATTAAGGATCCTTTTTTTTTGTTTTTTGTTTTTGGTTGGGGTGGTGGGTCGTTTTCAATTTTTATGACTTTATGTCGACGACGTAGCGGAGTAATTGAAAAGTAAAATCAACCGAGCTATTATCTGATTGGCGGTAGAGGAAGAGGAGGACGAAAGTATTTTAAAATGAGGAGTTTTTACACTGCAGATTATGGAAAATGGAATTAGTTTCTTTGTTTGGGGTCAAGAAAAAATTAAGGTGTTCACCAAACGTTGGTATAACTTTCATAATATGATTTATGTTTTAATTTTGATTATAAAATTGACTTACGTGTAGTTCCCTATAATTTCCGAGGAATGGAAGAGAACAGCTGTGAATTGGGAATTTCTGTGTAGGTATGGATACGTTGAGCTTCTTTTGAATTATGCATGAGTGCTTGTTTTGCAATGTTATTATTATTATTTTCTTGTCTGGATCTGATTGTGATCAAATCAGTTTGACGTTTGATTTATGACTAATGTCGTTTTCGTTTCAACTTTATATGTTGGAAGCAATAACATATATAAAATGTACTGCTGATACTACTGAAATTGCTTACATTATTTGACATTATTATGTGATCACTTTTCTATAGCTGTCTCTTTTGGTTTAACTACTTTATTACCACTGACATATATATATGAATGGAGTGCTTAATCTCCTGTTTCATGTGGCACCAGTTTTGATTTCAGAAAGCATGCTCTCACTGTCAATGCTACCAACTGTCGTAAACTGCCGCTATATTTAAATTATTTGGGAATTTACGTACTATATATGCATGTCAGTGGGACTTACCGAATTTACCACAAAAGTTTTGACGGATGTGTTCCATATGGGCGGAACTTTCACGCTATGTGGCACATCCCAGTGCTGAATACTTTTAACAACCCGACCATCACCGATTTGGATGAAAATTTTACAATTTATATGGAATACGAAAATAGCTCATCCATATTTTTTGTTTTCCCCTATCATGCCCCATCCCTACGATAGGGGGTTTGAATTTCCTGATTTTACGATGAGACGTCATTTTCCAAAAATCATATCTCGATAACGGAGCATCCCATTTTTATGATTCTAATGTCAAATGAAGCTTAACCGAACAAAAAATATTTTTCTTAATAATAGTATGTTTTCTAGCACTTTTTTCTATTTTTAATTTGACGCTAGATATCTTATCTACCTATGTAAAAAAATTGCGATGGTTTTCGGTGTTCGATGGAAAAAATTAGAATTTGGCCGAGATAAATGGTGGTGGTTTTTATTTGCTTTTTCCGATATAAGTTACTATGGCGGTATTTTTCGTATTTAGGTACTTATAGGGTACTTAAGCTTATATATGGGACTTATGAGTACCAGTACTAGTATCGCTTGACTTGTACTTACAAATTTTTAAGTATAAGCACCGAGACTTGTATTTGTACTTAAAAGTAATTTAAGTCCAGGTCTTGGTACTGGTTCTACTATTTAAGTACCAATGTACATATACAATCTGGATGCGTTTCAAATTATAAAATTAGATACACATTTTAAAATAATTATTTACATTTTGATTAATCAATAATGAAGAGATATGCATACACAGCTAAAATCTATATAAGCCTTAGTTCACGTTTTTGTTTTTTTTTTCTGCAAACTTATTTAGCACCTGTTGCACTGTGTTACTCTGTTTTTAATTATTTCGTTTTTAATCTTTAGGACTGCCATATTCTAAAACCTCTCCTGAAACATAGTTGCTCTAAACCAAGTTTTAACTTGACGCATAAAGAAAAGCTCCATTCACAGCCAGCCCAACTCACAGAAAGACCAAGAGCTGCTTGCAGCAACTTGTATAAATTTGGGCAGAAGTCTTGATAAATTTGGGTTTTCAGTCTTTCCAAACTTATTACAATACTCTTTTTTTGGAACATACTTTTCATAATTTTTGTTTCATCTTGTAAGGTGGAAATGTCTATATTGAAAACATTTTTTTAATTTTCTACGAATCCATCTCCATGTTTGAAGTCCACCTTTATAAATTAGTAGGCTGTACCAAAGGTAGATTTTCAAACCTATTTTTGAAATTTGTGATAATGTTGTCCATCACTTTGGTTGTAAATATGTGTGGAAAAATATGATGGAAAGTCGACTAAATTACTTTTACCTAAAGTGGACTTTTTGGCTGTCTCCGGTTGCCTTCTTCTATTCAAGACTCGAGTAAGTTCCTGGGCAAATTTCAATTTTTCCAGCGGTTTTCTCGATTTCCCGAAGTATCAATTGTCTATAGATGCTAAAATAGTTTTATTTCATAATATAACGTAATAAAAATATTGAATTTTTTAATTGAGCACTAAACATTCCTTCCAAATAAATGTAATCAGCCTATTGAATCCGTTGGGATCAAAACCGAAAAAGCTTAAAAAATTTTTCCGGAAAATTAAAAAAAAAAGGTTTACGTAATTTTCAAAATTTCATTGATATCAAAAGTTATTAATTAAAATTTCCGTACAAACTGTCAAAAATAGCACCACATGATTTCTCATACGGAATATATCTTCTCACGCCTTTGTCAAAATTTAGTGAAATCAGATCAATCTCAGAGCAGCTTTTAAAAAATTTAAAAAGATTTCAATAGATTTTCCTAAAGAAAAAAACTTTTACGGATTTTTCAATTCGGAGCCAAACGGATTCAATTTTGGCCCCAGATTGTACGAATTGATGAATGTTTTTTAGGAATTTCTATAATTTCCTAGGAGGTCCAGTCCGCATTCTGGGGTGCGCCACGCCCACCTTGGCGCCTATCTAGTTACGCCATTCATAAGTTACGAAATGGTAATCGGTAACAAATATTTATAACTTAATAGTTTCTTAATGGTTCTTAGGCTTTAACTAATACAAAGTCAAGTCTATTTGTTGTGATAAGTGTGTGAGTTGAATTGATTGTAATTGAAAGTTAAGTTCTTAAAAAATAACCCCCAGAGAAATGCAGAATTTCAAATTTATTCACCGGCACGCTAGAGAGAATACTGAGAGTGTTGTCTGAAATGTTGGCAAGTTTCTTGTGGTATGCATGCAATGGAATTCTTTTCCTTCAGGAAAATAACCAGATAGTTGAATATTCTGGTAGCTTATGAATACTAGCAATGTTTATTCTATTTTTTTTTTCTTTTACTTTGACTAAAATATTCCATTGTGGTGCATGGGAATAAAATGATTTAAGGTATCGTGGATTATGAAAACTTGCCAAAACATCCTTACAGATAATACAATTTCGGAAATCGTGCTTAGCTTGAATAAGTATACCGAAAATGTACTTCTTCCCATTGAAATAAGCTTATGTATATGTATGTGTGTAAGTTTTATGGAATCTTTGCGTAAATATCGATCGCAATGCAATTCAACAAAACCAGAATTTAAAAATTGTACCGAAAAGTATAGAAGCAGATAAAAGACGATCTATTTTTTTGAAGTATAGATTTCTGCAATGTATGGCATCTCATTTATCGCCCTTGACAACTTTTCGCACTTTGTGTCGAACACTCAAAGTTTGGTCAACCATGCTGAACCGTTTTTACTAATATTTCTTGAATCGATTCACTATTTCCAAAGCGTTGAATTATTTTGTTAGTCCATTAACGCCGAAATTTACTAAATCGATTGAATATCCAGAAAGTTCAGCAGATCAATTTCATTTTTCATATATACGACACCGGTTCCTTCAATCCATTCCTTGGTCTGCGTCGCAGAGTTTCCACCATGATGGTAACATTGGTGGTGATTATGTACTGACAAATGAGGCTGATTTTATTCCATACTGACAAATTACTTACCTTTCATAGCATCCCTTTGGCTCAAATTTTTTTAACACGAAGGGACTGTGTAAAATTCTGGATCGCATAGAGTGGAATAATCCAATTTGACATAATGATCGCGGTGCCAAAAAGCTTTTGAAGCCGGGGCTTCACACAATGTTTTTGGCTCAGGTTTCAGTTACAAATGCTTGAAGTTGTTCCGATCCTTAAATAGTTTGAAGAATCATTTCAATAGTCGTACCACAAGTTTTGGTCACACCTCTCATATATGTATGTAGACACTGTGATCCTTTCTGATTGTAGACAAATTTTAGAATCCAGTTAGAATAACTTGGATTATGTTTGCGATCAGTTTTTGGCTTTTCGGCGAACTAAAATTTTTTTCTCCATATTTAATTAATATATAGAAAAGCCTAAGCTCTGCCTGTAATGCGGACGAATTTCAGAAAGCCTTTTTTAATGAAAAAAATATTTGAAAAAAAAAAACATTAAGAAAACCCCAAACTGTCTGTAACGAGTTTGAATTGCAGCATGATTTTTTTTTCTTAATGAAAAACATATTTCAAAAATGAAAAAAAAATTTAAAAAAATTAAAAATTAATTGAAAAATATGAAAAAAATGTAAAAAAAAAAGTAAAAATTTAAATAAAATAAAAGAAAATTAAAAATTTCAAAAAACCATAAAAAAAATCCGTTCGTACCAAATGTACATTATAATGTACATCAATTTTGGCAACCTATAACTAAATTATGTGTTATCTCACAAATATAAATTATGCAACGTTGCATTCTAGATTACTACTTAATTTGTTTGTGTGTGGTGGAAGGTGGTTTCAAAATTGAAGATACTGCCGTCTTCCAATCATGCTTTGTAGTCATCATGAGGTACAATAACAGTACCATAATTGCTAAATATACCTAAGGGTTTTCCAATAAGAGGTGTTATTTTAATTAGCCAGCTATTTCGGTAGATGTCACTTTTGGAGCTGTCATTTTTTGACATTTGACAAGTAGAAACTACACCATTAACAGAAATGGAACTATATACGATTCAACAATGCATTGAAATTATTAAAATTCACTATAAAAATGGTGAAAATGTGGCAGAGACGGTTCGTAAAACTCGAACATTTTTGGGTCGTCGTGAAGCACCTTGTCGGACCGCAATACAGAAATTGGTAGAAACATTCGAACTGTCGGGACAAGTTAGTGATGTGAAGAATAAAACCCGTGCACGTCGCTCAAGAACAGCCGAGAATATTGCTGCTGTAGCCGAAAGTGTTGAAGAAAACCCAGGCTTGTCCATTCCTCGTCGTTATTTGGAATTAGGCATTCCACAAACGTCATTACACCGTATTTTGCATAAAGATTTGGGTCTTAAGGCTTATAAAGTTCAGTTAACACAAGAACTCAAGCCGGCCGATCATCAACAACGTCGAGTCTTTGCTGATTGGGTCCTTGAAATGCATGAAAATGATCCGGAATTCCATCGAAAACTCATCTTGAGTGATGAGGCCCATTTCCACCTCGATGGCTTCGTCAACAAGCAAAATTGTCGCATCTGGGGCTCGGAAAACCCAAGAGTTATTGTTGAAAAGCCTCTCTATCCTCAACGTGTGACTGTTTGGTGCGGTTTATGGTCCCGCGGGGTCATTGGACCTTACTTTTTCGAAAATAAGGCTGGAGCAACAGTTACGGTGAATTGATTGCGCTATCGACAGATGATTAATGATTTTTTATGGCCGGAATTGGATGGTGTTGATCTGGACAACGTTTACTTTCAACAAGACGGCGCTACGTGCCATACAAGCAACGAAACCATTGATGTTTTACGGGAAAAGTTTCCGGACCGTGTTATCTCTCGAAGAGGTGATCACAATTGGCCACCGAGATCTTGTGACTTAACACCTTGCGACTTCTTCCTTTGGGGCCACGGGAAAGAGAAGGTCTACGCCAACAGCCCAGCGTCGATTCAAGACCTCAAAGATGGAATTCGTGAGGCTATCGAGGACATAGGGCAGCCACTTTGCGATTTGGTTATGGAAAATTTCATGAAAAGGATATGGTCCTGTAGGCGTGGTCGTGGTGGTCATTTGGCTGATGTTATTTTTGATTATTAACGGCATACCTTCCTCTTTGTAATGAAATAAAGATGCGATCATTTATCTCAAAAAATTGCATTTTCCTTTGAATATCAAAATAACACCTGTTATTGGGAAACCTTTTGTATTATTATTATTAAATCGTCTACCAGTCAAGATAGGTGGATTAGGTCTCACTAACCTGGTTGTGAAATCAAGGTGTCTCCCATTGCGTGCATTCCAACGAGCGTTTTGCCAGAGAGAAACCTTCATTTCTCAACTGTGGGTGAATGTACTGGGAGGGATCGGCATAGGGGAGTATTGCTCTCTCTTCGACCACCCTATCCTCGTGACTGGTCACAGGATCTAATCTCAACGACTCAGATCTGGGGCAGAATCAGGCCAGCATTTGATCTTAAGTTGAATGCTCTACGGTACACGGAATTCACATCGATTCCAATCAGGTTTAATGCTGAATTAATAGATTGAGTGTTCAGTAATGCTCGAGGTTTTTAAAGCTGACATGCATACATTGACAGTTCTCGCATATATTATTGATATCTCTGGAAACTGTCGAATAAACACTAATACTTCACAACTACACGACCTGCCTGTTTCTGCGCGGGAGAGATTTTGCCAACTTGGGACCAGTAACCCTGGCACTAAGTTAGAAGATGCTTTCGTTCTGCACAGACTACCTCAAACAACTTTCAGCACACTTACAACACGTATGCTACGTGACGTGCTTATGTCAATAAGACCTCCGGAGGGATACAACAGATTGCGAATACACCTCGGGGTGAATATGAGATGATGGGAGGGATAACTTACAGAGTAGTCTACAGTTATCCTTCTAGTTACAAAGACGCTGATGTAGCATTCAAATTGCTACATCACAGTCTTGTGCATCCTAATCAGTTGTCGCATGTTGACCGGTGAGTTCAGAGGCTTTGCATAGTTTGTGCTGGTGAAGGCACCCTGTTTCACATATTCTTCTCTTGCCCAGCTTTGCAAAATCTAATGGAACTCGTGCGCGATATGTGCCAGTTGATCTTCCCGAATTTTGGCATTACTAGGACATCGTTTCTATGGGAACCAAAGGTTTGCAGTCGGCTGAACTATTTGATTAGCTTTGTGTTGACACTGATCAAATCTACAATTCACTTGTACTACATGAGAGTCGAACATGGGAATCAGAATACTGACCCACAACACCACGCACAAGCACTTAAGCGCCACTTCGTTGACAGATTGAAGAGACCTTTACGTCTTGAATAACTTGGCAACGAATGCAGACACATTCAACTGCACATGGGCAACCACTATCGTCGGTGCAGGGCGGCGCTCTTGTCTTTCGCTGGTGATAGCGGGCCACAGTATTTGCAACACTAGTCCACGAGGCTTCTCCTCGCTTTAGAACCGTTGCAAGTGCTGTGAGAAGGACAAACATTCTGTTAGAGATGTTAAGCTGGAGGGACTATGAGGGTAGTTTGTAGAGTTCTACGATACTACAGGGGGACTCTTCTTGGAACTGCCACTTATCTGTACATATAGGCATACTTTTTAAATTTAGGATAATTTCGACTTTGGCATTAAAACTTTATTTCAAAATTATTGTCAAAATTTTTACATTTACTTTTTAACTTTATTTTTTATTATTTTAGTCTTCATAGCTTTTGTCAAGTTTCTCCTTAGTACTGTTTGATCCTTTTGCGACCTTTTAGATTTAGTTTAGTTAGAGCCTTTTTTTTCTGTTTTTAGAGCCACTTTTTTTGTTTTTGTTTTTTTTATATTAAGAGCCATTTTATAACGTATTTAATAAACAATCATATATACATAAAATATTTAAAAAAAAAAATTATTATCGAAACTCAAATATATTATAATAATGCTTTCAAACCAATTGTTCACTAGTAGAACTTGTCTTTCGAGTGGGGAATATTATACCAACATTCAAGAATTAATGATCATTATTATAACACGCTCTGGACATTTCTCGACTAGCTATAAGATTCAATTGTTTGCTTATTACTTAACTCGCTTGACAACGTATTTTTTATTTGTTTCAACAATAATCAAATAAATTACACGAGTCTGTGGTAATTATAATACGAATTTCGTATAATTGTCTAAACACACACCAGCATAAAGCTTGTGTCTGCACAACACCATGATTTATTTGATATATGTTTCAAAGACAACACATTAAATTGATTATCTCTAATTAGGCTAAAACAGTGTGTCCTGTATCCATTCGACACATTAGAAAAATGTTCAGCCTTGCAAGCTCCCTTAAATGTCTGCCACTTAAGTAAAATTAGAGTTTAGCACATTACATACATACATACGTACGTACATATGAAACTATGAATTACAATTAACGTCAATTAATCATCATAAAATTTTGCTTAGCCCTAAAAAGTATATGCGCGCTTAACTTGATAAACATGTCCCCCCCCCCCCATCCCAATGTCTTCCATTTTATCCTAAAGGAACTCTCAAACGACAACAGTTTACATTTCTCCCACGTCTTAGTCCTTTGCCAACAGTCGCTTGCTACAATAATGGCGGAGCATCCGTGAGATGTTTCTACAATAACTTCAAAAGCAACAAAATTCCCAATTTCGCATACATGAATGCACCGAATGCTCCCCGGCAGTGAAACTCTGCTTTAGCATCAGGTTAAACGAATGGAAACGACATGCATTTCAGTCAATAGACACATGAAAGTTTTTGGTACTTTGGTCCTTTATATCCCGCCACGTACTGTATAAAATCCTCCGTTTTGTTGCCGTTTGTAGGTTTACTGCTCCAGCACTTCAGAGCTCGTATTTCTTGGCTAGATGGGGGAGGAAAGGTAATATCATAGGGAAATTCCTATTACCATATATATTTGCATAGGTGGGAAAGGTGTAGAGACCATAAATTGATTCGATTGCCTCAGAGCCATCAAAAATTTTCTTAGTGTTTTCCATGCATATAAGAAAATCGAGGATGATGTAAATGCTGCTAGTGATGGGAAAAGAATGTAAAATGAAAGGAATGAGACAATTTCTTTTCGATTTCAATCTTTTTCCTGGATATAAATCTTTGATGTTTTTTGCATTTGAAATTGCTGGTTTTTGCCGAAAGGTTTATCTTTAATTAATTTCAATTCAATAATTATTACAAATTGCAGCCTGGAGGTGTGAAAAGTTGGTAAAGCTCGGGGGATATCCTATGATGCCGTAGCACAGCTTTTGGCTGGAAAGGAACAAGGAGTAGGCAATTGAGAATTATTGGGTTGAGACAAGAGAGGGGCTCAAAAGCAGAGAGGTACAAGTACACTTGTCACACTTTTGAGATATACTTAACACTTTAAAGTTGGTTGGATATCTTAAATTCTGTGAAAAGTCTTAGTTTTATGTAATTATACTAAAAATAAGCGGGACATCTTAATAACTTTTTGTTGTGGTCGACTGTTTTTGGTTTAGTAAAAAGGTAATAATTTAATCCCTTGCAATCCTGTAAAAGGTGTACTTGTATCCCCACTATGCCTTTGCAGGTTTTATTCAAACATAAAAACGAATATTTAGTATTTTACCAAATTAATTATTTAAAAAAGTACAAAATATATGTCAAACTCTTAAGTGGTTTTTAAATTAAGAAAAAGAAAATTAATTCAATATTGATTGTGTCAGGCGCGGATCTAGCATTGAAATTAGGCGGGGTCATCTTACAAAATAAATCGAGCAAAAAAAAAAAAACAAACAAACATCCAACGCCGGTTCGCATAGCCACCGCAGTACCTACTGCAGTACTTAGAACTAGGAAATCCGCATTAAGCGGTGTGGATGATGTGCCATTTTTTAGGATACTTTTTTTTTCAAAAACTAATTTTTTTAATAGAATAGGGTGCAAACTGCAGGAGTCATTCAAGCCAAACTTTTCTCAGTTTTACACACTGGCATATATAATATGGACTGCTCGATATGCTATTTCATGCGGGTACAATTTTTTGTATCAAAAATAGTTCATACGTCGGTGCCAATATTGAAAAATCCATTTTCGGAAAGTTGAAAAGTGAAACCTCTCGAATTTCTATTAACACAAATAATTAATTTAAAAACATTTATTTCGACAAACCCACTTACTTATTTATTGTTTACAGCCCTTTCTCAGTTTGCACGTTACATAGAAAAGTGACCCAACTCAAAAAATGCAACTTTTCAGGAGGAGAGCGAAAAACGAAAAGCTGTACATAGAATTAATTCTAGCTTAACGTAGTAATTGTTTGCTAAAAATAGTCTGAACTCTTAAATTTGTTAGTAAATATATTTCTGAAGATTTATATAAAAGAAATTTTAAGTTCTTGTTACCGCAGTTGGCGAGGTTAGCTGTTAATCCCGCATCCTCGTAAGTTGTGTCGCTTTTCTTTGTTGCGAAATAAATATTTTTACAAGTTTTTTTTAAGTGGCACAACTCAAAATACGATTTTTAAGAATTAAATTCCGTACTTTGAACTTTGTGGAAAAATGTCATAACTCATAATAAAATTTGTAAGAAATAAATGCTGTTTTGTGGAAAAGTCACACAATTAAAAATAATACTGTTAAAATGTCGAAAACATATTTACGTTTGTTATGAAGATCGTCACAAGTCAAAAAGTGACACTGACACACTGTTCTATGAAGAATATCTCTGCTGTTAAGTAACAGAAAAGTGACATTATCGCTATCTAGCGGCAAAAACAATCATATAGAAATATGCCAATTTCATGGTGGAATTAACTCAAAAACGAGAAATTTTGACTGGGGTCACATTTCTATGTAACGTGCGAATTAGTAGTTGGTGCTTAGATCGAAAGAGAATGCTATATAGAAATGAGCCCACTTTCTGCAGTGTATTTCTATGGACGCAGTCAGTCCATATTTTAAATGTCAGTGGTTTTACATAAGAACGCTGCAAATATTTTAGAATGTTAGGAGTGTTACGTGCCAAAATTACCTGAAAAGTATTTCCCATAGAACGACTTGGGACAAATAAAAGTTTTAAATTTCAACCCAAGTCGTTTCAATAGAAAAAAGCCCCATGACAAATCTTACCTTCAGTAAGATTTGTCGAAAATAAAAATACGATATGTATATACATATATACCTACATACCTATCGGGCGCATAAAATTTACTCGGTGAAGATTTAAACGATCAAGTCTTCACCAAAAAGCCTCCTTTCAGGAAATTGTCGCGAGCGGCATACATTGTGGGTGCAACAATGTATGCACGATAGCAAGACGATGGTTTGATATTTATGAAAATATCAAATTTCATTTCAACCATCGTCCGGCGCGATAATCTGAACACTAATTGTAAACAGGTAAAGAAAATAGAAGTTGCGATAACAAAAAAAAATAAACGTTTTGTGAAAATAACCATTAGAGGAAATTTGTGAACAAAGCAAAAGTAAAAAAATATACATATAAATATAAGCCAAGCCGCATGAAAAAGTAGAAAATAACCTTTTCTTCACACACAGAGGTGGACTCAGATTTTATTCGCTGACAATCACCGATATATTTCAGTATGATCAATCAGAGGTAATAAGTGATTTGATTCATGAAGAGAAAGAATATTCAAGAGAAATGTCCCAATCAAAAAATCTGAGTCCACCTCTGACATTTCTCTTGGATATTCTTTCTCTTCATGACTCAAATCACTTATTACCTCTGATTGATCTTACTGAAATATATCGGTGAATGTCAGCGAATAAAATCTGAGTCCACCTCTGTGTGTGAAGAAAAGTTTATTTTCTACTTTTTCATGCGACTTGGCCTCAGTTTTGTTTGAAAACTCGTTTTTTACTTATTTTATCTTCTGCCTTTTTCACGTTAACTAAATTAGAAAATTCTGCATTTTTCCTGAAACAGATTTATCACTAATCATAACGGTGAAAATTTTTCTGATGATTTTCCCGCTTTTCCGGGTTTTCCATGGAGTTTTCCACCAAAGCTACTTTGTGCAACTCATTTCGCTCTACACCTTTGTCTTAGGTTGCAAAACGCTCAAACGCTTCCTAGGTCGGAAAAACTCCCGAAAAGCGTTTTACATGAATTTTCCTCGATTTTGTCTGCAAGTTTTCACCATTGTCGGAGAGAAAGTAATGACGCCAGTTGATAGCAAACTTGATCCTGCATAATTTAGTAAACTTTTTTACCGGAAAATTTTCCGGAAAAGTCGGAAAATTCCAGAAAATTTTTCGGAAAAATCGGAAAACTGCATTTTTCTTGAAACGGATTTATCACTAATCAAATTTGTACCAAATTCTCAAATGATTTTCCCGATTTTTTTGACAGATTCAATTGTCACGCGACATGAACATGTGTACCAAATTTCAGCTCGCTGTGATGACGAAAAGTGGGTCTACGAGAGTGTCGACAATAGTAAAGAAATAGACAAATTCGTGTACGAGTTAAAGGGAATGGCTGGCCTCAAAAATAAAAGTGCGCGAGTTGTCTTAATCATTGCTTCCTGAAACGGTGTAGAGTGATTGCCTTCGACTAAGGTAAGCCCCGAAATATAACAGGAGTTAGGACTAAGTTAAGTTAGGGCTCTGATGTGGTTGCGAGGGAGTCTGTTTCGTGGCTTGGGAAGTGTTTCTCTGAGGTCCGAAACCCAAATTCCGAGAAAAACCTATATACATACATCACATGGATACAATAGCATTCATTGAAATAAATTTTTATTTTTTTAAGTTTCGGAATAAAATTTTTTTTTTAATTTGAATTATGTAAATAAAAAAAGTATAAAATAAAAAATTTATTTTTTCAAATAACTCAATTAATTAAATATTTTTGTCTTCAAATTTAGGGGGGGGTCATAACCCCCCACGACCCCCTCCCCTGGATCCGCAACTGGAGTGTGTAAAATTTTCATCCTCTCGTTTTCTTTTTATCAAGATTGTTAATCATTCTAGTCAGACTCTAAGATATTATCAGCTTCACTGACCAAGTTCCTCGAGTTCCATTTCTACTTTTGTTTCGTTACTAGGTCCTGATGGGTTCCCTATTAGACCGCGCTGTTTTCTCTTCTTACCGGTCAATTCATGGGAAGAGATTTGAAGAATTGGTGGTGAATTGGAGATATAAATTGTAATTGTAATTGTACTTAGCGAATTTAACTTTTTATAGCCATTACAGTGGAGTCAATTCAACATGGGGTGCTCTGCCAGGCTTTTTTTTCATGTCAATCCGTTCAACTGGCATATCTGTATTGACAGTTTCTTTATTGAATAATGAGAAACGTCTAGACTTCAAAATTTAGCCACTTAAAACCTTCGAGAATACTTCACAAGGCATGAAACAGACTCTTTTACTACCACATGAGACCCGACGGAGACCTGATATTCCAAAATATTTGTAGTCTTTTTATGTAAAATTCACAAAATTTTGATTTGAATAGTTATTCGACCCTAAACTATTATTCATACAGAAAAATGGTTTTCTGATAATCCTCGGCTTGCTTTCTTATGTTTCGAACCGAAATAAAATTTGTATACCTTTCCTAATAAAATTATTTAAAAAAATTTATCTGAACCAAATGACTACGATTCCTCAAACAAAAATTCTCAGGTGAGTAATCATTGGATATGCCGTTGTAGAGGCATGGCATTCCGTGGGTGGGTTAATGAAATCGAATGTAGCTAGTAGATATGTCAAGGTATATAGAATACAAGGTATTCCCATCACGAACCATATTTCACCATTAGGTGACATAATATCGTGACATGTATAGGAAAACACGGTACAAAGAACACAATACTCTCTCCCCACTCTCTGTCTTTTATATAAAAATATATATATATATTAGTCACAGAATTACGTCACATGCTGTCAGCTGCAATATGTCAAAATTTTAATGGGAATACCATGTCTTCTATAATACCAGGTGATATGTCATCTTTCATATGCACTGTCATTGGTTGAATTGATTTAAAGTCCCCTTGCTTAAACTTAACTACCGTAAATTTTCTGCTGGATTTCAATGGTTTCAATGTTCATCAGGAACAAAAACATTGAACATTTCTTGCTCTCCTTTTCTAAATGGAAAAATGTTGATCGCATTCCATGAAAAAGTTGCTAGATACTAAAAATCTGTGATCAACGAACTTAATAGTGATGTTTTTGACTGCGTAACACAACACTTAATGATATTTTTATTTTGCCCGTCAGCATTATAGCTAAAGCCATCAATGTGGGTAATTGTGGATGGAAGGTTGATGATAAACCGCAGGAGACATGACATAATTTCCTGATAGCTTTTTGACGTTTCATTTGCCGTCCACATGAACATGATTCTTGATCCGAACATTAGGTTGTGAGTTCCAAAATTGTATGTCCACAATTGTCTCAGGTAATAGACTTTACCACAAGTTAAAAAAATAAGTGTTGGTTGTGTCCTTTACATACCAAAGCAAAATGCTATACAATCTAAAGATTTGCTCCCCACTCTTTAGCGTTTTTCTTAGTTGCTCTTGCAGTATCGGCTTTCCTAAAGTGCGGATCTTTTTAATATTTTCCGAAGTTGCAATTTAAGTATGTCGTCGCAACTGTATTAAGACAATGGAATGGTCCACAGCAGACGGACACTTCAGAAATTTGATCCTATTACTGCAATAGTTGTTGGCCATCGCAATTGTGTTTAAGCATTATGCCGCATTCACAATACAGAGTGGAGTACAATAGCGTAGAGTGACAACTAGCATCCTTTTTTTTTCGCACGCAACAGTGCATATGGCTATCTCAGAATTGCACAAAGTGGAGCTGCATGTAAATAGGTTCTATTCTAATTTCACGCTGGCATTTTCGAAGCTTACAAACTGGAATTTCGAACTAATACCATATAGATGGCGTTGAAAATGCTGCATACTTCTTTTTATCATAACTAACATGTTTTATTGTTATTTCTTGATTTAGTAATTTTTATGAATGCTAAAAAGAACAAGAGGTATTTTTGCAAACTTCATGATTCACAAACCAAAAAAAATTATGTTAACTTTTTAGCTTCGAAGAAGTCTGATGTGAAACAGGTGTCTACTTCCTCGAATTTATTAATTTGACAAAAAATAAGCAGTTGATTGGCGTTGCTCTGGAGATTTATTGCGTTTAATTTAAAGTTCGAATTTCACTCTGCGCTGTATTGTGAACCGCTTCGCTGTGGACTCAAAGCTCGCTCAAATTTATATATTTTGAGCACGTGTCGGGTTGTTTCTGTTCCATCAATTTTGTTCGGCACGGAGCTCTTGTAATTCTCTTCAAAATCCAGCGTATCGAGATCGTTCTCTTCGTCCGATATTCATTTTCGCTTCTTTTCGTCAACATGGAATTGTATTTCTTCGTTATTTGCTGTAAGAATACTTACGTTTGCATTCTCAATTCTCGCCTTGTCAGTGGAGTTGCCATCCGCCTGATTGCTGTTTGACGTTACTATAAATATTGCTCTCGCGTGTATTATGATTCCTGTCAGCGTATTTTGCTTTCGCAAAGCGCCCATAGTGCGCAATTGCGAAATTGTTTTACTCTGCTGGACATCCGACTCAAGCATTTCCACTTTGCAAGAATATTCATGAAGTGCCAAATATCGAGGCGTAACAAGCAAGATGGCACTTTTCCTTTATTGTCTAGCACCAGATCAAAACAGAGCGACAAATAATCGGACAGCGTATTAATTTTTACGAAGGCTCTAACCACTCCAGCAATTAAAGCCCGATCAAAATCCGTGACGACCTCTCGTGAAATCGGGAAATTACGATGATGAGTAGAATCAATGCGTAAAAATTCTAGCAGTCAAAACGCAATGCTGTTCGTGTTCTGTATTGCTGAAATCATTTGACAATCTGGTGCATATTTGTCAACGATTTTCGCTAATTTCACTTTTTTCATAAGCGATCCTGTCACGTCAATGCACAACGTAGCATGAATTTGTTAAAAAACTGCAGTTTGTTCCGAAGTCCAATAATGTACAAACAACGGATCTAATCCAATACTTCTAATAGCTCCTTCGTGTTTTGAACTATATTTAAGCAACTGCAGACTTTCAAAGACGTTGTGTGATTTGCTGCCGAGCAAGATATCCTGTCGCTCCTGTTTTACCTTCCTCAATATTGCTCCCTTAAATAAATGCGGTGGTTCACCTTCACCCACTTGCACCAATTTTGAAGCTTCTGTTCTCCGCCACATTGACGGTAATATCTTTCCTTCAACGAGCTCTTTGCCAACTGAGACTCATTTCGACACTTTCATCTGGCGTTTTTTATTTATTTTTTTTTGTGAATAACCGCTGGGTCGAAATGTTTAATCAGACATTCCATCTCTACAAGTTGTTCTTTTGCTGTTGGCGCTTTAACAATTTTTGCCTCAAACTGGCAATCGCATTCAGGACAAAATCCATCAACTTTTACGGCATATCCACTGTCGGAAATTGTTGATCGTTTAAAAGTTAACGGATACGGGAGTCGGGTAGTCTCAAAAATTTTGTAAAAAAGAAAATTCGTCCATGCTCGGCGTTTTAAAGTTTCTAGTGTTCGTTCTCATAAAAAAATCATCATAAAAAATTTAATTTTTGATTTTTTTGATTTTTCTTTGCGGCACAACGCAGCACAAGTCGAGCACAATCCAGCAAACCCTTCTCATTTTTCAAAATTTCGAAAATGGCTGCGCTAACTTTTTTTAAAAAATTTTATTTTCATCATTTTTAATTTAATTTGTGAAAAACTTTTTTGTTCTTTGCGGCACAACGCAGCACAATTCGAGCACAATTCAGCACAAACTTTATTTTTGAAAATTTCAAAAAAGGCAGGGCTAACTTTATAGACATGGGGTATCCGGGTATGCAGAAATATAATTTTGGTTACGTGTGTACACAAATGTTAAGATGTAAATCAATTCAATATCGGGAGAGAATCCCGGGTTTATAAGTCGAGAATCATGTTCCTTTTACTACGCTGGTAGTCTGTTTTCCGTTCAATATCGAGTTCGTCAGAGATTACTATTTGCTAGCAAATCGTATTCATAAACGCATAAAAGTATGCAATTTGAATATTGAAACAATCCAGTATGCTGAAAAGCTACATGATGCTGTGGGATTCGTATGCATTATACTCCAAAGCATTTCGAGTATTTGCACAGCAGTAGAATTGCATAGGCATGGCGAAATTTTAGATTTGCCTGTCGGATCTTTCATAGAAGTTTATGGAAGTTATAGAACGTTTTGCATAAGGAGTAGGTAAGGAGCGAACGAAATGTGTACGCTCTGGGCTGCTTGTCAGACTTTGTTTCTTGTAATTTCTCTGGCACCATGTATTGCTTGGGCAAATTTTATTGTAGTGAAGCCGGTCATAAAATAAAACTCTTTTGAGAATTCTGAGTCGTAATATAATATACAATTTTTGCAGTATTCACAATTTGTCAGTTTTACAATTTTATTAACTAGATAACCAAAGCACTATATTAGAGAGTTAGATTTCAATTTACCAACCACACAATTTTTAGGTTGAGATATGTCTGGTAGAATTTCCAATTCAATTTGCCATGCTAAATCTCGTACTGTATATGAATCAATTTCATCTCGATCTAATTTCTTAATTTTTTTGCATATGTTTGTATAATTTTTTTATATTCTTTAATATATGATATTATAAAAAAGTAACCCTCTTTGTAAACGTCTCTTTTATTTATAGTACAATTAACTCTATTTATTGAAATTCCAATTCATATAATTAAAATATGTTTGCAGACATTTTTTTATGAAAGCACCCTTCCAACTGTGCTTTTCTTTCTTCTATACAAGGAAGAAGGTACTAGAAAGTAAAGTTTTTCATAACTTTAAATTTTAAAACTAATTTTTCTGCATAAATTTAACTGTGAAATTAATAAAAATGTGTTATATTTTTGAATATTTAGCAGGGATTTTCTGATATTTCCATATTGCGTGGGTGATTTTTACAAGAAGATAATTAATGTAAAATTATTTAAGTTTTTTCACATTATTATTCCAGAATTGGTCATGTTTGTGTATGGTTGCCATTTTCATAACTGTGTCATTGCTAGTCCATACAGCAAATAAACAATATTTTCTTTGAGTGATATGAAACTAGTTGGCTTTGTATTTGGTAGTAATATGAACGGTTTCTATTAATTTTAATTATATCCTTTGCCCTTTTAGCTACCTTTCACAAGGTAATTTTTCTTTTACGGATGGATAGCATCATCAACTTCCATTCACCTTGAGGAAAAATTACTTTTATTTTAACAATTTCATCGTCGTTAATTACACCGTCTGGAGTGACGCCCAAGTACTCGTAATTTTCGTTAATGAATATTCCTGCCCCTTATATAATAGCCGGAATACGTCGGTGTAAAATATGGATTTGATTAAAAACTGCAAAAGTAGTACGTCACCTGCAAATTTTCCCAAAATTCGAGCTCGTAAGCAGATTTCACCTCATGTCTAACCACTTGCTACTATCACTTTCATCCCGTGTCTGTTCCTCAATGCTTTGTCGAATTTTCTGATTTTCTTTGGAAAATTTCAGTAGTAGGCTTGTCTTTGGTCGTTGGCTTGAAAATGTTACATCTAAAGTGAATTGTTGAAATGAAGCCATTTTTGCCTTCTTTTATTGGTACTAAATTGCTTATTGTGCAGCCCTGTGCATTGAAATGTTAATTTAGGATATCCAATTCATTCTATTTGGTTCAGTTATGTTTTTTTATAAACGACATAAAGCATTAAGTTTCATTTGGTATTTGAATCAGATAAATCGGTTGCTCCGTTCTCAAAACATGATTTTTTGAAAATTTCGTTTCATCGTAAAATCACGAAAATTCGAACTTCCCTAGCGGTAGGCTGGGGCGTAATAAGAGGAAAACAAAAAAAAAATACAGGTAAGTTATTTTAGTATTCCATACAAACTGTGAGAAAGTTTCATTGAAGTAGGAGATGCTCGGGTTCAAAACAAATCCTCTTTGATCGTGTTCGTGTAGAATGGAGTGTATATATTTCCAATATCTGGCAATATTCAGTTTTATATTCTTTATTCCATAATTATTGGACCTGATTTTACTAACACGACCAATTATTAAATAATAGTTACTCACAATTCGTTACTTATAACCAGAATAGAGCTGACACCTAACCTCCCATACAAAAATAAGAAATAATCGGTGATAAAAAATAAAATATTTCACGAAACTACACGCATACACATACATACACATTCTGAGCATGCAGAATACAGCCCGGAGAGCTTTCTAATGAAGTGAAAGCTTTTCAAAAGCACACGATTCCATGTGACGGTGATCGAACTAATTAAAACCGCCAAATTGTATGCAAAATATATAAAAACAAGATATTTGTGCCGTTAACATGGTTAACATTATTGACATTATTCCTTTTTTCAATACACTTAATGATTTGAGATCTTCAAAATATACAGAAAAAGGTTCGATCTTTATTACAAATTGAACCTTCTCTAAAATAATATCATGATTTTCGTAGTTATTCCTATCTCTGAAAATAGCAACATTCAAACGGATATATATATAAGTTAATTAATTTCAAAGCAAATTAATTAAAAAAAACAAACTTTATTTTAGGCTTGTAAACCGATTGACAATTTTCTTAAGACTGAATTTTACAAAGGTGGAAAATTCTTAATTCTACCTATCGCTATATCTAAAATTGCACTGCATCGGGTCATCGTCGCAGACGCTGACTCAGCAAACACGTGCATTCATGATTTAGGTAAAGCTATGGTTTTTGCGTGAGAAAGTTTTTTGGTTCCCACTGATGGTGTTAACTCTTCCCCTCTTAAATTTGGATGTCCTCATTCAAACCCTTCAGAAAACTGGTCCTTCGTACAGTTTGGGTACCTGGACTTCGGTCTGTTGGAACTCTTGATGTGATGAAAAGAACGATGGTGCCGGTATGGTAGGTGATTCCTTTTTGTCTATAGAAGTTATGGTCTGATGTTCCTTTAAGTCCCTTTGGCCATGTTGAATGATGATCCTGTTGGCTGTCTTCCTTCGATCGATTACGAAGAGAAAGGTAAATACGGACCCAAGAATGATGATAAGTCCATATGTTGTCCATAGATGAATTTTCTTCTCGGATTTTAGTAGTTGGATCTGACTCGTGTTGTTCGTGTGAAGTTCTCTCATCATCTCCAACGACAGAAGCTTTTGATACTCCCTTTCCAATGTTGTTGGTTGAACGATCGCAGGTAAGGCTTGAAGGGTTGATGCTTGCCTAGACTTGAATGATTGACCGTTGATTTCGACCGTGACATTGTGGAATTTCACGAGAAATGTGCTTCGAGACAATGGCTAATATTTCCAAAGATGATCGTGCCGTTGAATTGATTCAGTAATAAAATGCCAGGCTCGATTTCCTCTATTGTGGGTATGTGCTGATTGTTTATAGTGATGCACGTGGAGTTGCGACTTTTCAGTAGATTTGGGATGCAGGTTGAATTACTAATGTCGAAGATGTTGTTTTGGTTACAAATGGTTAGATAACTATAGGTTTTACATTTATCTGTTATGCTAAAAATTGTGTCGTTATTTTTTAATATGGTATTGTAAGGGATTTTACTAATGATGTTATATTTCTTTATTGGTTTAATTAACAATTTTTGATAGGTTTCGCTAGTTGTAATTGGGATATTAATTATATAAAATAATGTAGAGCTATTACTGATAATTTTTACATTTGCAAATTCTAATGCTTCTTCCGCTGTAGAATAAGGTAGATTTTCTTGGTCAAGAGTGTTAGTGGCTAATTTAATATCTGTTTTTGACAACATCACTGAATTAATTATTCCCGCCCTTGCCCAATCAATAGCGTATCTAATGTTAACCAATTCTTCTTTTATTAGTCTAATTCTATATTGCGTTCCTAATGCTAATATTTCGTTGATTGCTTCGTCTCTCTCGAAATTTTTTTTGATTTCGTTTGTAATACGAGTTATATTATTAATCCTTTCGTTATACAATTCGTTAATGATTACCTGCTTGTTATTATTGGTTAAGACATTATTCATCTTGTCATTTAGTAAGACAAAATCGTCATGGTCTGGATTTCCAGCAATCCACTTCCATGCACTGCCTATGAAATTCAGAGATCTTTTCACTCTATGTGGTTTGATGTTCTCTAAAAGTTCCTGGATTTGAACCAATTCGTGGTGAAGGAATGGGATTAGGGAATGACTCTTCGTGATCTGGTTTTCAAGGACTGGTTTCATGTTGGAGATGAACTTTTCGTACCTTTCTAGGTCTATTATATGGATCAGCTTGAAGTTACCATTTTGTACTTTGGCTATGCCGGAATTCAGGGCGATGATCTGGAAGTTGGAGTAATCTAGGATTTGGACTTCTCCTTTGCTGGTGGAAAGGATGCATATTAAAGTTATCAGATGAAGGACACGCATTTGGGTGAGCCTTTTTGTCATGGATAAATTCCGTACAGTACCCGGTGATTACGTCCTTATTTTGTACGGGGAACCGCTCGTGGTCTTTCTTCTCTAGGTTCAGGCGGCTGTCAGCGAATGTATTCGGTATGGTTATCCGTTTGTTAATTCGATGACTTCGCTTTTTCCTCAGCAATAATTGTGACTTCGGTGACTCCGGGGTCTGGTTTCCTGATCCTGTAATTTAGAGAAGATTTTAAAGGATTTTAACCCTTCTAATTGCCACAAGAATGAATGTGCGGTGAAAGTCTGGTAGGTAGCAATCAATGGTTTCCTTCTTAAGGTGGTGAACTCGTTATCAATTATTGTGTTTGGTTCACTTTGTTTCAGCAGCACTGGTTAGCTCATTAGACACAAACTGTTTTTTCCTTTTTTCGTAAGTTTGGTTATTTTACTCAAAAAAAATAACAGCACCTTTTATTTATTTGAAATAAACTAATTAAAACTTTTCCTGCACACTATCACTCAAAGCGGTCCCTGCTCGGGCGCCAGTTAATTAATTTCAAAGCAAATTAATTAAAAAAAACAAACTTTATTTTAGGCTTGTAAACCGATTAACAATTTTCTTAAGACTGAATTTTACAAAGGTGGAAAATTCTTAATTCTACCTATCGCTATATCTAAAATTGCACTGCATCGGGTCATCGTCGCAGACGCTGACTCAGCAAACACGTGCATTCATGATTTAGGTAAAGCTATGGTTTTTGCGTGAGAAAGTTTTTTGGTTCCCACTGATGGTGTTAACTTATATTAGTAACCAAAACTTTTTTACTGCTGTTGTTTCCGTGACTTCCTCTTCCACCTCAATATCTTCCATACTCAAGTATAAAGTTATTCACTTGATGTACCATTTGCACGTCATTATGTACCAAACTCTGCCAATTTTATGAATTGTAGAGCTTTCTAAAGCTAATTAAATAGTGGAGTGTCATTAGGGTTGGCCTGTCGTCTAGGTCGGCCATCTGTGATTTTTTAGTTTTGTATGTGCTGTCCACTCAATGGTTTGAAATTTCAAAACATATTTTTTTTAACAACAGTGAATATGGCCAGAGAGTGAAGAGAAAATATGCAATCATCAAGTTAAGCATTGTGAATGTATTGTGTGACTCATACGTACAAATAAACCAAGAGGAAAATTCAAACCTGTAAAATGTTTGGTTGTGGTGTCACGTGATGCGGCAATGGCGCTTGTTGTTAAGGTTGGCCACTTCGTGTTGTCAAGGTTGGCCCACTATGATTGTGTTCTTGGATAATGGCCAAGAAACGAATAATGTGCCATTCAAATTTTGCTGCAACGAATTCAGGTTTACATTTCATTCAATTAATTTTTCTAAGTCATTTTCAATCATTTGATCACATTTTTCGTCGACTAGTCAACCTAGACACCACTGGCAAACCTTGTAAGCATTTCAGTTTTTTTTTTAAGTGCCTATATCTTTTTCATTTTCATCCAATCAATTGGCCATATTCAGCAAAAGTGTTCCTTTTTTCCAGACCTTTTCAAAAATATGCTTGGATTGAGCAAATTCTTCCTTAATCGGAAGTTATGGGCAAAAGTCAAAAAGGCGTCCAAACCTGTTGACACTCCCTTACATAACCCCCCCCCCCCCCCCTATTACCTAAGTTTATCCTTTTTCTTTAAATATGTGCAGTTCTGATCTTGATAGTTCACACAGATTTGACGCAAAGTTGATTAACTTTTCGGGTTTTTTAGATTTTAGTGTAAAGGGGGTTATTTAAGATACAAAAAGTGTTTTCCTTTAATAGACAAATGGTGCGTTTGCGAACTACCACATTGCTCAACCATTTTGAATAATAAAAGAAAAACCTTTATTTATGTTCATTTAAGCTAAATTAGTTTAAACTAATAAGGGTAAAATGGAAAATTTAGGAAGCCAAAACTTTGTCACAAGTGCGGTTTAAGCAATTTCATAAAAAATTTAATTGTTAAAAATCAATTTACTAAGAGAAAACACAAATATGAAAAATCGTATTCACTTTCTTTGTATTATTTTAAGTGGTTCTTAAATGTGTTTGTTTTTTAGAAAAATTAGTTAAGCATTGTGCCATCGGATTTAAATAAAGCTAATTATGGACTGATATTTACCTGAAAGAATATTAAATTTTGGTAACAAAAAAATAAAAAAAAAAATCCTTCGAAGTTTTGTTTTTAATTTTTCATAGTGTTCCATATATGCAACAACATTAAAACTAAAGAAAAAAAAATAGTTTCCAGGGGATTTTATGAATTGAGGAGGACATTTTACTATATGATAGAAATTTTATTAATTAGGAGAAAGGGATAAAGTCATACATTTAACGATTACAACCAGAAAACCAAAGTATCTTTTTTTTTTGTATTTTGTCAATATTAACAATTTTCTGCCTGAGGAGTTAATGAAAATCTTTAAACAGAATTTTATAGTTGTTCTCAACATCTCTTGACCCAATAATGGACAATACATATACATATAAGCCAAAACACAGGATACTTATAGAAGCTTTGTTGATCTAAATTTGCACGTTCCAACATTTCTATCTCAATACAAAATCCAGAGTACATACAAAAACTGAAAAAAAAAAAATGTGCTTAACTGCAGCAGAACAAACCAAGACATGACTTGAGCGTTAAGCGCCTTCGCTTGCGGCACGCGATTGTAATGGAGTTGTTTTGCATTGAAATTTACATTTTTTAATTACGCACACACAGCTTAGAATGCTCCGCTATCCTGTTGTAACCCTCCTCTATTACCCCCGCCAATGGAATAAACAAGTGCAGTGGATTTCATTACGTAGCAAGTTCCTTTATTTAACAATATTTTTCCTTTGTTTTTCTTGCACACGCCTACATTTTGAATGCATTTAAAGCGCCCGCCGCGCCAAGTGTCACATAAATACAATTTATCCTGCCAGACAAGCCGTATTATGGCACGCTTATTCCGTAAGTTACAATGTCTTCGAGTTTAGCTTTGAGTGGAATGGTAGAAAGGTGCACGTATAAATACGGGGGGTGTCCTCGAAAGTGCAGAATAGTTGCAGTACCAGAGTTTATTATTATTACTACTGTAGTCCCGTTAAAAAAAATAAATAAAAACTCCACTCGACTGTGTGAAATCAGGACAAACGGATGGTGGACGGATGGTATGGCTGTATTCACGTGTATCTCGTACACATTTTCCTATTCTAGTTTTTAGATTGCTGCCCAAGTCGGATGCAAAAAGATGATGGCCGAAAGGAATCGTTGTAACCCTGTAACCTTTTTTCGTCGGTTCGGGTTTTTGGGTAGTGTATTTTCTCTCTGCCTTAAAAAAAAAAAATCGGTGGTTACCATAATGAGCAAACCAATTAATATTTCTAACATTATACCGTTTATTTAGTATGGTCCATACTAAGGCAATTTCTGCCAGCATCCAGCTCTGGGGGTAATGGCAGCAAACACAATGAAAATTAAGTTTTCCAAGAACTTGCCTTATGTCCACTGGTATTTGGGTTTAATTAGGAGAATTTCGAAATTTTTTCAGGTGGAATACCTATGTACTTACATACTGTACCTGATGTGTTTTATACATCTGGTGGTCCAAATGAAGAACATTCTGTTGGCTCTATTTTTCATACTCCCACTCCCTCCGTACAGTACAGTAATACCTTTAGCCTGATGTTCTCTTTGACTCAGGTCACAGAATCGTTGTTTTCAGTCGTTTAAACTAGCCAGCAGTTCTGTTTCAAGTTTATTTATCCAAGGCTAGCACTTATCTCAGAAATTCCTCCTCGTTAAGTAAAACAGCGCTTTACCCATTACCAGTATAAATTTTTCAGCAGTACCTCTATATGCTTAGACTAAAGGTCTGTCCTACACAATGCTAGGGTTGGGATGCTTTTCAAATTGTCCTTCCAAGTAATTTGAGACGTGTTCTTGCAGATGGATTTTACTTATCTGTTTTTGTTTATTTTCGGTGTAAGAGGTTAAATACGAGAAACTGCGGCAGTTGGATATAGCCAGGCACGTTCATCTTAAAGCTACCATTCTGAACATTAAACTTTCTTACCTAAACTAGTTTAAAGGAATATCGGAGGAAGTATAAAATATCAATTAAAGGTTTTTTTTTATAGTCATTTTGAATTTTCTATTAAGACTTAATTTTCACTTTAAAGGAAGTAAATTCTCTTTACCTTTCCACAGTGCAAAATTGTTTATGAAAAGATCGCAATTCTAATTAAGAGGAAAAAGGGATAAACTAGGGGGTTTTTATGTACAAATTACATGTTCATCCCGTGACTATCATTACCAGTTTTCCACCTGAACCAAACATGAAGTATTCACAGAACCAGGTGTGTATTGATTTCATCAGCACCATGTCAATTTGCAGAAAAATTTTGATATGAATGGCAATATTTAGGATTTCGATTAAATTTAAAATCGAAGACGCTCAATTGCGGAGGATAACTGTGAGTCTGACGCTGAACGATTAGTGCAGCAATAACTATTTCGTATAATTCTTGACTTTTCGGGAAATCATATATAAGGTCGCTTAGCACGGTTTTAAAATTCAGTAAAAATTTTAATAAAATGCTTAGGATTCGTGATTTGTTCAACAAAGCATGCGAACTTTTTAAGCTAAAACATGATTTCGTTTTATAGCCAAAAAGCTTTCTCTTGTGTGCAACAAAAACCTTATATAGGTTAGTGGGTATATGAAAAGGTATGAATCCAGTCCAATTCAATTCCCTAGTTTCTAGGGTATCAAATGCATTGTGGCAAAAGCCTCAGTATATCCAATATATATGATATGATATGATGGTATGTATATACATCTGTATTAAACATGGATGCATTTTGGCACACAGGCGCATTCCATGGAGGATTCTAGTTCTGGCAAGCCTGGATGAAAAACGGCAGAGCCAATTCAGTTAGAACAATTCACCAAGCTTTTTCCATAAGAAAAGCTATAAATCCCGGAACTTAACGGTGGCACACTAGCTATAGTGAAGTATAAGAGATACGGGCTTCAAACTTTTTAGTAAGTCACCCGAATTTATTGCATTACGATATTTTCCTTGGAAATTTGGCTCTTGAAGTTTCCTCTCCTATACGACAATCGAATTATTGAAGTAGAAATCACCCGAAATTTTCGATCATATCTAAAGGGGCTTTGTATTATGGCGTGTCCTTTGTGAAAGTTTCATGAAATTTCCTTTTTGTTTGCCTTACGTAAGACATGAAATCTTCCAGATTTTGAAATCATCCCTGTAGGGACAGGTTGTGGGTGGACCATGAAAAACAAAATTTCCGAAGAATTGATATTCTAGCCATCCATAACATGGGTGAATAGGGAACTAAAAAGGACTGAGTTCAAGTGCATCCTTATAATATGTATATGTAGGTACGGTTATATGTCGGTAGGTGTATATGTAAGATATTGCGAAGGAATTTTTTGAAAGGAAAATATTGATAGATATGAAATTAACATCGAGGAAATAAGAATTTCATAATTTGACAATAGATTCGAATGTATAATTTTTTTTTTTTGCTTTTATCATTATTATTGTTTGAATTGACTTTTTCTTATTTTTATTCTTATAATTTCTTTTAAATTTATTTTATTATTAATCGTTTACGTGTTTTGATACTGCCAGTAACTACAATGAGAGTGTATATCTGAAGAGATAAACAAATCTTTGCTAGAGCTTCGTGTATAACATAAAATTCTATGGTAGGCGATCAGAGATAACCATACTGATGAGACCTCTCTGATCGTTGGGTCAAACAGTTCGAACATTTTTTTTGCACTTAAATGAAATTTTCAAATTTATTGAAATAATTTTCAATAATTCTCAGTCTTTTAGAAGAGAAATCTTCCTCATAAATAGACTCCAGTAAGGACAATTCATATGTGTGGCTAAGGGTAATATCGTTCACGTAAAGTGCAACTACACAAATATGACGGATATAAAAAATAAAACTCGATAAAAGCTGCAATCTAATGTGGATTTCGATTGATATTTTAAGAAAAGTTCACGTCAATCAATGAAAAACGAGTCCAATGGAACAACTTTTAACGCAATGAGAATGGGGTAGTAGCTCATATCCGTGGAATTTTGCAGTTTGAACATTTTCTGGGAAATATGGAGAATTATAACTTGGAAGATTTTGGAGTGATTATGGATGACTTTGGTGGAATAATAGCTGAAGACGCCTATGTGATGCTCTACAATTATTTAAATAGGTATATGTGATGTAGTCGCAATAAAAAAAAATAAAATCAAAAGTCATGGACTTTTCAAATGATCAGCCTATGTATCCTTTATATTATTTTATATTAGATAAAGAAATAGTCAACGGGCGATATGACGATGTGGTGGACTTGTTACCACAAGTCATGCCACACAGATCAACAGAACCAGAATCAACGAATTTGGCTGTATCCGTCCCTTCTATTGAAAGATTCCAAACAATTATATCAGGAACTGAAAATGCAGTAAATGTCATCCTGAATAATGGGCCGAAGGGGACAAATATTAAAAATTCCGTTTCTAAGACTGAAGATGAAGTGCAGATTTAAAATTATGAGATGCGGGAGTCTTCTTGTGGGTATGAATCGCAAGAAAAGATTTGTCAACACCAGGACCTGCTGGCCAACAGAACCTGCAAGAAGAAAATAGGATTTAGGATATTTGGACAGGAGGACAGATGAAGTATTGATTAAATATATATGCCGAATCGATGGATATGCCTGAACCAATGAAAAAATTTCGAAATAAAAGGCAATTGTGGATGTATTTGGCTGCATCTGTTGCTAAAGAATTTCAACCCTTCAAGTCGAGAATCCTTACAAGAAGACGCTGGCGACTAATAAAATTAGCGGGGCTGTCCGCACAAATTTATAATGAGGAAATTGAAAAAAATATTAACATTAATAACAGCATCTTCCCAGAAGTGTTGGTCACACCGGTATCTGTTATTAATAATGCAGACTTGTTTAAAAAATCACACTCACGAAAAGTGCAGACAGCCGAAAAGTCGAGCGATAGCTCACTTTCACCAAACTTTCGACTTAAAAAACAACATGGCAGATATCAATTAGTTTAGAAAATGCTTTTAGACAAATTTCTAAAGCATACAGAAGAATTCTTTGAAAAGAAACAGGAACGTCACGAAGAGTTCTACGATCCGTTCATGAAATATCAAAGTAAGAGCTGTGAAAAGTAATATCAGCATCACTGATCACCGTTGTACCGTGATAAAGCATATTATGTATTACTCAGTGAACTATAAAAAAAAGCAATTGTACAATGTAACAACTGATGACTGCATGACATTTTTATTTCATTTCACTTAGCACTCTTTCAGTATGAAAAGATTTCAATGCAAGCATTTAACCAATATTATGCTTGTTTTTATAGAGCTCAATATGCATGCATTTATCGATAACATAAATTTTGATCGTTATGAGTAAGGCGAGGGCGGATACAGCGGGGGCGATCGCCCCAAGAGCTCTAATAAATCATAATTTATACTCTAATTAAATCAAATGGAAAGTACTAAAAAAAATCTTTTCAGAACTTGTAAATCCGCATTAAAAAAATATAAAATAATTTCTCCCTTCAATTAATGAATACATCACAAAAGTTCTCCAGAAATTCCCTTCATTTAGCATTTAATCAAAGAACATGTAACTTAACAAGAAGCTTCATCTGGCCTCTAAAAATGCACAAGTTGTATCGATATTTCAATAGCCCACTTTTCATACAATTTTAGGCCCTACATGAACAGGGATGAGAGATGCCTTAAGCGTCGCATTATTATACTCTGAGTATATTTTATTAATAACATTTTTTCTATTAACCAGGGTAAAGCTATGATCGGATGTATTTTTAGAGCGACTTTCTTAGATGAAAAAGTGGATTTTTTTTCTCTCGTGATTGTGCGAAACTAGTGCGTCGTGGAAAATGGCTTCCTATAAGACAAATGCTCACAACAGAGCACTAATATCCCTGAAAGAAAAAAACGGAAAAATATATGCGAAATGTATTAACTGGGGTGTATATTACCCAAGTGCGAGACTGATAGTACTCGGTGAGACCATTTTTTCCGCTCGTGATTGTGCGAAATTGGTGCGTCGTGGAAAATGACTCCCTATGAGAAAAATGTTCAAAACGGATCACTAATGTCCCTAAAAGAAAGAACGTGTGCGAAATATGTTAACTGAGGAGTATGTTACCAAAGTGCGAGAGATACTGATAGTACTCGGCGAGACCACTTTTTTCCGCTCTTGATTGTGCACAATTGGTGCGTCGTGGAAAATTACTACCTATGAGAAAAATGGTAATAACAGGTCACTAATGCCCCTGGAAGAAAATATATGGGGTGTATATTATCCAAGTGGATGAAAGTGGGTTCTTGGCCACCAAAACATCCCGAGAAAGTTTTCTGTATCAGGAAAAGAGTACACCACTCGATAGTACTCGGCGAGACCTTTAATGTGATATGCAACAACATAGTATACATTGCATAATATTATATTTATACATATAATAACAAATATCGTATCGACGATACTAGGGATATCGATATTTTAAGAGCCAATATATTGGTGTATCGATATTTTGAAAAAAAAAAATGGAAATATCGGTGTATCGATATTTTCCCTACTATTGGCCATCCCTACTGGTGACTGGCAACGGGCCGTGATTTAAAGCATAGTTTTCGTAAAATTAGTGAAAGCGCGTCGTAATTTCAACACCGGTGAGTGGCGGATCGCTAACAAGCAGAGAGTTTTCATACAATTTGTGAGAGCGCGTCGTAGTAGAACGACCCGCCATATAAAACTTTTCAATGTACGAGATGCGTATTTTTTCTGATAGATGTTCTTTGATTTCATTAAACATTAAAATTATATTACATTTGTGTATAAATTTTAAAATTTTCAAAGTATACAAAGAAAGCAAAATCTGGGGAACTACGAGTTTACGCGTGCACACAAAATTTTTTGTAGATACACGACCTTGTTCCGATTCCGCAAAAATGGAAATGAGTTTTTCTCCTTCAAAATTTTGTACACTTTACACTGATATTTTTCTCTCCGCCATTTTGGTCGTGAATTTTTAAGAGGTACGTGTGAGTCTTTGTCAAACGTTATTTTCAAAATTATTTCTTATATTTTTTTTTTAACTTTCTATAAGCTGTAGTCACCTTAATACTACTGAATTCATGTGCACTCATTTCTTATAACTAAACTTAACTTCTTCGAACAGACTATTTTCTCACTCAAACAACATTCAGCACAGAAAAATTTTCATTCAGGACTTAAGTGTAAACAGATACTTACGCAATCGCTTGAAATTCAAAAGTGTATACACTTGGGCTTGCAGTGAGTTTTTCAATTGGCCGTTTAAATTTCAGTACTAGAGTGAATAACAGTGAAATGTGAAACTCCCAATGTTTATCAAAATACTTAATTAAATTACTTTGCTTTGACTTTGGTTTCTTTGTGTACCATGAAAATTTTAATATTTAATTAAATGGAAGACTCTAGATAGTTTTTTAAAATGTTATTTGTTATATTTATTATTTTTTTATTTTTAATTCATAAATTATTCTCAAAAAATTTTAAATTATATCACTGAAAAATTTTCAGTACAATTAAAATTTTTGTACTTTTTTGTAATAAAAAGCTCCCAAGAGCCGGGTATTTTGATGAAAAGTAGCATGTTTGGCAAATTAGCCGGGGTAATTAATCTCAGTTTCAGTTTTTCTGCAAATATTTAATTTAAAGCAACCCTACCTAATTACCATTCCCCGAAAATTTCTTTAATCATTTAATTTGCAAGAAATTGCAGTCGAGCCCAGGAAATTATAGTGTTTGAACGAGATGCAAGCGACCTTTATATCATAAACATCATCAGTAAGTCAAGCAAAAAGTGCATAATATCTATTTTATCTGGGACTAAATTTTGTTATACTTACGGAATCAAAACTTTATATAAATAAAAGAACTCCGGCGATATCTGGATGCTAATGAAATTTTCATGCTGAAGCGAAAACGATCGCCTCCCCCCCCCCCCCCCCCTATAGCAAATGTATGGATCCGCCCTTGGAGTAAGGTAAGCAATTTTCATAAAGTATTTGTAATATTCTTGGTATTTCCCATGAGAAAGAAATTTTATAATGGTTTAGCGAAATAAGCACTTTTAAAATAGTATCAATGTAGTGCTACTAAAAATAAAGATGCAGAGTTTAACCAGCAACTTCAAAGGTGTTATCATATTGCCAGATATAGATCTCTTCAGCGCTAATATGGCTAACACATCAGATAATGAGATTTTCAGCTCTTGCTGAGATATTCATCAACACCATACATTGAGCTTCTAGCTCTAATTTGGTGGATTTTCGAAGGATTGAGTTCTCAGCTCTAAAGTAGAAAATCGCTAATATCTCTATTCTTATTAAGAGATCGTCATCAGCCCGACTGTGGTAATTCCACTGCGATAATGAGAAGTTATTTACAGTATGCGTCAATACGAACCAATGACATGTCATACGGACGAACCATATATTTCAAAGTATACGAGATAAAGCTTTTATTACGGTTGTTCTTAACATCATTTACCTGAGAAAAACCAAGTGCGGCAATAGCATCCAGGAAGATAAGCGGATGTCCAGAAGATGTACTTTGAACCAGGGAATCATCATCATCAGAAACTTGCCATTGAACAGTTGGAAGAAGTCCCCAAAATTCAAGTGAGTTGAATTGTTGTTGTCTGGGATAAAGACGATTTTTGATTTATTTAGCTCAACAGTTTATTAATCTGACCATTCTGTGTTTGTTAACGATTGTAAGTAAGTTATAATAGTTCAGAAGATTAATTACTGGAATGGAACAATCTTTCTCCACATTTTTTGTAACTGGATTTGTCAGAGTAAAGTTCTAGTGTTACCAACGTAGAAGTTACCTTATTCAATTGTAGCCAGAGTTTGATAACAGAGTTTGATAACAGCCTGTATACGAAAATAAAGGGTTTTCCAATAAGAGGTGTTATTTTGATATTCAAAGAAAAATGCCATTTTTTGAGATAAATGATCAGATCTTTATTTAATTATAAAGAGGAAGGTATGCCGCTAATAATAGAAAACTACATCAGCCAAATGACCACCACGACCACGCCTACAGGACCATATCCTTTTCATGAAATTTTCCATAACCAAATCGCAAAGTGGCTGGCCTATGTCCTCGATAGCCTCACGAATTCCATCTTTGAGATCTTGAATCGACGCTGGGCTGTTGGCGTAGACCTTCTCTTTCACGTGGCTCCAAAGGAAGAAGTCGCAAGGTGTTAAGTCACAAGATCTCGGTGGCCAATTGTGATCACCTCTTCGAGAGATAACACGGTCCGGAAACTTTTCCCGTAAAAGATCAATGGTTTCGTTCTTGTATAGCACGTAGCGCCGTCTTGTTGAAAGTAAACGTTGTCCAGATCAATACCATCCAATTCCGGCCATAAAAATCATTAATCATCTGTCGATAGCGCAATCCATTCACCGTAACTGTTGCTCCAGCCTCATTTTCGAAAAAGTAAGGTCCAATGACCCCGCGGGAGCATAAACCGCACCAAACAGTCAAACGTTGAGGATAGAGAGGCTTTTCAACAATAACTCTTGGGTTTTCCGAGCCCCAGATGCAATTTTGCTTGTTGACGAAGCCATCGAGGTGGAAATGGGCCTCATCACTCAAGATGAGTTTTCGATGGAATTCCGGATCCGGATCATTTTCATGCATTTCAAGGACCCAGTCAGCAAAGACTCGACGTTGTTGATGATAGGCCGGCTTGAGTTCTTGTGTTATCTGAACTTTTTAAGCCTTAAGACCCAAATGTTTATGCAAAATACGGTGTAATGACGTTTGTGGAATGCCTAATTCCAAAGAACGACGAGGAATGGACAAACCTGGGTTTTCTTCAACACTTTCGGCTGCAGCAGCAATATTCTCGGCTGTTCTTGAGCGACGTGCACGGGTTTTATTCTTCACATCACTGACTTGTCCCAACAGCTCGAATTTTTCTACCAATTTCTGTATTGCGGTCCGACAAGGTGCTTCACGACGACTCAAAAATGTTCGAGTTTTACGAACCCTCTCTGCCACATTTTCACCATTTTTATAGTGAATTTTAATAATTTCAATGCGTTGTTGAATCATGTATCGTTCCATTTTTATTAATGGCGTAGTTTCTACTTGTCAAATATCAAAAATCGACAGCTCCAAAAGTGACATCTACCGAAATAGCGGTCTAATTAAAATAACACCTCTTATTGGAAAACCCTTTAGTACCACTAAAATTAGATTACGTCTTTTGTTTTTTTTTTTTTGAATGAACTATTTATAAAACTGGATGTTATTGCTATGGTAATTTTGTGCTATTTGTGTATCCACAACAAAGTGTCCCTTCTGTCGGTTACTGGTTACATGGGGATCATGGGGAATGAAAAGGCTGACCCTGTAGCTAGAGTTGGCTCTGATTATCTGTTCCTCAAACCAATACCCGGCGTAGGAGTTGCGAGCTCGAATATCGGGTCTCTCATCAAAGCAGATATTCATAGAAAACATCAGCAGAGATGGGCGAACCTGAGGACCTGCAGGTCTACAAAACTGTTTCTTGATGGACCTAATGGGAATATCACCGATTTTCTCATCCCAAGCAGGATTTAAGCCGGCAACAATTAAGTTAAGATGGACTGGGACATAAAGAAAGTTTCTATAACGTTACAGTGACTAAAATACTAACTTCAGTATAGATGGCCTACTTGTAAACATATTCTATAGTATTTGGAACCAAAACGCCACTTCAGTAAGCCATTTGGCAGTCCCATGCCGTACAAGTTCCTCAAAAGTTCCCAAATCATTCCAGGGACATTTATTTGTCTACCTCAAGGCTCCTGCCTTGCGGAGGAGACAATGCAAAGATGTAGCGACGTTTTAACAACTATTTTCTGGTACTTTATAGTAGAAATATTTATAAGTGGCCTTTTTAGTGGCGCCGTAGCTTGTGTCACCTTCAATTGGTACTTTATGATTCCCAATTTGTTGAAAAAACCTTCCTGGTGGTAGAAACTCTCACGCGAGACTTTATAGTGTAGACAACTTTGAGGCGTGTTACTACAAACTAAGTGCTACGATCCTGTTACAATATAATAACATTCATTGACATTACAGTATTGCACGCGTCTATAAGGGTGATTAGGTGCATTTGAGCGTAACAATTCCCTTTGCGAATGATTAAGGTTCTCTGGCCAATATAAAACCCACTGATTGGGTACCGCAGTAAAATAAACTCCTTTCTTTTCCTTTGTTGCTACCACTTTAAAAAAAAGCCATCTTACGAGCTTCCGTCTACGCCCATATTCGTAATAAACTTTTGACAGCCTCACTTGGCCGTTTTATTGTCACACTTTTGTGGCGGGGACTTTAAGGTGCCGATATATACAATAAAGTTCCATTTCGGGATGATGAAATGACATTCTGGAACTGTAAGGTTCTTCATTTGGAGCTTTGAAGTAGCTGTCTCCTCAATCTAGCAAATCATGGTTCCAGCTACGAAAACTTTTTGGGCCAAGACCATATAGTGGCTATATTTAGTGAATGGGACATTAAGGTGGCCTTTTTTCATGGAAGATATTTTTTAACATGAAATGTCTCCCTTTTGTCATTATATTCGGAATAAATTGGAAGCATTAGATTGGAATAACTAAAAAATGCTTAAGGGAAAATTTAAATAGATATATTTTGCATTTTTTTTTAGATTTTTTAGTCGTTGATTTTTGGGAATTTTACAACAAATGTTTTGTAGCTAAATATTAATTTTGAAATAAAAAGTTTTATATTCGATTTTATGTGCGGGGCGTTTTAATTTTTCGAGGTATCGGCCTTACGTTTGACGAGAAATTCCTTCCACATCAATTATTTCGATACAGATATCGACTAATTTTACTTTAATCGAAGTACATATGTATGTACTATTTTAATATCTAGTATTTAAAAAGTAAATGAAACTTTCTGCTTTAAAGCTTAAATCATCCATCATTTATATGGATAAGTATTTATATTATCATTTAATAAAAAATCAATCCATATGCAATTTGTAAATGTGGTAGTTTGTTATTTGGTAAAAAAAAAAGTCTTTGTGGCTTGTTTGGGACGATGCTGAAACGTATCGGGCAAGTTATCGCAACGTTCCTGCATTAGTTCTAGCCACGAAGCAGACACATAAATCACCACCTGAAAATCATTCCCCATTTTGGAACCGAGCACGTACCCGGTAAGTGCCCGCTGCGTTCCTAATCCAAGTCATTGCCTCTAAACGGTTGTACATTTCGTACAAGCTACGTACCCGGCACGTAAGATGCTGCTTGGGATGGGGCTCGGAAGGAAACAATGTAGAACTGTGATTGGCATCATCACCCGGCCACAGCTCAATTCACGCGCATTTAACAAGGATGGGAGTTGTTGACAGCCCTGAGTGTCTGTCCTGTCTGGATGGAGAGTCCGAGACAACCGAACACTTTGTGTGGGTGTGTCCGGCATTCGACCGGTGATGGCTGGATACTCTATTGTCTGCCCTTCTATCTGTGGATGAGGCGAAGAACCTACCTCACTGCGCTTCATCAAGATGACAGGAAGGTTTTGGTGAATGGCCATCTAATAGGACAACACAATGTCCCGCTGTGGCCTCCGTGCTTGTGATAGGGTCTCCTGTCCCCCTGCCTTTAAAAAAAATATTGTGCTATACACAGACATAAGGATTACCAAAATATACGAAATTAAAGAACATTTTAATTTATCTGACTCATTATATTTATTTCCGGTCGTTCAGAGGACATACCTACATAATCTTCTGAACTTCATGTTGTGGGAAACTAATCTTCTCAGATTCAGTGCCTCGAGTGGTCGGCAAGGTACGAGGGTTACACTGCTCTATTGTGTCGACTCCTCTCCATTCGTTGCTAAATTGATAAGGATGGATATTAACAGATTTAATCAGGAAGAGTTATCCTACGAGTTGACTATCAGGGGGTTGAAAGTAGGTCCGGTAGATGACATGCGCAAGCTATTGAGAACAGCATTAAAGGCAGAAAAGGAAAAGGGTATGGCGATTGAGTATCCTTCGTATCCATTTACCATCGAGGAAGACGAAGAAGCTTTACGGAAGAAGATTGATGAAGTCAACGGTTTAATAGATGGTTTTAAGGGTGAAGAAGGGAGTGGGGATTACAAGAAAATTGTTACAAAGATTCAATGGGCATTACGCAGGCTGAAGGTAATGCCACAAGCCCCAAATGGAGACAAAAGTACAAGGGTTTCCTTACGAAGCTCACTAATAATAGCACTGGGAACTCTCCGTAGCAAAGTGGAAAGTAGTGATTTAGATTCAGATTCAGAGGGAGAAGAAAAAGCATCTCCAGTCACAAGTAATAAACACCGCGTAGCTATTGAGAAATGGGGTGTTCGATTTAATGGCGAAAAGGGACAATCCCTCAATTCATTTTTAGAGCGGGTCTCCGAACTCTGCGAAGCCCGGGGCGTGTCCAAAAGTCAACTGTTCAGGTCCGCTTTAGATCTGTTCGAAGGTCGCGCTTTATTGTGGTACAGAGCTGTAAAAGGCAAGTGTTCTTCATGGTCAGATCTGGTTAAAGAACTACGAAAGGAATATCTGCCATTAGATTTTGACGATCGCCTTATCGAAGAAATAAAAAGGCGTACTCAGGGTAGAACAGAATCCATAGGGACGTATGTGGCAGTAATGGAGAGTATGTTTTCTCGCCCTTCTACTAAGATAGCTGAGGAACAGAAACTTAAGATTTTAAAAAGGAATGTGATTCCTTTTTATCAGAGTCAATTGGGCTTACACGATATCGAGTCAATTGACGCGTTAGTCGATCTAGGTAGGAGGTTGGAAGCGGTGAGAGAAGCTGTAGAGTCATTTGCTCCCCCGCCATCACGTCGTAATACCACTTTACTGGAGCCCGATCTAGCTTACATGTCTACCGAAACTCAAAGTGTCGTCAGTATGGTGAACGAGAACTCTCGACCAAAGTTTAACTGCTTAAATTGTAAGGAAGATGGCCACACCGCCAGATTCTGCCGAGAATCGCGTAAGTGTTATGGTTGCGGCACCGTGGGAGTTATAAGGTCTCGTTGTCCAAGGTGTAGTCCAAATAACAGTAGCCCTAGTAGTGCTACTAATAATTCAAGTAATGGGAACGGAAGTCCAAGGCAATCAAATCGGGGAAACGAGAGTCGAGCTCGCAAGTAGGCGGCCTGTCGAGCTCAGCAAATTTTTCAAGAGCCGCAAATGTACCGGATAGTTATTGTAAGAGGTCAAATTATCACCAACCCTCAGCTGCGCTGGATTTCACTTTTCTTAGTATGGGTAGTGATAACCGTCCATTTTTGGAAATTTTAGTTTTTGGTGTGAAGTTGTTAGGACTTTTAGATTCGGGTGCCACTCGTACGGTCATGGGTCGACCAGGGTGGGATAAGCTCAAAGGAATGGGATTGCAACTCGTACCAATGAGACCTCAAGCGGTTGTTTTAGCAGACGGTGGGAGAATACAAGCTATTGGCGAAATTGATATACCGATTCAATTGGAAGGTGTCATGAAACTACTTAAGGTATTAATCATACCTGAGTTACCCCACTCCCTCATCCTTGGGATGGATTTCTGGCAGGAGATGGGAATCGAAGTAAATTTACGAAATCGATATTGGAGATTTGGGACGACTGCTATTGTCGATATTTGTTCTTTGGAAGATAGGTCGAAAATCTCTGCAGAACAGCGGGAAGAATTGAGCAATATTATCCAGTTGGCTAGGACAAAGATGGGTAGTGGGTTAGGCTGTGCTAAGAACGTCTCACATATCATTCGAACAAACTCTGAACCAATCAAGCAGCGGTACTATCCAGTATCGCCGGCAATTCAGAAAATAACCAACGAAGAATTGGATAGCATGTTAGCCGAAGGAGTAGTGGAGCCCTCCAATAGTGCATGGGCGTCTCCAATAGTCTTAGCTAAGAAGAAAGATGGCTCTCATAGATTTTGTGTAGACTACAGGAAGCTGAACAGGGTTACTAAAAAGGATGCATATCCGCTACCATATGTAACGGCTATACTTGATAGTTTGAAAAACGCAAAGTTTATATCCTCCCTTGATATCAAATCTGCATTTTGGCAGATTCCGATGAGCCCCGAATCAAAGCAGTATACTGCCTTCACTGTCCCTGGTAGAGGCTTGTTTCAATTTTGTAGGATGCCATTTGGGCTTTCTAATTCACCTGCTACTTGGCAGAGGTTGATAGACTCAGTTTTAAGTGGTGAATTGGAGAAATTTGTTTTCGTCTATCTCGACGACATTATTATCGTTACTCCGTCTTTCGAGCAGCATACTAAGGTTTTAGCGACAGTCTTGGACAAGTTGTTCGAAGCTGGTTTGAGGATTAACTTTGAAAAATGTGAATTTTGTAGACCTGAGTTGCGATATCTAGGTTATATGGTGGGTTCTAATGGATTACAAGTGGATCCTGACAAGGTCAGATGCATTCTGGATATTCCCAGTCCTAGGACTGTACAGATGTCAGGAAGTTTATTGGCATGGTGGCATGGTATAGGAGGTTCGTGCCCAATTTCGCGTCGTTAATTTCACCCTTAACTGAATTGTTGAAGAAGAATAAGAAATTTTTGTGGACCGGACAATGTGAAGAAGCCTTTCGAAAGGTCAAGGAGAAGTTAATAACAGCACCAATCTTATCGTACCCTAATTTTGAATACGAGTTTACAGTACACACTGATGCTTCTGGCTATGGTATCGGAGCAGTGCTTACCCAAAATATAGATGAGACAGAAAGCGTCATTGCCTATTTAAGCAGGTCACTCACTCGTGCTGAACGTAACTACTCCACGACTGAAAGAGAATGTCTCGCAGTATTGTGGGCGGTCGAAAAATTACGACCATATCTGGAGGGAATGCGTTTCACTGTAGTGACGGACCATGCATCATTGTTATGGCTAAATAATTTAAAGGACCCCGTTGGCAGATTAGCCAGATGGGCTGTCCGAATGCAACAACACGACTTTCAAATTGTCCATCGCAAAGGAAGAGAGCACTTGCTTCCAGATTACCTTTCTAGAAGTGTCCCAGTAATAGATAGCATGCAACCAGAAGATGAAGTATCTTCCGATAAATGGTATAATAAGATGGTGAGGTTAATCCTAGCTGATCCTCCGGCTTACCCTGATTGGAAAGTGGAAAACGGAGTTCTAAAGAAACATTGTTCTGTCCAATATCCGGATCTAGCGACAGAACTCGACCATTGGAAAATAGTATTACCTAAGAAAGAAAGAAAAGTTGTAATCTACGAAGCACACGACGCTCCTATATCAGGTCACATGGGAATTCAGAAGACCTTTGACCGGCTAATTCAGCGATTCTACTGGCCAAAAATGAAAAAGGATGTCGCAACTTATGTTAGGAATTGTAAGGTTTGTCAAGCAGTCAAGCCAGATCTTCAGAAAACAGCTGGTCCAATGGCCACTCGCAAGAATGCTAGCTTCCCTTGGGAAACTCTGTCTATGGACTTAATAGGCCCTCTGCCAAAATCTAATCAGGGATACGTATACATTTTAACTATCGTGGATCAGTTCAGTAAATTTCCACTCCTGTTCCCTTTGCGTTCGGCCACGGCCAAAGTCATAACTAGAACTTTAGAGGATTTCGTTTTCCTTTTATTTGGGGTGCCGAAGAATATTGTTTGTGATAATGGGGTTCAATTCACTAGTCGAGATTTCAAAACGTTAAGCGAGAATTATGGGGTTACTGTAAATTACACGGCATTATATCACCCGCAAGCCAACCCGAGTGAGCGGACTAACCAGGTAATCAAGACTATGCTTAGGTCGTATGTATCCGACAATCAACGAGAGTGGGACAGGCAGCTTCCCAAAGTTGCGTGTGCCATTCGGACATCTACACACGGTGTAACTAAAGTAACTCCCTACTTTGCAAACTTTGGACGGGAAATGGTCACCAATGGTAAATTCTATACAGAAGATAGGTTAAATTGGACGTACAATGTAGAGGTACACGCAAACGCGTTAGGGAAGGTCAGGTCTGATATCATAATGAGGTTAAAGAAAGCTTCAGAAACGAGTAAAAAGGTGTATGATTTACGTAGAAGGAATGTGAGGCATTTTCCTGGTGAGCTGGTCTGGAGAAAGAATTACGTGCTCATTTAGAAGATTCCGGGGAAATCTTCTGAAAGGAAGGGAGGGATGTTATGGCTCGGAAATACCTAAAATCAGATCCGCCTAAAGTCGTATGAAACCATTTATTTACTGCTGCAATTTTTCCATAATCGTATTCGCTCGCTTTTGAAATCCCGCGGGTTAAATAAAATTCTAAATTAGAGTGCAGTGGAGTTCGAAGTAAACTGCGAAAAAGAATCCCGCGGCAGATTGGGGAGCGCTGGAAAAATAGAAAAGAGGAAAGCGAGCCACAGTTTCCTTCTTCTAGTTTTGGCTCTGAAAGTGATAAGAAGTGTCTAATCGTGGGAAAAGTAATATATCTGGTTTTCTTTTTTTTTGGTAGCAGTATTTCCTCGTTTGGAGAATCTTTCCTTTTTGGAATAATAGCTGATTACGCACAAGTGCATAATAAACGGAATAAAGCTAAGTATCATTTTTATTTACGTGAAAATTTTCATACGCACTCCTCTGGGGTAGAAAAAGAGTGTACCGATCCTAGCATAATCTAATCTTTTTTTTTTTTTTTGGGAATTACGGCAATGAGGTGGTAGATCGTAAATCTATAGATCACTCGAGTTTCTTGATTCTCAGTGAATACCTGTTCGAGGGTAGAGGAAAACAAGGAAAAATCAAGTGGCGCCCATATACCCCACGAGGGACCGCACGCCGTCTCCACTGAGCACGTAACAATATGATAGTTCGTCACACTAGCTATGGTTGGCGTCATGATATTTAATTTGAGATGTTTGTGGTTATTGCAGAAATTCCCTCAACATTAGAGTATAAGAAAAAAAAATTATATAATAAAAATCAGTAAAACTAACTAAAACTAAAACGAAGACCAAAACTTTTAGCTCTATGTGCCAAGAGCTTAGAGCAGTACCAAGCATTTTGGTTTATGCATGAATTCAAGAAATTTTATTAAATGTCTTTTAACACACAAAAAAAAAAGTTCTTTGGGTTTTATATGTCAATCTGTCACGTTTCGTTTTTCCTTTGGAGAGTTTCATCAGACCATTACGTATCTCACAACTCAGCATTCGTTAAGATTATTCGAAGATGTAGGTATAAGGTTTTCACCTTTGAGGAAATATAACAATCTCTGGCAGTTGAAAAGGAGAGTAATACGAAAAGTGCTTGCTCAAGATATTTTACTGTTCGTCTTGAATCGAAATCGATTTATTTTCAAGGGATACGAATTTTTAAGCTATACTAAGGTTTAGGTTTGGGTTAAACAAGAAACTTTTTTGCACTGTAAGCTGAATTTATTTTTGAATAATTACATTTTCGCTTAAATACGTTCTTTTTGGAATTGCTTTTCGTATAAATTTTGATATGAGCTCATTTAACATGCTATGAAATGCCTATAGAAATTGTTTTCATGGACTAATTGTATCCTTCGTCAACGTGAATGAATGGAATCGATTACTGAATTTCCACTTAAAGGATTATCGAAAATTCTTGTTATCCTTATTAATGAAATTTTCTTGTAAGCTCTGACATACCATTCTCCTTAGAATCAATGCCCTGTTTGAAGAGATATAACACTTTGATAGAATTTCCATTAGAGATTGTTTTGTTACTAGAATACAAAGATGAAACAAAAAGTTGAACAATATTTTAAGTGAAAACAAAGTATGGAATAGCCGACCGTGTGAAAATAGGAAATTTGTATTAGAAACTATTTTTTTTTTATTTTTTACAACTTGATTATGAGTAAAAATGTGTGTCACACGTGATCTACTATAGGTTCCAATACGCCTCCTTAAGTTAATTGTTTTAAGTTCTTATTTCATAAAAACTTTTATGCTATGAGTTTGTGTAACTTAACATACTTTGTGGCCACTGCAACTCAATTCATAAGCGTTCTGAGTTTTGTTCCAGAGATTTTTTTCGACATTTATAGCTTCTTCTGTTTAACAGGTTATTAGCGTAATGGCAGCCTTGTCCTCGTTGTCATATCTGCTGAGTGCACTTTGGATACATATATTGTTAAGATTAGATTACCTAATATTTACGTCTCATTTATATAAGTGGAGAATGAGAAGACGTCGTATCAACGTAAATAACACGGAAATTGGGGAGAAATATTTCCCAATAGGGCAGAGGACACATTGCCTTGATTTGGTGAATTGAACGTAAATATTTCTCGTCGAGTTTACGTAAATTTTCCTTAATCTGGACCTATTTTCTACCTTTTTGTTTGTTTTATTAATAAGCGAGGCTCAGGAGATACCCTATGATGCAAAGCACAGCATTGTAGGAAGGAGATAGGGAAAGGATCAGGGGATATGAGGAGAGTGGCGGAGGTGCCGATGTATATCGCACTTAAACTTTCGCAAGTTGTATGCTGAGGGAAGGCCATAAGATGGTAGACTGTTTCAGATTCGCAAAGTTCGGTATAAAAAAGCATTACGGAATTTTACAAAGTAATTTGAAGGCTGAAAGGATGTGCGCGGTATTGCATGAAGGAATTATTCTATATGGGACCAGACTAGATATTTCATCAGAACATTGCCATGCATGTAGCGATAAAGGAGCGAAAGGCATCCAATATTGCGATGGTCTTTGAGTGAGTCGATATGACAAGTTATTGCCATATCGTCAATGAGCTGGAAGACTCTCTCCAGGACAATATCTAACGAAGGTAAGGCTGTACGACCAGCCCTATCCCATATATGGGAATTGTATTTCATTCTAGGTCTAATGTACAATTTAGAGAGGAGCACTAGATTTGATGGGCTGAAATATTTCTTACACCTATTCAGAAGTCCAAGGTATTTCGATGCTTATTTGGCAACAGAGAGGATGTGAGCTGCCCAGTTTAACTTACTGCAAATATTAATGCCAAGAACACCTAGTGACGGTAATCATCCCATTCCCCCTGGAGTCCGCAATAATATCAAAGGAGTAAACAAAGTCAAGGGTATTCTCATCAGCGAAATAATTATGGATTGGATTGAAAGAAAGGAAAAGCGGATCATTAATGAAAATTAAAAAGCGTACTGTAGAGATAACAGAGCCCTAGGGCACACCGGAGTTTATGTGATAGGGTTCAGATGTAACACCATCCAACACAAAAAATGACGATCAGATAGAAAACTTTCAATCCATAATAGAAGAGGAAGGGAGATCCCAAGTGCTCTAAGTTTGGCTAAAAGGGTAGGATGCCAGACTCGGTATCAAAGGCCTTTGAAATAACCAATGTAACGGACTCACCGCTCGTCGGCTCCTTTTTTTAAATCCTTCATATTAACTTCACCGCCGTGTCCTAAAACTTAGAAAGTCCGATATCCAATCGAGCTGAAAATTTGCACATCGATTTGTCGTTGCCGAATATAGGTTTTGGTATCACACACACACAAGCACACATACACACACAATGCGCGCGAGTATAATCAAGTTTAAAAATTATTGTAGGGAAAACCACCATCAATCGGATTGATTTTTTTTCTTTCTCTAGACTCGTCGTAGACGAAGAAAATTGCCTGCTAGATTGAAAGAATGTTTAGTTGATAGACGTCAATAGATGTCGTTGGTAGTAATATTTGGATAACGTAATTCATAGTAACACGTTGTTTCCCGTACAGCAAATATTCAACCTAGTTTTTGAGTGTAATAATGGGTTTGTTTTTCTTGTACCTTTCAGTTGCTCCTAGCTTTGTCAAAATCAAACGAATATTATTAAATCAGTCATCTTTTCTTAAAGTTAATCAATGCGAGATCTTAGTGTGAAACTTTTTCGGCTTATGTAAATGTATCTATACATACATATACGGAAAGATATTTAAAATATTTTTCAATACCTTTATACTGATCTAAAATTTATACATGAGTACCCCTATAACAAGAGTTTTCGTAAAATTCATACTCCCAGCACAGGTCCTACAACTAACTACTTAGATATTCTCGAACGCTTGATTGTTCCTGTTAACAAATTAATGGTAAGTGGATGAGGCATCATTTGGAATGGATAAAATACATAGTCCCCGAACTGAATCGAATGTAATTACGTTCTGACAACAGAACGAACAGAGTTCTCCAGGGATAAATGGAATTATGCAAATCCTCTTTTCAATAATTTCCATTTTTGCTTCGATTTAGAGTTTGAGATTCGTGCTGTATTCAAGTATTAAATAGACAGGAAACACACGGAGCAAAAGGGGGAAAACAAGAAAAAAAAAGCATACAAAATCTGTGAAAACTGGTGACTCTTTTTTTTTATATATATATATATATATGTTGTCCAACTCTTGCGCCACACAGCTACCGAACCAGTAGCACTTAGTTTGGAGTTTTGTGGATTTTTGCGATGAGGGTGGAACAAAAAAAAAATGCAGAAAAAATTTGAAATTCAAATCTAAAGCTTGTTTTAGCCTTAGCCTGGGTAAAGGGATTGGATATCACCTTTTTCACTAGTGTTGTACCAGTGCTTAAGCGAACGAAAGAAAAACAACCGGAAAATCATTCGACCAGGAAAAACGGAGTACAAACGAAAATCAGCAGAGATTTCGATTGGTCCGAGATTGGGTATGTTTACACTTGATACGCCACAATTTTACTTGAAATTAGTTTTCTTTGTGAGGGTGGAAAATTTATATTAGCTTGACGCAATGCGAAAAGAGAATTTTTCGAGCTGTTTTTTTTTCTGTTTTTAATTAATTTTTATGTTTAGAATGCAAATGAAAATGCCTTACATGCCTATGTACATTCATATTTAGAGAAACAAGATTTTTAAGAATCTAATTTTGAAGTTTGCTTAATGAATTTTAGTTTCCTTCGAAGCACGTATTCAAGTGCTGTGCTGCAAATTTAATTAAAAATTTGTTGTTTTAGTGTGTCTGTTTTACAAAATACTATTATTGAAGATATGCTGAATACAAATTAATTAAAAATTATGGAAATTTAAATTTAATATTTTCATAAAAACAAAAATTTTAATCACAATTAATAGTAATTATATGATTTCAGGAAACATAACAACTTGAGAGGTTTTCTTCAATTATCTAGTTTTCTATGGAAAATACTTCATTCACGGTCATTATGAAACTCGTAGATTATAAAATTATTTACAATTTTCATTTGAAGAATTTTTTTGTATCTACAACCGTTTTCTAGGTACAGCGCGGAGAGAGCAAGCACGCATCCGTATAGAGGTGTATATAGAGTATTACGCTATGTGAACGCAGGACCAAGAATTTAATTTTGTATTCATTTTTTACTAAGAGCAAATATAAAATGGCGTATTTAAAATTATTCTTGTTCATCGTCGTCTTCGTCACGGTCAATGTCGACATCATTATCATCGTCCTCGATATCCGTTACAGTTGTTTCACCAAGCTAGACGACTTCATGCGCGCTATCTCCATCCATGATTAGCATTTTTTCAAACAAGTAGATAAGAATGTATTTCAGGACACAGTAATAGAGGAGATACATACATATATTGGACGAAATTCCGCCGTAGATAAATGAATTCGAAATAGAGGAAATGCTCGTAGCTCGAAAGCTCTTCGATTTTTTTAACATAAACGAAGTTTTGGTATCATGCCCTAATTTTCGAGAATTCGGGTCATATGCATTGCTTATAGCTCTAAATTTCTTCGATTTGCTTGCTATATATAGAAATTACGATACGGCTCATGTCAATTTCCGAGGAACTCGTTAAAGCAAATATTTTCTGGTATTAAACATGTTAAAAAATTGAAACACTTGTTTCCGTTCCACAAAATAATTTATTTTTTAATTTTAATAATTAATTAAAGTTTTTGCGACGCGTTTCGCCCTATTTAGGCATCCTCAAGCTCTTGCAAAAATTATGAGACTGACACAGTATATACACATATACATACATAAGTGGTATTACAATATCATTTTAAGTCAGTGTAAGTATCATAATTTTTATTTCGTTATAAAATTTGTTTTAATTAAAGGGCTGTTGTCACGGAAATCTAGCTGATCATTAACCAAGAATAAGCCTTTATCTTTCTCTGTTTTAATTTCCAATATCTCATACCTGTCTAGAACTTAACCTCCACATAAATTACGTAATAGTTTTACATTGTCAATTGATGTAGTGTGACCTAGGTCGATTAAGTGTTTACATAGACCAGAAGGTGCTCTATTGTTTCTCGCTGCAAAAACGTGTTCAGAAAATCTGGTTTTTAGTGACGTCTTAGTTTTTCCTATATAGTTCGCGTCACAATCATTTCAACTTATACTATATATCCCACTTTTTTCAATATCCACAACTATAGGCTTAATTTTATTATTTATTAATAATTTACCCAGTGTTGTATTCGTGAAGTAAGCCGGTTGAACATTATGATTTGATAGCGTTCTGTGTATTTTGTCTGACACTCCTCCAACATAAGGGATCTTTTTCCAAATCTTACTACTTAATGTTAAGAGGATGATTAGAGGAATATGGAATTACAGTGTCAGCAAAAGTTGGTTTGCGATATATTTCGTAGTCAAATTTTTTATTTTTTATTTATATTGTGATATCTAGAAAATTTAATTTCGTACCTCCATATTCTAGTGTAAATTTGATATTGTCGTCTATTTTATTTAAAAAAAACATTAAGTTGTCGCTCAGAGCCCGTGCATACACAGAACACATCATCAACATAAACATAAAATTTTATTAACTAAATCACAGTTCTTATTAAAAATGTTCTGTGCTATGAAGTCCATGTAGAAGTCAGCCAAAAAAGGCGATAGAGAAGCACCCATGGCTAAGCCTTCTATTTGGGTATAGAACTTGTCATTAAAGTAAAAGTAGTTTTGATTTAAGCACGTATTCAAAGATTCTATAAGTTGCGAGACTTTTTCTTTATTTAAAATTTTTTCCCGAATTCGACTGTACAAAATTGTCATTAACTTATTTACTGGGATCGAAGGAAATAGGTTACATACATCAAATGACACGAGTTTGGCATTAGGTGGTAAAGCAATGCAATTAATTTTGTTTACTAGGTCAATTGTATTTTTTATGGAGTATTTGTTGTTAAATTCTACGAGTTGTGGTAGTATCGAATTTAATTTTTTGCCCAGTTTCTGTGTCGGTGAGTTGAATGCAGAAGAAACTGGTCTTACTGGAACATAATTTTTATGTAACTTCAGTAATCCGTATAATATCGGGATTGATGGATTACTAATCTTAAGTTGGTATCTATCAAATTCATTCAAAACTAATTTACTTTTATTAATAACTTGATGTTGCGTTTCTATTACATTTTTTTGTTGGGTCTTCTTTAATTTCTATCAGGCTCATTTTTAATAAATTATCTTCCATTTTTTCTAAATACAAATTCTTTTCTAATATGCAAATTGAATTACCCTTATCGGCTTGCGTTACAATTAAATTATTATCACTGATCTTCTTTGTTAAGTCGCGTAAAACTATTTTTTTATTAGATCTAATCAGCTGAGGCAAGCTATTTTCTTTTATTAACCTAGCACATTCTACTTTGCCTTCTAATTTCTTCATCTGGGAGAGCAGCATCTGCATGAATAGCTAAGTCTATCAAATCTTTATTATTAACACCTAAATATGGGGCATAACCTAGGGGTATATCAAGTATAATTTTTTTTCAGTTAATGAAAAATCTATGGTAGAACAATTAATTACCCTAGGATGAAATGTAATATTGTCTGCATTTTCTAAAAAAGAGAAAGATAAAGGCTCATTCTTGGTTAATGATCAGCTAGATTTCCGTAACAACAGCCCTTTAATTAAAACAAATTTTATAACGAAATAAAAATTACGATACTTACACTGACTTAAAATGATATTGTAATACCACTTATGTATGTATATGTGTATAAATTGAGTCAGTCTCATAATTTTTGCAAGAGCTTGAGGATGCCTAAATAGGGCGAAACGCGTCGCAAAAACTTTAATTAATTATTAAAATTAAAAAATTAATTATTTTGTGGAACGGAAACAAGTGTTTCAATTTTTTAACATGTTTAATACCATAAATAAGTTCCATCAAGTACCAACTAAAACATCAATTATCTTGATAAAAGAAATATTTTCTATTCATGAAATTGTTCTTCGCAGGCATTCTAAGTTGAGATTTTATTGAGTGAAGTGCAAAGTGAAGTTTTACTACAGTCAGTTTTTATTATTTATTTATTCGATATCATATTTACTTAGCAAATCGTCTTGCAAGAGAGGTCGATACCAGATCGTACTGTTAAAAAAGATCGAATCCAAAATGATCTACCAAAACATACAAGAACTTCGAAAGAAAATCGAGTTAGCGAACCAGTGTCGGGTTGCCAATACGATTCGATATCGTCTTCAGTTTTTTTTCTTCTGCAATTCATAAGCACGTCGCAAACGAATTCGATTTCGAAGTTTAACTTCGCCTAGTCGAATTGATTTACTTCGAATTCGATTCGATTTTGAACCAAAATGCTTGCAGGGTATGCTATACCTTTCCAGCCAAAGTTGGGTTTTTGCACGACCCTCATTTCGGTCAATTAGATGAATGCAAGGAAAATCAATTATCCGGGTGATAATGGGTTGCAAGTTAAATAAAGGAGTATTTGTTCTGAGGAACTGCTACTACTACTGCTAGTGTTGATTCGTCTGAAATTTGCGATATGATTGCTTCATTTTTTGAGAATGCCTTTGCCTCGTCAAATTTTCATCCTCAAACTAGCGACTTCAGTCATATGAACGATTCCCATAACGTTTCATTCACTATCCCCTCAATTTCAGAAGATGATATACTCGATCATATTAATGGGCTTCCAAATGACTTCACAACTGGTCCTGATGGGCTCCCTCCAGCCTTTTTTAAGTCATGTTGCCTCGTCCTGGTAGCTCCGCTGAGAATTATCTTCCAAAAATCGCTCGATAGTGGTTGTTTCTCGCAGCTATGAAAAACTCCTTTATCATACCTATCCATAAAAAAGGTAGTAAAAATGAAATTTCTAACTATAGACCTATTGCAAAATTATCTTGCAGGCCCAAATTATGCGAATCTATCATTTACTGTCAACTATCAACTTCCTGCAAGAATTTGTTCTCTTCAAACCAAAATGGGTTTATTTCGGGCAGATCTACAACCACTAAGTTATTGGAATTTGTCTCTGATAACATTCACGGTTTTGAAAAAGGCTATCAGACAGATTTTATTTATACAGATTTTAGTAAGGCGTTCTACAAGTTATCTCACTCCGTGATACTGTTTAAAATCGACAAATTTGGGTTTCCCCCAATATTTCTAAAATGGACCAAATCTTATTCCGCCATTCCATCTCTAGAGTTTTGAAGGCTTCGTCTGGCGTACCACAAGGAAGTCATTTGAGCCTGTTGTTCTTTATTCTGTCTATTGACGACATTGTCTCCGTTTTGATTGATTTATGCTGACGATATAAAGCTTTTCGCTCAGATTAAATCTGTTCACGATTGTGAACAGGTACATGGTGAGCTTAAAAAATTTAATAATTGGTGCGAGAGCAATAATTTGGTACTCAATGTCGACAAATGTGAGGTTATGCCTTCCTTAGGAATCAGACACCAATCACTTATGATTATGAGTTCTCGGATTCCCCGATTCGCCGTGTGGACTCTGTCTATGACTTGGGTGTCAAATGTGACCACAGATTTAATTTTATCTCAGATATAAACTACATGGTATCAAAGAGTAGTTCTACGCTGGGTTTTATGAAACGTTGGTCCCGAGAGTTTTCGAATCCTACTATAACATTGCGTTTGTACGCTTGCTTTGTGAGACCACTTCTCGAATACGCTAGCCAGGCCTGGTCTCCTTTTTACGGTACACAGATCGAGCACACCGAGTCTTTTCAGGGAAACTTTTTACGATTTGCTCTCAGGCACCTACCCTGGAATAATTCATTGATTCTTTCACCCTATGAGGATCGCTTGAAGCTTTTGAATATGCACTCGCTGGAGAAACGTCGTTTGGTTGGCGATGTAACATTTGTGCGTCAACTCTTCAACGCGAATATTGATTCTCTCTTGTTACTTAATAAAATCTCTTTCCGTGATAGTAGCCACAATTTGAGAAGGCTACCTCTGTTGCATGTTAACTCCTCAAGGTCTAGATTTAGCATGTATGAACCTATTAATCGCATGTGTATTACTGTCAATAATATGGCTGAAAATTTTGTTGTTGACGTCCCTAAGCATGTTTTAAAAAAACGCATATTTAATATTTAATTTTGTTTTATTTAACTTTTTTAAGTTGTCTTGTTCTATGCTGCATGTCATTTTATCCCGTGTTTGGTCTATGTTTAGTGTAACATACTAGTACTAACACCGACTAAATGATGAAACGCATGTATTGTTGACAGTTTATTTATTAAACGTGTCCATGCAGCGAGCATGTGTTAAACTGGTTCTGATAGTCATTTTTAAGACCCGTTAGTAGTTTCAATGAATACATGGAATATGTTATAAACCTCGGAATTGGGTATAGATAAATGGATATTATGAAATAGTCTTCGCTTCATGATTTCCAAGTAAAACGGTGTAAAAAATAATAATTTAATTTGAGAAATGATACAAGCCAATATCTCTCCTAATAGACGCTTGCATTACAAAGTTGATATGGGTATCTGCTGATATGCTGCCGAAAAACATGAAGATCGTAAAGGCTCTATTATGTCCGCATTTTACTTGTGGCGTACCAATTTACCATAGGATAGGCTCGGTGTGTATTCGAGAGATATACTATATGTGGCTTTCAATTCACTGCCGTACCTAAAATTTCAAGAATATTAAAAAATTAAAAAATTAGAAGACCTTATACCTTCTTTTTTTTTAAGGTAGGGGACAGAAGACCCTACCCCAAGCACGGAGGCCATAGCGGCCCATTGTGCTGTCCTGTTAAAAGGCCATTCACCAAAATCTTCCTTGGTAAGGCAGGATTTTCAGCTCATTCTTGTACTTACTTAGCTCAGACTCCCTCACCATTGATGAATATAGTCCGTAGAAAACGCCAAAAAACGAGCGCTAGCGATATTCCAACAAATAATAAACTTCACATTTTTCTGAATCGGGAGAAAGTACACTGCCAATAGTACTTGGCAAGACCTTTACATTGATATACAGCATAGGATATTGAAACCACCCCCACAGCCGGCGGTTTCTACCTTAGTAGTATGAACAGAAAACTTTTCTTCTACGAATTGTAGCTGAGGAGAACAGTGAAGCCCATTTTCCGATCGGACATAACCCTACCGATTTAGAGTCGAAATATGGTTCGAAAAATCTAGTACCTCAGATCAAATAAAAACGAGGGAAATACTAAAAAAGTGAGTATTGGAATGGCTATTTATTACTTAAGTCTCCGAGTATAGAAGTGTCGGTACTCCGAGTATAGAAGTACTCGGTACTCAAACTTCTTCTCAGGACCTAAAGAATTCGGCTCTGTACTGAACTGTACCTGATCAAACTTTGACGGCATTTCCCCCCGCTTTCCCTCGCTAGATAGAAATAAATATTGTTAATAAGATATTCAGAGGAGGCTTTGAAATACGTGCTCATTGAAAGGCTCACCAATATATCTATCGCTCAACCAACAAATAGAGCGGATATAGATAGGGGAGCCGAAGAAATTACCACCGCGCTAACCCAATCCTTTGAGGATTCGTGTCCGATTGGGAGGGCGGATTCGAACTCTGCCCCCCTTGGTTGACGCTAGTTACGTACCCTCATACTCACAATATACATAAACAAGCTGCAAACTCTCCACATGCTAATCATCATATATGCATTTGCCTTTCATCAGCTTTATATGTAATTCATAAAGTAAAGCCAATTAGCTTTTAAAATAATATGTAACATTCGCAATTTCCCTTATTATTCCTAAATTTTCTATTTTACCAAGTTCCTACAATTTTGCTCTTCAATAGTTTTTCAGACAGTAACATGATAATTAAAAGAAAGTCCAGAAGTTAGCATTAAAGGAAAACTGATCAAGTTAGGCAGTTAATTTTTCATCGTTAACAATAGAAGTAGTAAACTTAATTCGTGGAATAAAATTATATTAAAATCAATAATCTTGTTTCTTTTACCGTTTGGCTTACTGTATAATTTAATTCGAGCGAGTTTAAGAATCAATGCAAAATTGTGCGCAGGCTATACAATAAATCCAAAAGATCAAATGGCGCAAATGAATGCTTAGTCTACCAAAACGCTTTGCGCCATTATAAATATAAAATTCGCAAATCAAAAGGAAAGTATTTGCAGCTCTTCTGTAAAAATGTAGACGAGGTAAATGTGATGTCAAGACTAAAGAAATTCCTATCCAAGATACCAATCCGACCCGAACTCCTCACACAGAGCAACGGAGTGCGGGCTTCCTCCTTTAGGCTATCGTTGGAAATCTTGCTAGATGAATACTTCCCTGATGGCCCAGGCGAGGGCCTCTCATCTCTGCGTACCGAAACCTCTCATAAGGAAACCGTTTCCGATGGCGGACGAATCGGTCAAATGGGCAGTTGACTCTTTCAAACCTTTCACATCCCCGGACAAGGACGGCATTTTCCCAGCCCTTCTTCAAAACTCGGGTGACCCTCTGATTAGCAACCTAACCCTTCTCTTTAGGGCGTGCATCAAAATGACCTATACAACGAAGTTGTGTCAAGAGGTCCGTTTTGTGTTTATACCGAAGGCAGGTCGGGCAGAATACTCAACTGCCAAACCGTATATACCTATAAGCTCGACTTCTTTCTTACTTAAAATCCTAGAACACACCTGCGAGTGGGAGCAGAACAGCATTAATATGCGTGCACGGGGTGATTCACTCAATTGAAAACGGCTTCCTCTTTAAACAATCTACGCTGACTGTTTTCATCGATGTGGAAGGCGCCTTTAATATAGTTCTTCTGCACAAGTTCATGAAAATGCTAACAAAACATGGAGTGAACCGATCTCTAAAAAATTTCATTGCACACATGTTGTATAACAGAACTGTCTTTGCTGATCTAGGCGGGGTAAGCAGCGTTAAAAGAGTTCATAGGGGCACCCCTAAAGGTGGTATCTTATCACCTATTTTGTGGGTGCTAATTATGGACGATCTCTTGCTAACACTCACCCGGATGGGGTACAAAGCAGTGTGTTATGCGAACGACTTGACAATCTTAGTAACCGGGAGCTATAAATCTGTACTCTTTGGACTGATATAAAGCGCGATCCAACTAGTCATGCGCAGGTCTATGGACTGTGGACTGAGCATGAATCCACGGAAAATCACATATGCCTCTTCTCCATGAAAAGCAGCTTAAACCTATCCTTGATTGGCTTCACGCGCGTGGAGTTAAAGGACAGGGTGAAATAGAAAGAAGTTAAACTGGAAACTACACCGGGAAGAAAAAGCGAGCAAAGCCCTTAGAGTTTTTGCAATGTGCCGCAGAGCGATAGGGAAGGAGTGGGGGCTCAAACTACGGATGATCCTATTGATATACACTAGCGTCATTCGACCCATGTTAACCTACGGTTCGATGGTGTGGTAGAGAGTAATGGGCTTCCCCAATCATCGCAAGATATAGAAGAAGATTCAAAGGCTGTACCTTCTCAGCGCATGCAGCACTTTCAAGTCAACTAACAATCGGGCTCTGGAGGTTATCCTCAACATACACCCGGTGCAAATAAATATTAAGCCAACGGCGTCGATTACAACGCTCAGACTGCATCTTAATCTTGACTGGCTTCATACGGGAACAAGAGCTCCACATGAATCCATTTATGAGTATATTGGATAGCGACCACCTCCTCAAGACCATGCTGAAAAGCGATTTTGTATCTAGAATTCCATCCAGGGAAGAATGGGAATCACATTCCGTGCTTCAACCATAGACGAACCCAATTACAATTCAAACGGGTGGCTCTACGTCTGATAAAGGCACCGGAGGGGGAGTTTTCGGCGAGGAGCCTGAGATTGAGGAGGAGGAGCCTGAGATTGAATTGCCATGGTTTTCCAGGCAGAAGTCAAGGCTATTCTTGAAGCGGGAAGCACCTCCTTAACGCAAACACTCAGAACAAGGAAATAGCCCTCTGTTCAGACATCCAAGCAGCTGTGAATGCTTTCTCTAAACCCCTTATAATCTCCAAACTATTAATGGAGGGCAAAACCCCCCTGAACTCCCTTTCTCGGAATAACATGCTGATAGTGAGTGGGTAGCCGAGGAGCAGCAACATTTGTGGGAATGAGAGGGAGGACGAGCTTGCTCATCTTGGTGCAGCCCCGGAGGAACCTGCCTCTAAATTCGGGATTGCTCCAAAAATATTGTAATCTTCAAAAACGGAATCCACCTTTTGACAAGTTTCCAAAATTAGCTTTCTTTCATATATGGTAGCTGATCAATGAATTAGACGCACCTTCAATATTTAAAAAAATGTTTTATAAGAGAGTTTTTTTTATAAAGACATTTTTTTGTGGGAAATTAATATCTTTTCTTATTAAATTATTCTCTTCTATACATACGGGGTGTTTCCTCCTCGATGGTCCATAGAGTAAGAGGTGATAATACTCACCTGAACAAAAAAAACAAAAAAAAAAAAATGAAAGGCAAGAGGGGCACAGCTCAACCGTTTCGGAAAAACAGGGTGATTAAGAAAATATGCTACGCTTTCACAAAACACACTGTATCTTCAAAAGTACAAGGTATAAGGTCACGTAGAGAGCGAATTATATGCAGAACCTCACGGCCCTTTCAACGACTGTTCAACCAGCTCCGTACTCCTCTCCACCTAAAGAGTTATGGTTGTCTAAACTAAAGATAATTTGTTCCCCTAGTGACTGAAAAGACGTCATTTTAAGAAGTTATCGGCTAATTTTGGTATGACTTGAATAGGTTGTGAGCTAATAGCTGTTTAACGGCTACATTTGGCACATAGGGTGTACGAGATCATATTAAAGAGAAGAGTTTACAGTTTTTATAAAAAAAGTTATGTTTTTGCAAAAAAAAAAAAAAACAAAAAAAATTGAGGTCAAAGAAAAAAAAAGGTAAGTAAATCTGAAATTTTCAGTTCAAACCACAATACCTCCTGAGTGGAGAGTAGTAGGGAGCTGATTGAGCAGTCGTTGGAATGGCCATAAAGTTCCACTTTAGAAGGTGATAATTTTTTGTTTGCCTAGATGAGATCATCACCCGCTGTATGGACCACCGTGGAAGAGACACCATGTATTATTGTATGGTTTGTCTAATAATTTATTAAACTTCCCTTTGATTTAATCACACTTTCTTTGTGTGCCGGCATACTACAAATAGGTACTTACCATTTTTATCCAATCTTTACAATTAATCCAAATATTTTCTATATTATTTTTTTTTTTTTTTTAGAATATCTACGGTGGGAGAATTTCCGGCTCAAGCAAGGATATTAAGGTTTTCGCTTTTGACGAAATTTGCAATTGATTTTGCTGTATGGCAGGGAGATTCATCTCACATAAAAGTGTAATACGATTTAGTATAGTGGATAGAATTAACGAATGAAATAATAACATCAGATAGGACCAATTTATATCAGTCCTTGTGCATCTTTCCTTCAATAAAATATTTGGGACCAGGACCATCTTCGCTGATGCATCTCCAAATCATTATATCCAGTGGATGTTTGACAGTTTTTAGTATGCAATTGTCTTTGTATCTGTCCCCTGGTCTTTTTTTCACAAATCGGTTTGACTCCATCACTGCCTTCAAGCGGCGGCCTTCATCATTGAATATCACCAATGAGTTTGGAAAATTTTGTCTGCTTCCAAAATTTTTAATAAAAATAGAGATTACTCCTTGGGATTTCTTACCGGGATAAACTTGTATTTGTTCAAGAAGGAATTTATTTGGATTCTCCGGTATATACCAAAAGCTAAAAAACATTTTTAATTTGTTATTTGATCACACAACCCATTTTATTTTTGGTGACAAGTTTCAAGTCTTGGTTTTGACTCATCAACAGGTCCCAAATAGCGAAATTGAAAAAACAGAGCAAAGAAAAGAAATGACAAAATGAAAAAAATTGAGAAAAATTCGTTTTGTTTCGAATAAATCTGGTTTTTAAATTTTTTTTAAATTTTTTGTATAAAAAGTTTTGTTTCTATTTTTCTCAATTTTTTCATTTTGTCATTTCTTTTCTTTGCTCTATTTTTTATTTGTTTTTCAAGTCACTGAATTTCGCAATTTGGGACCTGTTGATGAGTCAAAACCAAGACTTAAAACTTGTCACCAAAAATAAAATGGGTTGTGTGATGAAATAACAAATTAAAAACATTTTTTAGCTTTTGCTATATACCGGAGAATCCATATAAATTCCTTCTTGAACAAATAAAATTTTTAAGAAAACTAAGGGTAAATAAAGTGTAATAAAAAAATTATTTAACCTTTTTCCAGTCATCAACTGTAAGATGTCGGTGAAGTTGAGCCCATAACAATTGCCTTTTCTTCATTTGATTGATCAACTTAGGGTTTTTTTTTTCGGACGCCTACACTTTAAATTTTCCGCGTACAATATTCGTCGCAATGTCATAATTGATATATCAACTCCATGCTCATTTTTATGCCTTATTAAAACAGAAGCAGATGCTCTACTTTGTAGCACAGCATTATGGATAATTTTCCTATCCGTTCTCTCCGTAGTTTTCCTAATTCTATGGCAAAGTACGCGCTCCTTTACTAGCGGTGAGGAGAACCCTGACCGAAAATTGCTTGCCACTCTGTCGACTGTGGAAGTGCAACTATTTTCTCGTTTTACTATATCTCAATAAGATCGAAATTATTTGTTTTTGGTATTATATATATATATTTATATTTTTATATATTATAATATATTATATTATATGTTTTGCACGGCTAACGTTTTTTACAAGGCCCATGTTAAAAAAAAATGTGTTTTTAGATGTTGTCTGTTTTCAACACTCAATAAATTATAAACAGTGTAAAAATTTAATAATTTTTCTTTTTAGTAAATTACTTGAATCATGTATTTTCGATTTTTAAGGCACTTAATATTTTAATGAGTTCACAAATAAAATTTAAGGTACTTCACTTACAACTGACTGCACACGGAATGAAAATTACAAATATCGATAGAAAATATGCATACCTGCGCCAAGGAATAAATAAATAAAACAAGGGACACAGAAGAGTGTTCCGATTGTTTTCCATTTAAATACACACGGCGAAAAAAGAAGGAAAAAAGAGAAAAAAATAAAAAAAAAATCAAACCCTCTTTGAACATTTTACGAATAACACAAAAAATGTGGAAGCGAAGATAACATGCAACGAAACGGAATGGCAAATGATTTATTTTCGTAAATATGGAGAATGGGAGGAGTTTTCCGATTTTACGCTCATATTAAGACAATTGTCCCAATGTTTTTCGCAGGAATTCTAATGTTTGTTGGTGTAATTCCATGATATTTGAACAGCACGTTTTTCTGTTTACATTCGTGTTACTATGAAGAGATTAAGTGGGAGAACTTATACCGGATTCTCTCATATTTTCGGGAAAAATGAGAATTTCATTTGAGAGGAATTTTACATCTCATTTCAGCATCTTGGTCAAAGCGAAATTTATCTTTTTTTTTTAAAATGGGAGGTAGGGTGACCCGAAGTACATTATTATGAATAGTTTGATAGGATTTTGAGGGATCTAATAAGACTTTGTCGTTCGGGTAATCCTACGTTCTCTCCATTTTTGTTTTTAGCTCGTTGTCTCGGTTGCACTACAATAGTGTATAACCAAGCTCTTTTCCACATTCATGCAAAAGACGAAAGTATATGAAATTACTTGTTTCATTCTAAAAAAACACATATTTTGTTCGCCTCTATATCTACTTATCCTTATTTATACTTTGCCTGCGCCTCTGAATCTTTTCAGGTAAATTGCTCATTTTCCCGACTAACAGATCTCTCTGGTAGTTGTTGATAGTGCTGGGACATCGGAACGGAACATCGATGTTCATCATCGATGTTGACATTGTCCAACAAGCATCGATGTGGCGATAATATCGATCATATAACATCGATGTACAAACAACATCGATGTTTATAAATTTTAAACACTCTCGACAAATGTCTGACTGGTAAATCTTAGAAAAAATGCTGTTTTCCAGTTTAGAATTTTTTCTCTCGTCTTTATTTATAATTTAATAAAAACATCATTATCAATTCTAAATTAAAAGTTTCTTAGAAATAACGATAAATGAATTAAATAAAAATGAAAAATTGCAGGTCCGAAAACTTTTTTATCTACAGACTGAAGAAACAATAACTGGTAAAGGCGTTTTCCCTGCAAACTATTTCTCTTTTAAGTTATAGTCCCGCTCATGCCTGTCTTAGACAAGACAGTGCAAGACGTGATAAGCCAAGATATATAAGTTGGTAACGCTGCCATTATTCCATAGGATTCATATGAAGCGGTTCCAAAGGAGCGCTTAAATAAAAGGGTATTTCCAATTGCATACGTTCCGAACTTTCTTCCGATGACTCTGTTGTTTTTTCAATCACCAAGCGAATGTAATTAGCACATAAATTGAACTTTGTTGATCCTGAAAAAGAATTTGCAGGCAGACGTTCTCTTAAGGGGCCCATACACGGTCACACATGTTATCCAACTCGAGTAGGACAACGATGTTGTCACGCAGATTTGACCGTGTGTGGGCCTGTTTGTTGTGTGGCACGTATGTCAAGCGGTTGGACGAAAATCAAATTAGTTTGATTTTGAGTGGCGGGGCTACGTGCTTGACAACATATTGAACCGTGTAGGGTTCGTCATTCTTGAGTGAAGTCTATCGAAGAAATGATAGCAATTAATAGTTGTAGCAGCTCCTGAAATGTGTTCCTATTCTAATGTTGGGCAGCATGCTTGACAGTGTATGGAGAAAATCTTTAATGTGTGGCACATCAAGTTCGACAGTATTTTCGCCTTGTATGGGCCGCTTTAACTGAAATAATAAGCAACCCTGTATCGCTTTCCTGTGGCCTAACTTCGTTGGTCTCCAATGAGTCAGTGATGCAAGGTCACTCTATTTAAAAGAATTGTAATTCGTTCTACCGAACGATGTTTTCTGCCCCCAGCCCAAATCATTCTAAAAACTAATGATGAACAATTGTAACGATGCTTTGAAAATGAAATGAACTACTTTCCGTTTTACCACAAAAATTTTATTGAAATATAAGTATTTTTTGTTTTTCAAAACTAGATAATTTTTTTGGAATTTAATTTGCTTTTTACAGTATGCATATAATTCCCTAACATCGAAAGGATAACATCGATGCACGTCGATGTTTTAGTGCGTCGACATTGATGTAAAAATACCAAACATCGAAAGCCCTAACATCGATGTTTTGAAAACATCAATGAACATCGCCCAGTACTAACATAGTTGTTGAGATTACCTTTTGCATAGTAAAATTAATACAAGGAAATCATTTCAAGGGAAAAGGGTAACAATACTTTAAATTTTCAGTACTTTCGCATGGGCGTCTAATCCATTGAAAAGGTACTGTACATAAACCATTTGAAAAGAGAAAGGTTAGATAGTAATTACTAAAGCGTTTATGATCAGTTTTCTAGATGCCATAAAGCCACGTTTAATTAAAGCTCTCTTCAACTAAATCAGATTTGTTTAATTTTTTTTAATGTGTAATTTTAATGATAATTACTATAATTCCAATTTATAATTTCTTGAGGTAATTGATAGATAATTTTAATGTCTTAATGTTGTCAAATGAATTCTTTGTTATGTATTTTTACAGCCCGGAAGAAGCGTTGAAATACAACGAGTAACGTTGGTGAAAAGAAGAAAACTTGTTCTAATTTCTCATACCAGCTACATTTAAATTTTTAGGGCATATTTTTTACTATAGTTTCCTATTGAACCATTATTAGCAGACTAATGGAAGGTCATTGGTTAGGGCCCTTAGGTTTAACGAGTATAAATGTAGGAGTTTAATTGAATTGAATCAGTGATTTTAACTATTTCACAATAATAAAAAAAAAAAAAACAATCAATTTTTTCATTATTTATTTAGAAGTAAGCAAAACAACACCAACACATGACGCATAACCACCGAATATTCTTCACTTTATTATTTTACTGGTAGCAGTTTACTGCGGCATCACTGCGACATGGCTGCCTTGCATTCAATTCGATGCATTAAATAGCGCTCTCAGGGGACGCGTCGTAACTATAACCAAAAGCTCAATAGGCTGAAAGCATTTGAGTAGCTGCAATTATGTCATGTCGGTTTTATACAACCATTATTTACTAGTGTTTGTTTTCAGTGAAGCCTTTTGTATGCGCCAGAATATCATGTAAACCGCTGCTTAACCTTCGCCCACCTCTTTCCTGCTAACCATAAAAGTGAAAATGGAATTATATATTTGACGCCAAGTACTGTTTTATTTTTAATACTTATACTAGCACACCTCATTGAATGTCATTCAATAATAAAAATTGAGTAATGATTTCCCACCGCACACCTATGTAGGTCCTGTGATAAATGACTCAAATTAAGTCTTACCTTATCCAACAACAATAACAACAAAATACAGTTAGTTCGTTGTCACCAGTAATTGATGCACTCCAACTAAATGCTGAAGTGAAATGACTGAAATTAGTTGGTACTTGTGTGGCGTAGTTAGCTATGAAAACCACACTTTTTACTCCTTATAGTCCTTCTTTAAGTTGAGATTGAGAGTTACAAATGACTTTTGCCGTGATACGGATACTTTCACACATTATCGATTGTATATAGGTGGGTAAATTTGTGCATTATTAATCATTTACGACACACAAGTCCGTGTACCTACGATCTACTTTGAACTCTAATTTGCGCTTCTATATGATACCTTTTGTCTGCTATTGACAGTTAAGGGAGAGTGATTTACGGCTATCCAGTTACAAGAAATCTTAATCTCCGCACATATAATTAACCATAATCAGCAACTGGATCTGATTTTAACAGATGGAGTAGGTGTGTTGCTTTTACCTAAATGCTATTATCAGGTACTCCTTCTGACAGATTTACTTTGAACTAATGTCAGAATGCCTTGATTGTATGGATTTGAGGCAAATTGCATACATATTACAGGATTACGTAATTTATGTATATATTTAACATCATATCCAGAGGATTGATGCTTTGTGCAATTATATTCCGGATTATAATTTTAAATTGTGTTGTTATGGAAGGAGTAGGATAAGGTGGGTAAAAATGCACCACTTTTTTTTTTTGTTACATTTATTCAAAAATAATTTATCTCTTTATAGACTATTTTAGTTGTAAACGTTGGTAAGTGTGTTAAGAATTTAATTAACTGAGAATTAAGCTCATTAATCTTCTCAATTTAGCCGTAAAACTCTAAGTTTAATTGTACTTGAAATGGTGTATTTCTCCCTAGTATGAGGAGAAATACACCAGGATATGGGGAGAAATATACCAGGATATGGGTAAAAATGAGTATACGTAAAATGCATGTGAGAAATCACAGTTAAACATAAACATTCTGAGTTTGTTGGAAAGATTTTTTTATTTTTGAGGCCAGCCCGTCCCTGTAACTCGTACACGAATTTGTCTGTCTGTTTATTTATATATTTCTTTTTTACTATTTTCGACACTATCGTAGGCAGACCCACTTTTCGTCATCACAGCGAGCTGAAATTTGGCACACACAATTGAATCTATCAAAATTTGAACCGGAAATTTCCATGGAAAACCCGGAAAATCGGGAAAAATCATTTGAAAATTTGGTACAAATTTGATTAGTGATAAATCCGTTTCAGGAAAAATGCAGTTTTCCAATTTTTCCGAAAAAAATTTCCAGAATTTTCCGACATTTCCGGAAAATTTCTGGTAAAAAAGTTTTCTAAATTATGCAGGATCAAGTTCCCTATCAACTGCCATCATTACTTTCTCTCCGACAATGGTGAAAACTTGCAGAAAAAGTCGAGGAAAATTCATGTAAAACGCTATTCCGGAGTTTTTCCGACCAAGGAAGCGTTTGAGCGTTTTGTAACCTAAGACAAAGTTGTAGATCGAAATGAGTTGCATAAAGTTTGTTTTGTGGAAAACTCCATGGAAAACCCGGAAAAGCGGGAAAATCATCGGAAAAATTTTCATCGATATGATTAGTGATAAATCTGTTTCAAGAAAAATGCAGAATTTTCCAATTTTTCTGGAAAATTTTTCCGAAAATTTCCGCAATTTTCCGACTTTTCCGACAAAAAAGTTTTATAAGCTATGCGGAATCATTTTTTTTCCGTCCTACTGGCATCAATACTATCTCTTCAACAATCATGAAAACTTGCATGAAAAATCGAGGAAAATTCATGTAAATTTTTAAAAAAAATTAATAGTAATAGGAAAAGTGTGTGGAAAACATGGAAAATCGGGAAAATTCATGTTATATGGGATCAAGTTTGAATACAGCTAAAAAGTGCTGTTTAAAACATAATTTGAATTTCAGAAAACCGTTGCAGTACTTCAACGATTTGATACTCGAATAAATTTTTTGAAAAACTGGTAAATCAGTGTCTTTTCAGCAGTGTTTCCAATTTAGCTCTTTTATGGCTAAATTTAGCCATTTAAAATATATTTTAGCCACGAATATTTCAATTTAGCCATTAGCCACTCTTTTAGCCATTTTGCATTTTGAATATTTAATAATTTTTACAATTTGAAATTTAGTTAATTTCATTCAAATTGGTTACTGAATGCACCCAAAGTCAACGAAATGAAAGATATTGCCATAGTGCATAAACGATTTTTAAGACTACTTTCTTTTAAAATATTTTTATATTCACTGCGAGCCTGTTTGGTAACGCATTTTGTTTGTTTTCCTTCAAGTGTGAAGCTGTCGTCCGTTGTTCGTTAATTAAAAAAACAGATTATTTGCATGCAAAAGGCGAGTTTTAGGAAGGTTAAGTGGTTGTAACACTTTTGCCGAACTGTATTCTATAGCATTAAAGTTATTGATGCCTTCTTTGGTCAAATGCTGAGGTTGAGAGATTATTTAGTCAGTAAAATATATATATAAAAAAAAAATAGAGAAATAGATTTAATTTAAATTCTATTCATTCAATATTAATCGTAAAATATGGACTGCAAAAGGATGAGACATGTTACAATCCATTTGAATTTCCACATGAAATTCTGAAAAAACAAGGGCACGAATGGTCCTTATGAACATTGTGAGGATAATATTATAAAAATTATCTCAATGAATTTTGAAGAGAATATTTAATTATTTAAGTGTCTCAATTTTTTAAACTTTTTTTTAGTACATTTTGTAAAAAACAAAGAATGTATCTTATATGAAATAAACTTGTCAATCCTAGAATGCTGAACGAAGTAGCCACAACTTCTCATTGGATTATCCCCAAAGGATCCGGAGCTATCATAAATACTGCATCAGAGTGCATATTGTTCATACTATTAAGAACAGAAGAAATATATGCAAAATATAGGAACTGGGGTGTATACGACCCAAGTACAAAAAATCCGTCTTTCGGCGGTAAAGAGGCAGTTATGAAGTTAAAATGATCAAAAAAAAATACACCACTCGATTACCGGCTTCTCCCTCTTTGATTTGCTACCAAACATGACGTATTTTGTACTACCCCCCCCATCCGCACAAGACCCTCCCTCAAAAATTGGCCACACAGAGTTAGCCGTCCTTCAATATTACGACACTTCTCACGTTTTCCCTAACTCCCCAAGTATGTTAGAGAATCGTGAATGGAGAATTAGGGAGTTTTAATCGGGGAAAACGAAAATTCTCATCTCCCAAACTCCCAAACTCTCCTAGTTATAGAATCCGGCGCCTGGAAGGAAAAAGTCTACGCAACAATTTATTACTTTATTGTTGGCAAAGTTGAACGAAAGTAATGCAAAAACGATATGACAAACATGAAAGCCATAGCACTATATGCTTTCGAAATTTCAATGAGAAAGGTCTCTGTGCTAAAACTGTGAAGGGCTTATATGTAGGCACAAGCTATATGTTTACATATGTATATAAGTTAGACAGTTTTCACAAAGAAACGTACAACTCAATTTGGATTTATGAACTTAAGATCAACCGATCTTCACATATCACTCTGATAAAAGTCAACTAATTGCTTGTACCACCCAGATATTGTAGAGCAACTGAAATTGATGATGATGTTCAGCTCTAAAACAAGTAGTTTTTTGATACCTTAAAACCCATTGGGATGAAAACCCAGCGCTTTTGAAGGGAGTACAATTTAAGCACTTTCCTAACCATCAATTGGTAGCTCTTTAGAAGAATATTCACAGATCTATCCAGAAGAATAAACAAAGACTAAATTTTTATATAATTTAGTGTTTTCTAAGCATTATTAATTTTAACTAATAAAAGGAAGAATATTGTTGTTTATATTACTATAAACATGTTTCGAATTAAAGGGAGTCAACTTGACGTATGTTTAGTATTACTGTTTTGTTTAGTATTCTAGAGTTAATTAATTAAACGATACGTTTGTTGTTTCTTACTGGTGTTTCATCTTCACATTTTACGATGTATCTGCTTCTTAATTGAAGAAAAGCATGATTACAAATAATCTTTAAAAATTTTGCCAGTAATTTAGCCAAGGAGGAAGAGTTGGTAACACTGCTTTTCAGCCGTCATAAAATTGTTTTAAAATATCTCCATGCAGCACGTCATAACAATTTAGATAACGTGAAAAAGGCAGAAAATAAAATAAGTAAAAAACGAGTTTTCAAACAAAACTGAAGCCAAGCCGCATGAAAAAGTAGAAAATAAACTTTTCTTCACACACAGAGGTGGACTCAGATTTTATTCGCTGAAAATCACCGATATATTTCAGTATGATCAATCAGAGGTAATAAGTGATTTGATTCATGAAGAGAAAGAATATTCAAGAGAAATGTCCCAATCAAAAATTCTGAATCCACCTCTGTGTGTGAAGAAAAGTTTATTTTCTACTTTTTCATGCGGCTTGGCCTCAGTTTTGTTTGAAAACTCGTTTTTTACTTATTTTATATTTATTTATTTTATAATAATACAACAACAAAAAACTTGTGGAAGTAAAAATAATAAATTATCAAAAGAAAAGATTAGTAATTATCCTATGTTCATAAAGGCAAGATCTATTGAAAACTTCAGTTTTGATGGTTGTCGGCTAGCCGCAGGGCCGTAGCTAGAGGAGGGAATAGGCGGGCAATGGCCTACCTTAAAAATTGCCAACTTATTCCGTATTCTACGGCGACGTCACTTCTTAATTCGTCGCACCAAGTCTGTATGATCGGCACCACTGATCAGTCGGCCATTCCATTACTCGGGCATGTGTGCATTGCAACGCCGAAACACAATTCGGGTGTACACGACTACGACAAAGCCGATGTTTGATAACTTCGGCGTAGTGAACTTTAGTTTAACACAGTGTAAACGTTGACAACTCTTATTTCCTGACTTTTTTTTATCGTCTTTTTTTTTGTAGATTTCTATAAATTCGTCATTTTAACATTCATCAAGCCCTAGGGTCTTTTTCGACCCAAATTCTTTTTGAGTAACTTTGAAATTATATGAATCAGGGACTTGAAATTTTATGACTTTGTTTAGTTTACTAAAAGGAAGATTTGTGCAAAAAATTATAGGATTTCGTCTAGTCGTTTACCGCTGTAAAAAAAAGTCACACTAAAGTTCCTTGGGTCTAAAGTGACCCTTAGCAAATTGTGTACATTGCATGTTAATTATAAATTCTAAATATAACGGAATTTTGTTTTTTTTTTGCAACATCTTATACATCAGTTATCATAGTTGACCAGATTTTGGTTTTTAGTAGCAGGTTTTTTTCATGTTCTTTCTTTCTCATAGTAATTACAGTTTACAAATTATATTTCAATATTGGAAGTGTTTCAGAAAATGAAAGACAAATCAAAAGAGCTTTTTGTGTGATAAATTTTTTTTTTTAGTTAGTATATTGTTTTACAGAAGTTTATATTGGGGATATATTTCATATTTTCGAGGTACGTACTGTAAGGGCGATTTCAAACTAAATCAGATTACATAATCGATATTTATTTATTCTGAAATAAATGAAGTTGCACAAGAATCCGATGACGATACTTGTACAGAAGCAGACTTTGTGGAAATTAATGAAGACTCTTACGGTACTGATGATGATAATATGCCCTCGGAAACGCCGGTTCAATCATATTTTTCGAAGGACAATAACATTGAATGGTTCCCTGATCCTTTTCCACAGCATCGTCGAGATGCATCATCAAATGTTATACATACATTTAACACTCACAATTACTGCGGAAATGTCTACTTTCAATTGATGATAACACAAATTTGGAAGGACAACGATTATATAAGGAGAACTCGAAATCTATGGATGTCATAGAGCTGGAGGTATATATTGGGCTTTTGATCTTAGCAGGTTTATACAAATCAAATAACGAAGCTCTTGAAAATTTATGGCATGCTGAGAAAGGTTGACCAATTTTTCGTGCTATTATGTATCTCAAAAGATTCAAAACTACACGTACTGTCCGCAGAAACGCTGATAAACATGCATCAATCAAAGAGCTATGGAATAAATGGGTACAAATACTACCGAATTTATACAACCCAGATGAGTTTGTAACAATTGACGAACATCTAGTTGCCTTTCGAGGAAGATGCCCTTTTCGGCAATACATGAAATCAAGGTATGCGTAGTTTTAAACTTATGTACAACAGAGCTCAGAGGTAGAAACGTAACTGATGACAATTTTTTTACGTCACATGAACTTCGATAAAAGTTACTGAGAAGAAACATCACAGTGGTCGGAACTCTACGTAAAAATAAAACAGCAATCCCATCTATTCTTCTTGATGTGAAATGAAAGCCTTTATGTAGTTCCATGTTTGCATTTACCCAAGATACAACAATGGTTTTTTACATTCCACGAAAAAAAAAATGCGTGTTTCTACAAAGTACATTTCATCAGGTGAAACAGATTGAAAGTAAAAACGAGAAAAAACAAAAAATTATTATTGATTACTACAATGCCACAAGAGAAGACAAGAAGATTGCATGCTACAGTTCTCGCAGGAAGACAAATAGATGGTCAATGGTTGTCTTCTTTAATATCTTGGACATATCAATGCTTTCGTTCTATTTATGCGTGTGTCTGGACAGTGGAATATTTCAAAACACCATAAAAGACGCTTATTCGTTGAAATTGTTGGCGAATTACTAGTAAAGCATATGATCAAAAGCATATGATCAAAAGCATATGATCAAAAGAGTTCGTCTTTCACGGTCTCTAAATGCTCAGCAAATCGTAACTAATATTTCAGCATGTTCTAGCCAATATCTACCCAAGTAAGATTGGAGGTTGAATTTCCTATCTTTGAGGGCCAATCGACCTATTTTGGTTAAAATTACGTAAATTATCAGTTAATTATTAGGGAAAAATTACGTAATAATTCCTTTTTAATTTACGTCGTAGGAATTAGGAGAAATAAGGAAATAAATAGGGAAAATTTCCTAAATATGAGGCAAATTTTCTTACTTTTTACCTAAATTTTATTTAACTTTAAGGAATTGTATGGACTTTGTAGTTAGATCTATTCACAAGTTCAAGGCAAGATAACGTAAATATTCTCTAAATAATTCCCTATTCGATAGTGTTCGCGCCCTCAAAGTCCGAGTTCCCAAAAAAGATAACCTCAAGGTAAATTGGACTAAATCGCTACGTTTTGCGAAATCCCTAAAAGTTGAAATTACGTAATAATACAACAAAAAATTAAAGTTCATTTACTTTTGTTTGACTTCATTATCACTGGAATTATTGAACTTCTCCTCCCATTGAATCATTTCATCAAGATTACAAATGTTGCTACTATTTACGACACATTTATATCGGAATTAGTCAGGCTCTGGAATACCATTTGCATCTTTTGTTAAAGATACTACACTTGACTTGGGCCAATAGGTATACTTAATTATTTGCTTCCCAACCATGCGGAATATACGCATATTCAACTGCGTTTGCATTCACCTGCTTTTTAACAAATCTTGTATCCAAATGATGCTGCTAATCACATGGTTTACTATTTTTAAGATATAAATTAATCAATTCAATTCTTTCAATTTTCAAATCTCTTTTACCTATTTAAGGCGAAATTCTATAATTTAGGGCGAAATGCCTTATTTGAAGTTGAAATTTATTTATAGAAAAAAATTTCCATAGCCTTTGAACACAAAATTACCTAAACAAGGATTTTTGCACTCAAAGTTTAAAAATTTGGTTATTTCGTCTAGCCATCCAGGAAATTCGTCGTATAAGGAAAAATTGTAAGTCAAACTAACTTTTAGGTCGAGAAATGTAATATGCGCCACATTTATTTAACAAAACATGGCTGCCATATATTAAAGGAATGGATAGAAAAACTGCATAATACCTTAATTTAATGTTTTCCATAGTTACTGCAAAAAAAACCCAAATAAATAAATTTTTCTTAATCTCAGAACGATTAAAGAATATTTAAATTAATTTCAATGCTCTAAATCGGAAACCAAAGAATAATTAAAAAAAAAAATTATTATTTTTTAAATATAAAATATTCTTAAAGCGCGTTGGTGTTTTTCGAAGAACTATTTTCATATTTATCAATTAAATTTTTCTAGTTTTAAATTGAACTCTTAGGAGCTGCGAGAATTAAATTTGATTAAGGCCATAATTTCTATATACTTTTTTAAAAAATCAGAAAACAAACATAATTCAAAATGCCAAAATTGTAATAATTTTGTTTGCAAGATTCACAGTAGAATCTCTTGTCTATGTTCAAATTTCACACACTGAATAGAAAAAATTCCAAAATATGCATGTCATCAATAAAAATAAATCTGGATATGCTAGAAAAACAAAAGTCAAATTTCGCGGGTCTGTGTTATTAGTTAATAAGTTTTTAGTACTAAATTTATTAAAACAGCAGGGTTTATCTGCTTGTTAGCTAAAGTTTTTTTTTTTAATTGTTCAAAAATATTGCGTAAAAAAGGAATTCAGGATACTACTTCTTTGTTTTTTGCTAAGTATCTTGTAAATTAATTTTGAGTCATATCTGTTTCTTATGTTGATATCCTTAATAATGTTTAATTCATTGTAAAAGCTATTGTTGTTCAATGGAACAGAGAGAAGTCAATATATGTTTAGCTAAATTATTATAACTACTAAATATTTTCAAAGGAATTCATATATAATTCGGCACAAAAAGGAGAAAAGGACGAACCCATATCAAGTTCATCCTTTTGAGTATAAATTTTATCATTGAACTCAAAATAATTTTGTCTAATGAATAAGCTGGAGAGAGCGCAGGGTTTCGCACTTCAGACAGATTACTTTTTTCATTTAAATTACCAATTAATTCCTCTTTCCGTTTCATCATGACTAGTATATGGACACTATAGATCTAAAATAACATTGCGTCTGTAAGGGACAGGTAAGCCATGTTCTGAGATAATAAAGTGTCCGTCGTAAGATTATAAATTGTGCGCAATACAAATTATTTGCCTTGCAAACGGTCTCTGCAAAAATCAGTAATCTACAAATTTTTAAAAATTTGTTCGCGGTTGCCATTGTCATTTACATTTTACTCTCATTTTTCAGATCAATAGTGTCATACGATATAAGCATGCCTCTGTTTTCTAGAAGTTGCTTCCAATTCCGCCAATTACTTTACACACAAGTGGTACTAAACGCAACTTTAGCCTCATCAACTTTCAATTTTCCCGGGCATACGCCCAAATCTCATTATGATTTACTCTATAGTGCGACATGGCTTACCTGTCCCTTATTGTTAATTACGGGGGATGCAGACAGGGTTTCTGCCTCTCATCTTGTCACTGCGACCTATAACATCTATTGTGACATTACCTGTGCCTTACAGACGCAATGTTATTTTAGGTCTATAGTGTGCATATACTACTATCATGAAAATGTTTTAAGCATTACGATATCGTCGGAGTTCTTTTATTATTGTAACATAAGTTTTTTGATCTCATAAGCATAGCATAATTTGGTGCCACATAAAACAGAAAATCGGTCAGTCATAACCCCTGGAATATACAAGCAATGAAGTATACAGTATACACTTCTTGCTTTGTCTTACTATGGTCGTCTTATTCATATATAAGTAAGTAGCTTGGATTTCGTTCAAGCGCCATAATTCACATAAATTTGTTCTACATATTATTATTATTTTAACACTATTGAAAAGAAAACATATTGGGGCTCGGCTGCGATTTGCTGCAATATAAAGGCAAAGATTTTCATTTTTTTTTTCTTTAATCTTTTCATAAAAATACCCGAATTTATCGATTACAACAAATTGCAAAAATGTTTCTTGTACTGAAAATCTCTAATGGTATAACGTTAAATCTTTTGAGAATAATTTAAGACTAAAAAAGAATAAATAATAAGTATTACAAAAAAAAAAAAAAAAATTTAAAAAAACTTTGGTTCAAACTTTGCAATAAAAAATATAAATTAGATTTAACCTGAGTACTTACATCAAAACAGTTCTCTAGAGTTTCCTTTAAGTTTGCATTTAATTATGTTTTAAAATTATATTACATTCATGTACAAGTTTAAAGTTTTCAAGGTACACAAAAGAAGCAATGTAAACCTTGGGAACTACATACAAATTTCAATCCCGAGAAATTGTTATTTACTGTAGTTTTAAAATTTCAACTGCCCAGACTTGATTTCTGTGTGTACTTTAAAAATTTTTGCATTTAAATACAAATACAATAAAATTTCACAATTTATTTAAATGCTAAATGAATTGAAACTCTACACAACGTTTGTGATGTACTCATGAAGTGCAAGGAGAAATTATTATGAATTAGAGTATAAATTTTGATTTAATTAGAACTCTATGCGGCGATCGCCCGGATCGGCCACTCTTGATGAATCATAAAAATATGGAAGTTTAAATGAAACATACTTTAATTTTCCGTGGGCATGTAAGCACGTAACCATGTCTATGCTCCTAAATGAATAATGAAAACCAACTCCATTTACATTCTGACTCCTCCAGAATGTTCGCAATTTACTATGGTCCTATATCCAAAAAAAATTTCATTCATATTGAACGAAAGATTTGTTTATCATTTCCAAAAAGTTTTTCTAAGATTTGTCTCGCAGAAATGAAATAATTTTTCATCTGCACATAAAAAATAGCCAGATAAAAATAAAAAGTTCTGCCTTTAAGTTCCCTTCTTTAGCTTTCAATCCATGATAAATCAGGAGCAATTTAAAAAAAAAAAAAAAAAAAAACCACCCCAACACGTCTTTATGAAAACTCATTCTTGAGGAATGTTTCATAATATCGTCTCGAGTAATGCTCGAGCCTGTTTTCAGTGATTCCAGATTCTCGTGGTATTCAATCTAAAACCTGCATGAATTAAGCACTTGGGAGTAATTTGCATGTCTGAGTGGTTTGGTTTGAAATTTAATATCACACGGCTTACAAGAAGCTGCTTGAAGCAGAATCTCCTACTACGCTTAATATTGCAGTGCGGGTGAACGTAAAGTGCAAACAGAACAACTATGGGAGCAATATAAAATGAGCAGCAATTCCGTACTAAGAGAATAAAATGAAGAAACTCAAATTAAATTAAAATCAAAATGTTAAGGTGGGTCGTGGTGGTTTTGTTAAGTGGAAACGTATAAAGCTTATATGCATGCAGGTAATTTAGTAGACAAATGGAGCTGGTTTTGAAACATAACTTATATTATGTACTTAGTGCTAGTCAAATATACAAAATAGGTCTACATAGTATGAAAATTTTGTGTTAAGTTACAAAATAAATAATAATAGCAACAGTTTTTAGAATTATGATCCATAGCTACCGGAATTAATAATTATATCCGATTCTTGTGTTTGTGCTTAAGAACAAGAACAATGATTGTTCGTCTATGTATTAGTTTTAAGGAAAATCGTCTTACTTTTAAATTCCAAAGTTTTCTATAAGGAACGGTCCATAATGTTTACTTGCGTAACGTAAAGGTGAAAGATTCGACTTTGAAAAAAAGCCAGATAGGCTCCGATGATGGCCAACCCAATTTCAGACGATATACCTTAACGTCATAATTTTGAAATGCCATTCAAGAAGGGACCGTCAACAGTGGCGTACTGTGGACCTACCGTTTGAAAAAGTATCTCAAAAATGGTACACGATTTGGTCCAAAATGGAAAGAAAAGCACGCGTGAGCATATATGGGCCTTAAGTGCTACGCACTGGGCACCTCACAAACCATTTTCTAGATAGAAATACACGTCAGAGAACTTTGCGATCGCGAAATAATTGAAATAATTCGCTAAATATGCGTCGAGAAAAAATATGCATAATATCAGACAGGCAAACTGAACTCAAAGCGTTAAGTTCGTTTTCCTTTGAGTCTAAGCTGGTCTGAGACTTCTAGTGGTATGGATGGAACGGAATTGGAATCAAATTTACCGCAGCGCATCGACATAACAGTGACGCTGAAATCCCTATAGCGTCTTTGCAACAACAAAGCCAATGTAAAAAGTTAAACCCATTTAAATTTTTGGACTCATATGTACTGAAAGGTTTTTGCGTATGGATATTGCTAATGTATGCTGAACGCAGCGTAGGGTTTCACAGTTGATTTACACACCCTGATAGAAATTTCATAGATAAATTTTGACGTATATGCAGGTGGAGGTCGATCTTGCTCCCGATTTATTTAAATGTTGCCAGAAGATAATAATTCCGTAGCCATTTTTTAATTTTTATCTACTCACAAATCCTTGACTAAATAATATTGTGCGTAATGGCGACGTTCGAGATGCTAGGATAGTAAACGTTAATGGATTTATGTGGCGTTTTTATACCCTAAATGAAATCTAAAGGGTATTTTAAATTTGTCATTCCATTTGTAACACTAGAAATAATGATGGTAGAGCATAAAATTAAAAGTTATTTATTTAGTTAAAGCTCTTGCTGAGTGCTATTAAACGACATATTACCTTTTATTTGTAAGAAAATTTGAGGTAGGTTAGTGAGGAGAAGGCTGACTTTTCTTTTAAATACTTAAGCATCATGTTTTACATTTCATGGGAGCATTTCAATTTTCTATGTTAAATCGTTAAGTGGGTTTTGATGTGAAGTAAATTTTTCATATAATTTTTTGTTTTTTTTACATGAAAGTAATCACATTACAGTTCGATATTCTTCTAAACTACTTATCACAGAGAAAGAAAAATACACGACAACGTTATGTGAGTTAATATGCATATGTCAGATATTGATGTACTCTTATATGATTTTTTAGAAAAAATGTAATGACTAAATAGTAGAAAATGAAATATATTAAAAAAACTTCTAAAATAAATTGCACTAAAAAATAAAAAAAATAATAAATAGTAGAGCTCAGGTTAAATCTTAAAATTGAATGTATTAAAATTAACAATATTTTAAAATTATATTTTCTCGTTTGGCTTTAAATATTTTAGCTATTTGCAATGAGACGCTGCAATGAAGTTATTTATTTTAAAAGTTTTTTTTTTTACTATATTTTATTCATATTGTGCAAGGATAAAGTAACGACTGTCTAATAATATTATGTAAGTACGTTTCTGTACAAATTCGATAGAATGTAGAATTCTTTTTTATATTTGAGTATTCTAGCGGACCAGTGGGTTATACCTATGTAGTAGTATTGAATATGGTTTGTGACAGTTTATATTGAGTGAAATGCTTGTGTTTACTTAATTATGCGGCAGGCAGTATTTGCTATGACTTAAATATGATTGCCAGAATTGTTGTGTCTCGCTGATTTATTTAACGATGGCAATGGCTATCCTTCTATTTCAACAGAAAGAATAATGATGAATATTTATATTGCGGATTTATTGACATCATTGACTTTGATACATGTATAATAATGTACTTGTAGTAGTCATATAACAGTCTGAAAACTGGAGCTATAATTTACATAAGATGAATTGCTTCCCTTTTTCTGAGTCCCACGAACCGCCACTGTTATCAGGGTGCAAGAAAAGGCTCAACTGAATTTATGTGCTTCAAGTGGATAAATCGATAAAAATGTCTCTGAAATCAGTTAAAATTGAAACAAATTTGTTGGCCATACAACTTGCCAATCTTAGATGGAATTATTTAACTACAATAAACTAAAGCCCGAAATAAATTGAAAAAAATTGCTAAAAATAAGTGGGAGTGAGGTGGGAATTCTACTATACTGTCTGTCTGTTAATACAAAGACTCTAAAATTTTCTATGATAATTTTACCGGTTTTTCAATCTAAAGACGTTCAATGCGCGGCTCTTGCGGTATGCAAAGCCCACGTTATCATGTATCTGATTTGATAATTGTTGCTAATTTGTACTTGACTGCGTAAAAAATTCAGAAGAGTAATAAATATCACAGACGTGTCCAAGTGCAACTAACATGCCTGTTAAATATTTTAACGTGTTGAAAGCGTAAATCAATGGCTTTGATATTTCGTGTTTATTAAGTGGTCCACATACATCTTTACCCTTGGCATGCATACAGTTGGGATACAAACAAATATGTTCTGCTTCAACGTCCTCCGAACAACTTGAAGCACACATTTCCTAGGAACAAAAAGTAACATTTCACTATGTCTTTCAAATTGGTGTAAAAAATCCACTTCTTGTAAGAGTACGGGATTTTCTAACATGATTCTAAAATTTTTAAAATTTAATCTGAGTGCTAGATTTCATATTTTGCAATAAAATAGTTTTATTTAGTAATAAAGCTTCCATCTATGTGTGTGTGTTTGCTGGTGTTTAGTCTGTCTGTTGGAGCCACATGCTCGTCAGCGCGACGGATTTTGCTTCCTTTTTTTCATCACAAATTTTAGCAAAATAAGAAAAAATATCTGAAGCTGAGATACCAAAATACGACAGTGGTGAAATAGAGAAGCGAAAGGATTCCAATGGTGCCTATAGAACTTCGAAACCACAACCGCGATTATTTCTTGTGTTTTACTTTTGTATGGAGAAGATTGTGAAGTGATGCTTAAGTTCCAGTGTTGCATAGATGAGATATACAAGGGAGGTTGTGACTCTCTAGTAATACTAATGATAGTATACACTTAGCCCAATCCGTTACGGCTTATAAACGGAGCCAAATAAATATTACACAAAACTGACTGTGACACCTATCTTTAAAATTTTTTAGTTAAAAATGTCGCGAATTGCACAAATCCTGCATTCATTTAAAATAATTAAAATATCCTCGATATAGGGCAGAGTGTAGTAAATATTTTTGAAAAAATTAATCTAATTTGTTTTTTTAACAATGAAAAATCCGCTTACAACCGTGATTATAAAATAAATTTTGTTTTAAAAATAAATATTAATTGGACTTACCATAGTCCGTTCACAGTTATGTAAACTGATGATTGCCGTTTCCTGCTGGGTTAATCCTTTACACAAAACAACACTGGTATCCGCTTTGAAAGCTTCGAAGCACAACACTTGCCTAAATAAATGCCCATATTTTTTTAGAACACTAAACAGCACTTTATCACTTACACTCTTAAAATAAAAATAAATACACTGCTAATGTTATAAAAACATAATAAATTCTTCTCGTCACTTATTTTGTAGCAGTGTGTTGTTGCTGTTCGTCAAGGTAGAGGAATGAACCATATGTATGGCAACCTTACGAAGAAGTCAACCGATCCTATCGTTTTCAGAATTTACATTTAAAACTTTTAAATTATCACAAAGTATGAAAAAAAAAATCTGCTAGTACCTATTATCTAAAATTGCACTTGTTTCATATTACGTTTCTAATAAAATGAAAGCGAGAAAAAAAACACGATTTTAAACTGCAGGAATAAACAATTTCTTTTCTTTTCATTTGCGCATGCTACAAAACAGTGAAACAAAAGCGTTTCCAAATTTTAAATCATTTTCCAACTGCCTTATTTCCTCTAATCCTTTCGAAAGTCACACCAACACACATACCACTCGTATCTGCAGTACAAAACATTATTCCGAAAACTTCGGAAACTGCTTTCACAAAATAAAAAAAAAACCAAATTGATGAAAGGTTACATACAGCAGCACACCTGTATTATTTCACCAGACCACCTGAAGGGGCGCCATTTTGTCCAGAAAATTACACTTTCTTTTCCGTGTTAAGAATTTTTTCCATGCTTAAAATGTTATTTGCGTCTTAAATTTTACAATTTAAAACATAAATTTCATTTGAGGATACACCAAAGATCACTTTTTTAAAAGACAGCTTAAGTTGAGAAAAAAAAATTATTTTAAATTATCACGACGCGCACATTCAGGAACTTTTTTCACTTCACCAATGCGCTTGCTCAGCACTTTAAACTCAATTTTTAATTTAGACCGAAAACTCTTTAATTTAGACCGAAATTACACTTTTAATTAAATTAGCACAATTCGTATTATTTACATTTTCCGACGAATGCTTCCCAAATGTGTTTAATCAGGTCAACTACGAGAAAAGACTACCCATACCCACCCTATCAAATCGAATACGCATAGACCGAGAGTAGACAATCTGCCTGCAGGAAATTAATGGGAGTGACAAGGACGCGGATATCTTGGGCTACTGATCCGTTGCTCAATAATAACACGTCTAAATATATGCAACAAACTTTAATGTAAGTTAATGAAGCCGGTTTAAGTGAAACCGGACATGCAACACACTTCCACACCACATTGAGCAACAGGCCACACGTATAATGGTTTGTTGTGCCAGCAATTGGATTGGACTTGTTGGACCTGTTGTTACGTGTTTTGTTATTTTTGTAAATATTACGTCACGTCCGTGTACCTCCTACATACATTTTGTTCTGTAAACTGTATACAGTGATTTACGAGCAAGCATCCTTGTCACTCCTATTCAATTCCTATCTACAAATTCTACGGATTTGTTTTATGCGGACCGAGTGTCTACTCTTGCTCTATGGGTATTGGGTTGGATGGGGTCGGTATGGATAGCACTTTTGGCGTATATGACCGGATTAAACGCATTTGCGAAGCATTCGTCGGAAAAACGCAAATAATTCGAATTGTGTTAATTTAATTAAAAGTGTAATTTCGGTCTAAATTAAAGAGTTTTCGGTCTAAATTAAAAATTGAGTTTAAAGTGCTGAGCAAGCGCATTGGTGAAGTGAAGTAAGCGAAAAGCTCTTGGATTGTGCGCGTCGAGTTAATTTCAAATAATTTTTTTTCTCAATTTAAGCTATCCTTGTGGTAGCTAGCTTTAAAAAAGTGATCTTTGGTGTATCCTTAAATTAAATTTATGTTTTAAATTGCAAAATTTAAGACGCAAATAACATTTTAAGCGTGAAAAAAAAAATTCTTAACACGGAAAAGAAAGTGTAATTTTCTTGACAAAATGGCGCCCGTTCAGGTGTTCTGGTGAAATAATACAGGTGTGCTGCTGTATATAACCTTTCATCAATTTGGTTTTTTTTCTTTTTTATTTTGTGAAAGCAGTTTCCGAAGTTTTCGGAATAATGTTTTTTACTGCAGATACGAGAGGTATGTGTGTTGTTGTGACTTTTGAAAGGATTAGAGGAAATAAGGCAATTGGAAAATGATTTGAAATTTGCAAACGCTTTTGTTTCACTGTTTTGTACCATGGGCAAATGAAAGAAAAAATATTATTTCTAAATAGGGGTGGCCAATAGTTCGGAAAATATCGATACACCGATATTTCCAACTTTTTTTCCAAAATATCGATGCACCAATATATTGGCTCTTAAAATAACGATATCCTTAGTATCGTTGATACGATATTTGTTATTATATGCAAAAATATAGTATTATCTATGTTGTTGCATATCAAATTGAAGGTCTCGCCGAGTACTATCGAGTGGTGTACTCTTTTCTTGATTCAGAAAACTTTCTCCGGACGTTTTTGTCGCCAAAAAATTTCATTTTCATGCTCTTCTGTACATACACTCCACTTACTACATTTCGCATATATTTTGTCTGTTCTTTCTTTCAGGGACATTAGTGATCTGTTATGAACATTTTTCTTATAGGACGTCATTTTCCACGATGCACACTTTTCGCACTATCACGAGCGGAAGAAAGTGGTCTCGCCGAGTACTTTCAATATCGCACTTGGGTAACATACATCCCAGTTATCACATTTCGCATATATTTCTTCCGTTCTTTCTTTCAGGGACATTAGTGCTCTGTTGTAAACATTTTTCTCATATGAAGTTATTTTCCGCGCTGCACCAGTTTCGCACAATCACGAGAGGAAAAAAGTTCACTTTTTAGTCAAAATAAATCCGATCGCCAAAGTTTTCCCCCGCTTAATAAAAAAAAATATTAATGAAATATACTCAGAGTATCATAATGCGACTCTTAAAGAATCTCTCATGTATGTTTATGGCCAGCCTAAAATTGTATGAAAAGTGGGCATTCGAGCAGATATTTTTTTAGCTAGACATCTATTGAAATATCGTAGCAACGATATTTAAAGTATTTAAATATCGATACGAATTACCTGTATCGTAGGGGAATAAATATCGGTATCGGCCACCCCTACTATCATTTCATCATCAAGACACTGGGGTATAAAGTAGCAAAATTTAGCTGCAGATAGGAATCAAACCGATTTTTGTTTTTTGTTTTATTTTTTTTTAGCAACACAGGTTGCATTACTTGTTTGGTCGAGTTAATTATTTCGTTATTTGTTTTAGTACCCGCGCGCAAATCAGCTATTTGTTGTAAATTTAACGTAGGTATTTAAATTATTCAGTATCCATTCCAATTAGATTCGTTTTAATTCGACGTTTTGATCTAATTTAGTTTTACAGTCTATCATGTTTATTTAACCGTTAACCACTTACCCGTCGACACCATGACAAAAACGGTTTTTTAATCGCGAACATCTCGACGCGTTTTTGTCGCTATGCTTGTATGTGGTCATCTATCTTCTCAAAGTCCCGGTTAGTAGCGCGCTTACGCTCGACATTTGTCTTCGTGCGCGTATTCAACAACAGTAAGTAAAATATTTTCGTTGGCGGTCACCGTGACCGCATTTTTGGCTGTTTTAGTGTAAAATGAGTACAAACGATGAAAATATTGCGCGGTGGTTAGGGCAAGAAGTGTCAGATGAGGAGGAGATACTGAATAAAGATGCCAGCGACGTGGAGCTCATATTGCGGAAGATAATGTGCTCCAAGAGGACTGTCAATCTGATTCTAAAGATAGTAAGAGCGGATCGTCTTCAGAAGAAGAGAAAATCCTACTTGGAAATGAAGGCGATGTTCCCTCGCTTTATACTCACGCACGAGGTTGATCGCCACTTACGCCGGACAGCTTGTCATCAGAAAATGAGGCACCTCTCGTGCAATATCAAACTGCGAGTAGGAAGTATTTTGGCCGGAACCGATTTCGTTGGTCTTCAACGCCTTGTACCAGTTGTTCCAGGATTCTACGGTATAACATTGTTTGACAGGCGCCAGGAATAAAACTAGCATATCAAGATATTCTTACCAATGATATTACGCCTCTCGATATTGGAAAACTATTTTATTGATGAGATGCTTGAAAGAGTTGTTCAGCATACTAATGAAAAAATAAGTAAGATGAGACCACATTACAAAAAAGAAAGTAATGTTCAGGATTTGAATCTCATGGAGTTGAAAGCCTTTATTGATCTTTTATTCTACTTTGCTATCTTCAAATAAAATCACGAAAATCACTTCATGGTATAATACTGATGGTTCTGGAAGATAAATATGTCCAGTAAAAGTAGATTAGTAGAATGCTATTCGTTTTTATGATGCAGAAACTAGTGAGCAGAGGCGAGAGCCTGATGTGTCGGCTAGTATATCCGAACTGTTTACTTTATTTATTCAGCAATACCGAGAAGTCTACAACATAGATACCTGCACTTGTGTAGACGAGATGTTAGTAGCTTTCCATGGTCGCTGCAAATTTAAAATATATATGCCAAAGAAGCCAGCTAAGTACGGCTTGAAAATATTGTGCCTTAAAAACGCAAGAAATGGTTACCTTCTCAATGCCTACATTTATTTAGGCCAAATTTCTGATGGGCTCACTTTGACTGCAGAACAACAACTACCATCGAAGCCGACGCAAGCAGCTTTACGTTTCATTTCTGTTATTTAGGGAACTAACAGAAGCATCACGGCTGACAATTGGTTTTGTTCTTTAGGACTTGTCAAGATCTTGAAACATTAACAATTGACTCTTGTTGACAATTTGAAAAAAAAAAATAAGCTCGAAATACCACCAGAATTCAAGGCATCTAAGAAAAGAAAAGTTGAGGAATCGGTTTTCGGTTTCACCAAAGATAGGACTGTGTCATCGTATGTTCCAAAAGGGAACAAGGCTGTTGTTATGATTTCGAGCATGCACCATACAGCCAGCTTCGATGCAAATACCAACAAAACAGAAATCATTATGTACTACAATAAAACCAAGACTGGTGCCGATTTATGGGATCCAAGGTGTTCAAACTAGCCTACATATCGTCGGACCGGAAGCCGATTCAAGATCATAAAAAAGTTGGTAGAACAGCTAATTCGACCGCACACGGAGCGACGAAGAACGAATGAACACGTTCCGAGGGATCTCAGAGGTTCTATTGACGGAACACATCAAGTAGAAGAAGAAATACCGAGCAGTGCCGTTATTGACAAGCTAGAAACTTGCCAAACCTATTCAACCTGTGACAGAAAAAAAAAAATCCGCAAAACAATTCGCCTTTGTTTTGTATGGAAAAAGCCAATATGTGTAGAATGTTCGCAAAAGATGCCGCGAAAAAATTTTGCAATGTTTTTGATATATGCAACTTTTTTGTTTGCTTTTTTGATTTTATTAAGTAGTTACTTCATTGATTCAACTAAAATTAGTCTCAATAAGTACAATTTCTAAGTTCCTTTTTTAATAGATCTATTTTCCAAAGATGTTAAATTATAAAGGTAAAAAATGAGGCTAGTAAAAACTATTAGTTTTTAATGGCAGAGCAAATTATTTTTTATTATTTTCTAGTTTCATTAAGTAATAAAAGTGTCTATCTATGGATTTTTCACATATCCTTCCAGATTTTAACTTGATTATAGTAAAATATGACGATAACTCTGGAGCGGTCACTATGACCGCACCTAAGTGGTTACGTGGTTAAGGGTTAATTTATTATTTTCGCCTTATTAATTATGCTTATCTACTACATAAGGAATATTAATACGACGTCCGAATACTTATTTGTTAAATTAAGATATAGTATTTCAACTTTTGAATCCTTCCGAAGATACCTTACGATAGTTTGACATACATTAATAACATTTATATGTTATTAATGTAATTAAGATTGAAAACTAAATAATAAAATAATAAACAACATTATATCCCAATCTCCTCTCCTGAAAATCACGGTATTCCAGTTTAAATTATAGGAAAGTATCGTTAAAATTCCACAAAACGTTCGTTCATTAAACATTAAATCTCATATCATCACATATCATGCAAAATGTTTGCCAGAACTTTTAAACTTTAAAACTAAGCCGAGCGAGATAATCTGAATCAAAAATAATGCAATTCTTTTGATGGAATCTGTCCGTTTTATCAGAATTTTACTTTTGACGATAAAATTTTTAAAACTATAGAAATACTTTTACATGGTAAGTGAATATATGAGGGAAAAACGAGGAATATTTGCTAAACCTTGCGATAATCCCTTTTCGTAAATCTAAAAAAAAATACGTCTCTCGTGTAGGTACCGTACTTTTGGTATTAAGCTTTGTTCATTTTAATTGGTAAAACAAATTCCTCTTAGATATTTAAATTAAAAAAAAAAAAAAAAATATTATCTTAAGCTGTTTACAAGGATCTCAGTGAATATTTATTTATGGAATTAAAATGAAAATACTCTATGAGATAATAGGATGAGATTACGTTTACTATATACCTACCCTAGAATTTTTGTTGCTGTTCTTGTTATATATAAACTGTACACATATTGATATATGTACTGTACATACACTTTGAACATAGTATAAATACATCCTGAAATTTGAGCTAAACAGTACCAGAACATCCTTAAATTAACGAAGTGAAGTCAAATTTCTTCCCATCTTTACTCCATCTCCAAGGCAAAACTTTTAATTCCGAGATGAAAGCAAACATCCTACTTTATATGTGGATCGCTATTTCAAAGATGAATTCCGCCACATTGTTACTTTGTACCTTTGAGAATTTTTGAGATGAGTGGGATGATGAAATTCTCCTACGATTTTCACCAAAAATATTAGCGGACGATAAAAGTCACTTTAATAAATTGAAGAGCACATAATGCGACATTTTCTCATTAATTCACAAATTTATCTCAATTAGGTAATTGAGAAAAGTATCGAATAAAAGTAGATTAAAATTTTTCTTCCGATGTGTGTTATAAAAAAAAAAAAATAATAATTAATTAATTCTCGACTTATCTATATTAATGAGATAAATTTGAGAGAAATGAATACACTTGAGGCACGTACAGGGAAACTAAATTTAACTATGTAAAAAGAAGAGACACATAAATAAAATTATTCAAAACGTAAGCTACATACATATGTAGGTGTGTATGAGCTCAGAATTTCTCATATAAATTTGTAATAACTGTGCACGTATGTATGAATGTACGGAGTCGGTTTATATACAGACTGTTAAAGTAGAAATGGTTTATCGATAGAGCGTTGATTTATTAGTAAAAGTTCTTTTAGACCATATGAAAATACTCATTCCTTTAAGAGATATTCGTACTTTACTGATTATTGCATTCTTTAAGTTATACTTTCACTTAAGCTATTCTACCTCTTGAAGTATTTATTCGATTGTATATATTTGTTCAATTTTCAATAGGAAAATAAATACTTAGTGGATTATGTTAATACACAGAGAATTAGGAGCCTTCAAAGTCGGAAATCTGGATTTGGAATCCCGAAATTTCAAGCATTGACTGATTTTTTACGGAAACTTAGACTTTGATGTACTATTCTATTTTTTCAATTATTTGGAAGCCCTGTATATAACCTTCATACTTATACCTAACACTTATACTTTTGATCAGGAATACAAAAACTGTTGTCGATATTGTCATGAACTTACCTCTTAAAAATTTCAAACTTATAAATATGATTACGGTGGTGCTCCATTACGCAGATCATGTGCTCCTTTTCATACATTTCCAAGAATTGTGCAAACAGACACTTCTTCTTTGTCCTCAATATGCATATAAATAAATAGTGCATGTGAGGTCTAGTCTCGGACGTGGGAGGGAGTGCCGGTTTGTAAAGGATAACTCAGTCGTTTAAAGGTTCAAAATATAAAATTTAATTCAAAACAAATGCTTAAAACTATATTAAAAAATTCATTTAAAGCTTAAGGAATACGACTATAAAAATTCACTATAAAAATTCAATAAAAAAATTTCAAAAAAATAAAAGTGACGTTTGCGTCTGCTTGCATCCAAAGAAGCCGGCTGTCTCCTTCGTTCCATTTAGTTCTGAAAAAAAGAGAGAAGACCAGAATTGATTATCTGTCATCAGAATAAAAGAAAAAGAAACTGTTGATGCTGCTAGCGCGTGAGGGCACAAGGTCAGCAAAATGCTTCTATAGAAAACTGATTCAGATTACTCTCTGAATATAAACTTATTGTAAACAAGGTGGTATCAATATGTTTCTATAAAGTAATAGCCTTGTTATGGTGCGTGAGGGCACAAGGGCAGCAAAATACCTTTGCTCGTACGTGAGGGCACAAGGGTAGCAAAGTGCTGTAGACGGTAAAATGAGTCAGATTAGTCTCTGATAGTATTCTGCGCGTGCGCGGAAGTGTAGCAATATGCTAGTATAAAGAAGAAGCGCAGATTAGTCTCTGCAGCAGAATTATTCTTCCGCTCAGATGTGGGCAGGATATGTTAAAGGTTAATCTCTGCGCAGAAGTATAGAAAATCTTCTATAATGAGGTTGTGAATAAGATTCTTGTTACTCGGATTAGTCTCCGAATCAGATGAACTCTGAGCCAAGAATGGTTTTCTGCTGCGGCTCGTCGGCTTTATATAGCCGCTGTATCCTGTTATGAGTTCATTCCTTTTGGTGTTGCCCTAGTAACGATTGATGCGATGTCTGAATGTTGCAGAGACAGCTGGTTGACGTAATATCACTTCCTGTCATCGACAATTGTAAATATCAGGAGTTACTTATGTAAAAATATTAAAGCCTTAAGGAGAAGATACATATTTAAGTAGCAGCTTAGAATTACATTTCGGTACGGACTTACATGATCATATCATCGTAACCCATAAATGAAACGAATACAACAGTTAAACGCTACATTCAATTTACGAGGACAATTATGGTCTAACGCCGGGATAACAAGGCTTTCATGGTTTTTAATATCCTAAGTTTAGCAACAGTGGGGAGGAGATATCGCGAAAGCCAGAGTGTTCTTAAGACACCATAAACATTATTTAATATTTTCTTGGTATGGTCGCAACATTGAGATATGTGAGTTGAGCATCAAGCCAAGATTCCTAACACATTTAGAATATGGCATATGACATGAATTCATATGATTGTATAACTAGATATACCGGTATTTAACAATAGATTTTTAGCAACAGACCATTCACGTATACGTTCAAGGTCCATATGTAATCGACAAAACCCATCCCCCGACATACCAGTGGGGCACCTCAGGAAAACCTGCACATCACCGGCATACAGATGCACTTTTGCATCATTTACAACATTAGATAGTCCATTTATGTACATGGTGAGAAATACCGGACCCAAGATGGATCCTTGCGGTACACCTGATCTAAGCTGTATCGGCACAGAAACTCGATCTCCAAGTTTAACCTACTGTGAACGTCTCATCAGGAAACTATTTAAACTGCTGAAAGCAGAGCTAGAGAAGTCAAATTCATTAGATAACTTGGATTATTGATTGTTATAATTTACACTATCGAATGCTTTGGAGAAGTCTAGTAGAACAAGAATACACATATCATCTTTATGAAGCGCTACAAGTACATCTGAGCTCACTTTTAATAAAGCAGTTTCACAATTTATTGTGATATCGTCGAAAAGCAGATTGCAAAGGTGATAGTAATGAGTGTCCTTCAATAGAGTTAAGCATTTGAGAAGCAATAAGTTTTTCCATTGCCTTTGCAAGAAAACATAACAAACTGATAGGACCTTAATCAGATAAATTGCTCGGAGAGTTATTTTTGGGAATAGCAATAACCCCATTAATACGGAAATTAGAAGATATTAAAATTGTATTGGAAGGGACCACCGGTACGAATAGCTTTGAGAAGTAAGGAGGAATGTCGTCTGGGCCGATGGCACTCGACTTAAATGAATTACTGATGGTCAATGTCTCGTTGTCAGTAACACACCGGAAAGTAAAGCCATCAAATGCAGATTGTAGAATATCAGCAATGTTACTATCAACCGGCTTCGATGAATGAGATATAGATGAAAAGTATGTATTGAATTCATCGGGATCCAGCTCACAGCCACAATCTTTCTTGCCATAAATACCCAGGCGTCTTAAGTTATTCCAAAATATTTTAGGAGGCAAGTCAGGATTAAGCTGTCTAACAAGATATGTATCTCCGTTTAGCCTTACGTATTTTTAGTATTACAATATTTCGTAATAGTTTATATAATCGGTCCGGCTCATCGGTTCTTAACCTCTTATATCCTCGGAATAGGAACTTCCGTTCAAGAATTAGGATTTCAATTTCATCAGAAAACCATGGAAATGACTGCAAGCGTTTGCGCATCCTTCGCAGAGGCGGATGCTTATCCCGGTGATAGTGGATTAGTGTATCAAAAATTTCCACCTGATCCTTAACATCAGTGGACTCATAAACTGTTGACCAAGGGAGGATTTATACGACTATAATTGCGGTATGATTCCAGTATATTAATATTTGTTGTAGTTAATGAGAATCTAAATGTTAAAAATAATAAATCGTGATCCAGAAAACGTTGTACGCTAAGCGTGTTGAAAAATAAAACCTTATCTTGTTCTGTCACAAAAAAAAAAAGCGTTTCAAAATGGGAAGGATTTGCAACGCCATAAAATATCGGCAGCATATCTACCCTCTTTAAATCCAGTGATTGAAACTTGGGCAGCCATCCTTCCGGGTTTTCCTGGATTTGTCCTAGTTTGGTGGGCGTCCGGGGAGTGTCAAAAGTCCGGACCTATCTACTAGTACTGTACCAATCAAGGATTTCCATTGCATAGGAAAAACTGTGGGTTCTTTGCTCAAGCGAAGGGGTGCCGGGTTTTAATTCAATGTATATGCTTAGAACTGTATAACAAAATTAAATTCCCTAACCTTATTATGATAATTCATTTACTTATAATTAGTAATAATGAAAATTATTCTAAAACTAAGTTAAATTCAATAATTTATTAAAATTCAAAACGAATCTAGTGCCGCCACTGTGGTTTGTTTGCTTCATTTCTGTAGAAAAGAAAGAAAGTTTACTATTCAATTTCTGAACGAATTCAATACAATATGATTATTCTAAGTATCCTACAACGTGTGGGCCTTGCTGCAGTGTGAAAGCAGAATTAAATTTCTGCAGCAGGAGTAAGTTCCTGCTCAAGTGTAGAATGAAAATAAAGCAGAAGTAAATTTCTGCAGTAGGAGTAAATTCCTCCTCAGGTGTGGGATGGAAATGAAGCAGAAGTAAATTTCTGCAGTACGAGTAAATTCCTACTTAGATGGAAGAAAAAGGTGAGGCAGAAGTAAATTTCTGCAGTAGGAGAAAACTTCTACTTAAATGGAAACAAAAATTAGATTTTCTTCAAAGGATAGGAAACAGCTTAAATTCTGGAGGAGGATGTGTTCAGAGTAAATTCTGAACCAAGAATGAGGTGATTCTGCTTTGGCTCGTTCCCTTTTTTATAGCCACCGTGAACCGCTACTTTTCGGCATCATGATGGGTTGGCCTGGCAACGCTCGATCTCAAAGTTGTATTCCATTGAACTTGACTGCGGCGACACGAACTGACGTCATATCGTGACAAGTGTCATATAATGACATTAGCAAACGCACATAATCGGACGTATGATGGATTTTTGTTGAGTTTGTTGCTAATTATTCATTTTATTTATTTATTATTAATGTTTTGATAATTGTTTAGATATGAAAATACAAACTGAAGGATTTAAAGGTTCGATTAAGCAAAGGTGGTGTTGTTCCAGTCGTGAAGGTGGAAGGAAGCTGCAGATAAGGATTGCTTCTTAGATAATTGGTCTTATTTTGAACCTTTTTTGAATTAGATATTTTTGTGTTCGTTTTGTTTTGCTTTTCAGGACCACATATTGGGCAACAATTTTCGTCGATGGATATCAATGAAGTATGTGGACTGAACAAAAACACTAATTGTTATCATTGTGATGTTGGCAGTTATAAAGGGTTTTCCAATAAGAGGTGTTATTTTGATATTCAAAGAAAAATGCCATTTTTTGAGATAAATGATCGGATCTTTATTTCAATATAAAGAGGAAGGTATGCCGTTAATAACGGAAAATAACATCAGCCAAATGACCACCACGACCACGCCTACAGGACCATATCCTTTTCATGAAATATTCCATAACCAAATCGCAAAGTGGCTGCCCTATGTCCTCGATAGCCTCACGAATTCCATCTTTGAGGTCTTGAATCCACGCTGGACTGTTGGCGTAGACCTTCTCTTTCACGTGGCCCCAAAGGAAGAAGTCGCAAGGTGTTAAGTCACAAGATCCCGGTGTCCAATTGTGATCACCTCTTCGAGAGATAACACGGTCCGGAAACTTTTCCCGTAAAAGATCAATGGTTTCGTTGCTTGTATGGCACGTAGCGCCGTCTTGTTGAAAGTAAACGTTGTCCAGATCAATACCATCCAATTCCGGCCATAAAAAATCATTAATTATCAATCCATTCACCGTAACTGTTGCTCCAGCCTCATTTTCGAAAAAGTAAGGTCCAATGACCCCGCGGGACCATAAACCGCACCAAACAGTCACACGTTGAGGATAGAGAGGCTTTTCAACAATAACTCTCGGGTTTTCCGAACCCCAGATGCGACAATTTTGCTTGTTGACGAAGCCGTCGAGGTGGAAATGGGCCTCATCACTCAAGATGAGTTTTCGATGGAATTCCGGATCATTTTCATGCATTTCAAGGACCCAATCAGCAAAGACTCGACGTTGTTGATGATCGGCCGGCTTGAGTTCTTGTGTTAACTGAACTTTATTAGCCTTAAGACCCAAATCTTTATGCAAAATACGGTGTAATGACGTTTGTGGGATGCCTAATTCGAAAGAACGACGAGGAATGGACAAACCTGGGTTTTCTTCAACACTTTCGGTTACAGCAGCAATATTCTCGGCTGTTCTTGAGCGACTTGCACGGGTTTTATTCTTCACATCACTAACTTGTCCCGACGGCTCGAATTTTTCTACCAATTTCTGTATTGCGGTCCGACAAGGTGCTTCACGACGATCCAAAAATGTTCGAGTTTTACGAACCGTCTCTGCCACATTTTCACCATTTTTATAGTGAATTTTGATAATTTCAGTGCGTTGTTGAATCATGTATCGTTCCATTTTTATTAATGGCGTAGTTTCTACTTGTCAAGTGTTAAGAAATGACAGCTCCAAAAGTGACATCTACCGAAATAGCGGGCTAATTAAAATAACACCTCTTATTGGAAAGCCCTTTATAATAAAAATAAAATTGGATACGGTTTTGGATTACTAGATACATTTTCCCGAAATTTTTAATACAAAATAATTATGCTAGGTGGCAACACAGCTCTCAAGGTATCTCTGACCATCTCAGTCAGTCTTACTCAGTAACGAAGAGATCAATATGAGCGTTGCTTGTGTAATCTGCGTTGTGAGCCTGTATATTGTGTTCCGCGCGCTCGCGTAATCAATATAAAATCTCGATACTATGCTGTGTTAGTTCATGTAAGTACAATAACTACAAATACCAGCGTTCAAATATGGGAAGTTACCCAAGTTGGCGACATTTCACGTGAGAAAAAGAATACCCATATAAAAAGAGTCCCTGGTATTCAGAAAAATAAAAAAAAAAAAAAATTGGAACATTTATGTAAGAGAAACGATGGGTATAAATATAACCATAGATGGCACAAGAACTAGATGTCGCACGGCATACTAGAGCAGAGTGTACAGATTGTGAAATGGGTAGCGCACTTTGAAATGGACCATAACATGTTTTAGAGCGTTCCGAAAGCAAATGTTTTTATAATAGCAATTTTGTATACATTTGATCGACTTCCTTAATAGTTCGGATACGAAAAAATATGAATCACTCGACGTTTAGATCATTTCAAATATTGTGGTCCATTCCGGAATGGACCAGCCAGCCATATAATTTTGTATACTTTATTAGTACTGCAGGCGGCATCTAGTTCTTGTGCCATCTATGCTATAACTTAATGTAGAATTAATATTCATGTTTAAAACAGAAAAACATCGAATTTTTTAACAAAACGTGAAGTAGGTGCGTGCAATCTACTAAGAACATATTGTTATACGGCGTAGTGCAAGTTTATAGCAATTTAATAAGTTTTACTGGATGTTTTGCATAATACATATAACTGAGAATACTCCATGGACTGAAATTGCAAATTCTGTCTTATTTCTACAAGACAAGAACATCGAAATTGATCACAAAAAATTGATAGATGACTGGGTGAATTTAGAAAATTTCAATCAAAATCTAAGCGACCAAGACAGGCTTTTAACGTCATATCAAATTTGGCTTAACTTTTTAAAAACATTGAATGATTATTTGTACACCGGGTTATTCAAGATTGCGCAGTATTTTTAGCATACTAGCTCATAATACAAACATATAGAGAATGTTTTCACTTATTTCTAAACATTGAACAAAAGAAACAAAACTCACTGAACACACAAACGGTTTCGTCACTCATCAAACCAAAATTGCAAGATTTTAATTGTGTTGATTTTTATTAACTCTTCCTTTTTCAAAATAGTTTCCTTGCTGTTTTGAAGACTATATTTTAAACTAAATGGTATAAATTGTAATAAGTTGTTTTTAGTTTTTTTAGTTAATATGAAAAAATTTATGTTTTCTTTCTAATTAAATTGAACGTTTATCTTTAAGAAGATTTGTTTTTATTATTTTGATTTATTTTATTTCATTAAAATAGGAAACATTATCTTGGAATGATGTACGGATTTTATGCTAACAAATCCCGGGCTTTCGAGCTCGTTGTCCTAGTTTCATAATTTCAGAGATGGCAGCCCTATCCAGGTCCATTTGGCTTTAGTATTTCTATTTTCTTCAGAATTGTTTATAAACGTAATTGGTTAATAAATTTTCACTATCTTTAACTTCAAAACACACAAAAGCTCACTGTTAGATCCTATAAATATAAATTAATTTTTAAATGAATTTAAACAAAAATATTTCAATATTTGGTCATAAAAAAAATTGGACTTGTACCACTTTCAAAATAAACGGTTCAATTATTCTCTCACAGTATCATTGACAGTTGGTACCTACCTCTGATTCACGGTATACAGACTACAAGGAGTGCCTAATAAATATTTGCCATATAAGTCTTGACGTAACTGCAGCTAATTTTTGATTGTGTTGCGTATAAAAAGAAAAATGATGGAAATCTTCCAACAGAAATGATGACAATGATAAAATGATCGAAATAATTGTTGCGGTTGTAGATTGTAGTTGTTGCAATAAACTGTAAGTTTAAACAGTAAGAAATATACAGACAGGCACAAATTTTAATTATTAACAACATTCTTGCTCCAATATCGACCATCACTAATGCCAGCAATCGCACTACTCCACTCTATTCTACCAGCTTAAACTAGATTTCCATATTTGATTTTAAATAAACATTAAAATATTTTTAAAATCACTCAAACTCTTTTAGTACGGATCTGAACAAAGCAGCTTTATCTACGTTGATTTAAATAAGAATAAAAAAAAAACTGCCCTCCTTTTTTGTGTTCCATTGCCTCAAGTAGCTTGATGATGGAAATTTTTTTCTCTCTAACTTTATCCCGGTGACCACAAAACCAAAAAAAAAAAAAAAAAGAGACATGCAACCTCCGGGGCTAAATGTCCTTAGTCGCAGAGAAACACGACGTCTACTTTTAGCACACTAGCAGAATAGCTTACATTTAGAGTTCAGACGAAGACCTTATTTGGTTCGCACTACACTGACATAAATATCCCTATGTCTCCTATTCATGGTATTTTCTCATTTTCATTACTGTCTATTCCCTATTGTATCCTACTATATCCTTAGTCAGGAGTGCTTTTTCTATTCACTTCAGTTTCCTGTGGGCATACCTTTAAGTATTTTATTTGCTTTCCAAGTTTTTCTTGGAGTCTGCATAAAACCGTTTCATCCTACACCTCAGCTGATACCATTTAAAAACATAAAGTTAGAGGTTACACGGATTTCATAATATTCATGGACAGTAATGACACGTATGACATGAGACTCGGAAAAGTGCTTTGAATATAGGCAGACTATTTCCATAGCTAGGCAAGAGTAAACGACTGTCAAATAATGGAGAAGGGAAGTATATTGTATGAGCTATGCTATGAGCGATGATGATTGTGACAGGTTTATACAACAACCAAAAGTGAGTGACATTTAGAAAAGTACATTGCATTTTACGGTGAGTGCTTCTGATGATGGTGATGATTCTTTGCTACATTGATTCCTACTACGGTGATATGATATGCTCTTGGATTCCTGAAATATTGATTTAAAAAGTTGACGTTAACAATAAAGGTTTTTCCAATTGGAACACTTATATTTACCGAAGACTCCCTTCCATAACATTAATGATACTGCTGCTTATATTTGGCTGCCAATAAAGTCAACCTCCACCTACACAAATTGAACTCATTTCACAAAAAATGAAGGATTCAAAGAAATGTCTATTTCTAGTCACAGGAGGATTATGGGGAATGAAAAGGCTGACCTTTTAACTAGGGCTGGCTCTGATTATCCGTTTTTCGGACAGGAACACGCCGTAGGCGTTGCCACCTTGAGTATCGGGTCTCTAATCAAATCGGATGTTCATAGAAAGCATCAACAGAGATGGGCGAATGTGAGTACTTGCAGGTCCACAAGACTGTTTCTTGATGGGCCCAATGGGAATTTCTCCGATTTTCTCATGGGGCTCGGAAGGAAACATTATTCAGCTGTGGGTGGCTTCACGCTCATCAAACAAGGATGGGAGTTGTTGACAGCCCTGAGTTTCTGTCCTGCCTGTAGGGAGAGCCCGACACAACCGCCCGGTGCAGGCTGGATACTTTCGGGTCTGCCCTTCTATCTGTGGATGAGCTGAAAAACCTGCCTCACCAAGACCTGATGTTCTTAATTAAGAGGACAGGAAGGTTTTGGTTAATGGGCTTCTAGCAGGAGAGCACAATGGGCCGCTATGGCCTCTATGCTTGAGACAGAGTCTCCTGTCCTTAGCCTTTAAAAAAAAATGTCCAAAAATCGGAATTTATTTGCATTTGGAAATTTTCTATCGAACGAAACCGGAAAGCCTTCAATCCAATGCAGCAGAGGTCATCTACAACTTAGAAATAATGAAACCCACACAAAAAATATTGCAAAGATGGTCCCAAAGAAGGTTATATGTTTTGTAAAAGACTTGAAGTTTCATCGGACGCTCCATGGCAATTAGGAGTAATCTTACAAAAGATCTTTCATATCGCAGTGATTAGATAAGAGGCGGAATTTATGTTTGCATCCCACTAATTGAATAATGATATCCCATGCAAAAGATCAAATACATACATAGATGTCAGTATTCCTATAGGTAACCTTCTTCTCCACCTACATACATGCACGCTTCAGAAAACTTGAAATAAAAGTTCTCAGGTCTTGTACGGGACTTCATAGAAGTACCAACTGTAAGTACTATCCTAACATAGTTTACGAGTCAAAACCACCAGGGCCGGGCGGGGTCTTCCAACCAGCTTGGGAAAATCACCCCAAACCGGCCCCATTGGATTTTCAAAAAATGACTTTTCTACGGCAAACAACTCAGATTGTTAGGCTGATTTCCCATTGATCCAAGCAGAATAAGAGTAAGATAGGTTTTTCTATTCGCACGTCATTTTTACACTCAGTACTACATGTGTGGCCCGAATCGAGCAAAAGAAAGTTAAAATGGTTGCAAATCGAAGGGAATTCGTCTGGAAAACGACATACTACGCATTTATATCAGCGCTTTCATAGTGAGCTAAACAAAATAAAAACGTACTTTTCTTTACTTGTGATTGACACCGGGTGGGTGATTCGGATCTTTTGTCGTACTTTAACCCTTGTATTAATACCCAACTTTACCAACACGGTTTAGCACCCGGGTACCCATTTACTGTAATTTTCAAATTTTTAATATTTCAGTAAAAGAAAGTGTTTTTAATTTTTTTTTTTAATATACATTGCTATTGAGTATTGTTTGATAATAACGATAGAAACAATAATTCTTATTCAAATATTGAATTTATATTGTAATACTTATTTGCTCTAGGATCAGTAAGCGGCAACTTTATTGCAAAAGATAAAACTGTGTGGGAGGAAACGCCACCATATGGACATCAGACTGGAGCTCACAATGTTTTACGTTAGCGAAGTGGGCCTCATCGCAGCACAGAAACGTTGTCAATAAGCGAAACATTTAAAATAATCTTCACAGAAAACATGGTAGATATTATCGTTCGACATACAAATAAGAAAGCTTCGTCTAGCTATGCAAATTACAATGCAGATTATCCGAATTCGCAGCGACAATGGAAGCCTGTAACGATACCGGAAATTTATTCCTTCATTGCTGTTTTGATTTGTGCTGGTGCTAATAATTCTAATACTGACCGTACTTTTGACATGTGGCATTCCAACTCGTATCCACTGTATCGGGCAACAATGGGACTTAATAGATTCCACAGCATTATGCGTTTTTTTAAGATTTGACGACAATAATACTCGCAGTCAACGCAAGATAAAAGATAAGGCAGCCCCAATTCGTGCTTTGTGGACAATGCTTATTGCAAATTTATCCCAGATGTATAAGCCTACGGAAAATTTAACTATTGATGAACAGCTATATCCTTTCCGTGGTCGTACAGGATTTACTCAATATATACCTTCAAAGCCGGCTAAGTATGGTGTAAAAATCTGGTGGATTTGCGATGGTGAAAACGCGTATCATCTACAGGGTATAATTTACACTGGCAAAATAAACAATACCCGCGAAAAAAATCAGGGAGAGAGTGGTAAAAGAATTAGCGGCTCCGTACCGAGGAAGTGGAAGAAATATCTGCATAGATAATTTTTTTACAACTCTACCCGTTGCAAAGCACTTGCTATCGTGGAATCTTACCATTGTTGGCACAATAAAAAAAAAATAAACCATATATCCTTAGTATCATGGCAGCAAATAAATCACGAGCGCAATAATCAACAGTTTTTGGTTTTCATGAGAAAGTAACGATGTGTTCTACTTCTTACGTACCTAAAAAAAAATAAAGCGGTAATTCTAATATCAACAATGCATTCGGATATAGCTGTGGGTGACGATGCAAAGAAGAAACCTGATATTATCAATTATTATAATAAATATAAAGCTGGTGTTGACACTATGGACCAAATGCTCAGAAGATATACAAGTCAGCGGCGCTGTTCAAGATGGCTAATGGCAATGTTCTTCAACATATTGGACATCACTTCACTCGCGGCATATATAATTTATTATGAAAATAATAAAATGATTAAGAAAAAAACAACGGAACGACGACATTTTATGCGCAAATTAAGTGAAGAACTTGCCAAGCCAATGATTGAAGAACGCATGACGCATCCTCAAGTGATGCGCAATTATACAACAAAAATTGCCATTGAAAGTATCATAGGTCGTGAAGTAGCAATTATAACACAAGATCCTGGTACATTGGTTGAACGGGACAGAGCGGGAAGAAGAAAAGTCACGGGATCCTGTTATATGTGTTATAAACTAACAATAAAAAGACGACGAAAAACGCGCAAGAGCTGCAGCGTATGTCAACTGCCGGTTTGTGATGAACATACAGCAAATATTATAAAATGTATAGAATGTAATAAATAATACTATTCATAAAGAAATAAGTATTATGTTTTTCTATTTTTACAATAAAATTTAAGGTTGACTGGTAGAAAAGAAAACACTCGATTCCGAACTTCCACTTAACTATGTAGTAGTAGCGTGAGATTTAGTGCAAAGCTTTCGACTTGGATGAATGGATGGATTCACGATAGGTAGGGTCCGCCCAGGGGAGGAGTACCCCAGAGCGTAGGCCACGGCAGGTCCATTGTTCACCCTCCAGCCCGTGACTAATGATCACAGGTCCCAACCAGACACTCTTATAAACCATAACAATGGCTCCCAACCCTCCCTACCGGCTTCATGCAGTTCATCCAGGAGGTGTGAACGAAGAAATCTATAGCGTTTACCGGAGAGAGCCGGACAGTGACAAAGAAAGAGAGTCACCGTTTTCTGATTCCTCTCCGCATCCTCTACATATCGGACTATCGCCAAGTCCTAACCTATGTATGTAAGTGACCTCTGAGAGAATAGTGCTCCGTAAAAATAGACACCAGAGTTCTCAGAGTGGGCTAGCTTAGTCTTAGCAGCTTTTTTGTGAAGCTTGAGTTAGGTTTGCCCCGGAGTTCGTTTGTTGTTCTACCCAAAGGGTCACCTAACCTAAGCTTTTGACTTACGGCCACACGCAGAAGCAGTACTCGCTGTATATAGCTTGTTCTATCAGCAGTACATAATCAATGATGTATTGACATGGCAAACATATTTTCTTCCTTATTTTTCCCTAGGAAACAGTTTGCCATATTGAAGCTGAAGGGTACAGTGTTGATGTTCCTTGTGTTCGGAATTTAATTGCGTGAAATGTTTTTGTATAGTTTTATTATTACTTTGGGATCTTTGTATAACACCCCTTGTCTTTTATGTACAATATGTATATACACAAAGGGTTCACATAAATTGGATTGAATATGGGGCGTCATATTTTCTTAGAAATATATTCGAAATTTTTTCTTTAGAATTTGTATATTGGTGCCTGAAAACCAGTTGGAATAGTTTTAATCTAATTACTATATCTGGACCGCTACCAATTTTTTATGGACGTAGAAAAGAAGAAATTTACTTGACATTTTTTCTTTGCAAAGATTGAAGCGCTATTGGTGGCCTGGCCGACAATAGTCAAAATTTATTTTTTAGGAATTTATCATTCTTAACCCTTGCCAGTCGCATTGGGTCATCTATCTTCGCGTACATTTTTCATTGGGCAAAAATGGTTCAAAAAATCTTAAAAAAAAATCGTGAATACTCCTCAATAGCTATAGAATGCAAATTGATATTTATTGAATCCCAAAAGTTTTTTTATTTTATGCCCTGCCCATTTTCTGTTTGTGGAAAATTTCGATTAGAAATTACGTTCTGGTCGCCAGTCACCCAGTGCGACGGCCGATGGTTAAAATTTTCTATATTGATACTTATAGTAAAGTCACTAGGCATTGATTTAATATATCTACTACAAGAAAGAGACCGTCAGCGTTGTTCGGCAATAATATAGATAACTAGATGGGTAGGGTTGGGGCTAGGGTTGTCATAGATGCATAATATCTAAGCTATTATCTGACTCGATCGCTCGATTCCGTACTCCAGGTTTTCATTGTGCGTGTGGGAGAGTGTTGCTCTCTACGTCGACGCGTTCTCAAGTAGTGCCCAAATATTTCGTAAAACACGAAATTTTTGTATGGCAACCTTACGAAAGAGTTGCCCGATTGGTCCTATTTTCGAACTGAAATCACTTTTTTTTTAAAACAAAAAAGGTCTATGTACAGCAGTTCAGCTCACTACGTCGACGCGGTAGGCAGTGTCCAAATATATAGTGAAAAACTATTGGTTTATTAGCAACACCAAGAAAGGGTTGCCAGAATCGCTCCACTTTTGAACCTGTATTTGCAATTTTTATGAAAATGCCGTGTACAAAAGATGAGCTGTTCACCTCCACGATTTTTCAGGCAGCTTCCAAGTATATAGTGAAAACCCAATGTTTTGTATGACAACACCAAAAATGGGTAACCGGATTTAGTACATTTTTAAAGTTTTATTTACCATTGCTATGGAAACACCACGTAACAATTTTTTTGTATGGCAACCATACGAAGAGTTGCCCAATTGGTCCCATATTTAAACTTAATTTACACTTTTTTCAAAAAAAGGCCCGTGTACAAAATTTCAACACTCTACTTCGGTGCGTTTGTCCAAATATGTAGTGAAAAACTAAAGTTTTTTACGGCAACATCAAAAAGGGGTCGCTCTATTTCGATCATTTCGGAAAGCTTACGAATTGATTTTTATAAAATAAACTGCTTTTGGGATTTATTAAATTTTTGGGCCACTAAATAGAATCACCTCAGTCTTCGTTCTCATGGTAAAATAATCGTATAGCAATAAATTTTATTCACGTTACAAGAATAACAAACTTATTGTTATTAAAGTAATTATAACATGAAAAATATTAACAAATTTGAAAAAAAACAGCTCCGGTAGCATTTAGAAATTTGTTTGGAAAACCTATGCACGAAAAATAATAAAAATTGGGGTGCACACGAATAAATAACACTTTTTTTTTAGGGTTTTTTTAGGTGTTTGATTTAAAAAAAAAAAGAAAAAAACGCAAGACCATATTTAAACTTAATTTACACTTTTTTCAAAAAAAGGCCCGTGTACAAAATTTCAACACTCTACTTCGGTGCGTTTGTCCAAATATGTAGTGAAAAACTAAAGTTTTTTACGGCAACATCAAAAAGGGGTCGCTCTATTTCGATCATTTCGGAAAGCTTACGAATTGATTTTTATAAAATAAACTGCTTTTGGGATTTATTAAATTTTTGGGCCACTAAATAGAATCACCTCAGTCTTCGTTCTCATGGTAAAATAATCGTATAGCAATAAATTTTATTCACGTTACAAGAATAACAAACTTATTGTTATTAAAGTAATTATAACATGAAAAATATTAACAAATTTGAAAAAAAACAGCTCCGGTAGCATTTAGAAATTTGTTTGGAAAACCTATGCACGAAAAATAATAAAAATTGGGGTGCACACGAATAAATAACACTTTTTTTTTAGGGTTTTTTTAGGTGTTTGATTTAAAAAAAAAAAGAAAAAAACGCAAGACCTTTTTCAAAAATCTAAACCCGGTAGGATTTGAACTGAAAATTTTCTAATATTTTGCCAAAGGTTTCAACAAAATGCTTGCAAATTTATTCAGCCTTAATGTCTAAATATACGCCTAAATGAAATGAACTTTTCTAGCCTATTAAGCTACAATGGCTGAATTCTTAAGGGTTCAATATAGAAAAAAGTAAATTTTACAGGAGATGATTTTTAAATTTTGAACTTAAGTTACTTTTTAATTTCATAAGAACGCATTTTATTAGCATTTTATTATTAGGAAATTTATAGCCAATTACATATCAGACCTGTTATTTGCACCTACAAAATACTATGGGAAATTAATGGGATATTGCACTTTTTTTTGGATATTGAACAGTAAGAATAAATTATATTAGAGATTGATAATATCTGTTCTGGTGTTATAATTAGCTTCAATTGGACTTTTGCGACATAACAAAACTAAACTTGATGGTAAATAAAAGTTTATTCATTTATAAAGTGTACATTACAAAAGAAAAATTAATAATAAACAAAACATAACAAGATTCAATCTCTTTAAAGAATGTTTAATACTGCTCTTTATATTTTTAGTACTACCTTGTAAAATTGTTTGTCCTCTTCTGGGAAGTATGGCAACATTGATTCGATATCTTTAACTTTTTCTTTTGAAAATTTTCCCGGCACATTGGTTAATGAAATTTTGGGTAACTGTAGTTGGGTTTTCTTTCTAAGTACTGCAGGAAAGATAGGAACGCTTAGTAGAGTAGATTCATCTCCATAATCTTCTCTATATTTGATAGTGAATAGCTCCCGTCTGTCATAAATAATTTCCTTTGTAGCAGTGTATCGGACAAAAGTCATACCTATACTTGCAGCGTTATAGTTGCATGATTCTAAGCTTTACTTTTTCGTAATCCATAGATCTGATCAGTCGAAGTAGCGAGACGGGACTAAAGAAACATGTATTTTTTAAATGACGGTCGATTGCACTATGAACTGCGTCCAGCTCTTGTATTCGTGTATGACCTACTTCAGAATAACGGTGTTCGATTTTTTCAATGGAAGGATGCTCTTTTAGAAAGCTCAAAACTGCCAGTGATATAATCCTATTTTTGGTACTGCGGAATACATGAGTCCGACCATAATATTATTGAAGTTATGCAAGGGTTGTCGTTTACAATATTTTTTTAATATCTTTATTAAAGCACTGGCAATATCATTACCGGTTCTTCCACTTTGGCTTTCATACCAATATGCTGCAATATGTCGTGTTATTTAAGTTGCAGAGTCCTGTCAAGTAGTACATACTAAACTTCTTTTTATAATAAAAGTTGCAGATATTTCCACGCGGCAATGCAAACACATTTTGCAGATCATAAAGAACAACTGCTATTGAACTATTCGCATTTTGTCTATCGTAATTACACCTTACTTTGGCTTTTTCATTAAAGTGCACATGTTTATTATAAATGGCTATCTCTTTACCGTTACATTTTTCCATAATTTTGCCTTTCTCACAAACGTCACACAAATCTTTTTTTTTTATGTGAAACATGATAAGTCGTAATTTGTATTGAATATTTTCCTGCAAGTATGTACAATATTTGACAGGATTTTCGATTTCTTTTTTGTACAATTTGTACATTTTCATTAAATTTAATCCGGATTATAAATATTGCCTGGAGGTATCTGCTGAAAGATAGTGACAGTCCACACAAGGAAAGCGTTCAATATGTTGCTTAACTTTATTTATTATTTCAGGTTCAATTTGAATTTTTACGTGTTTCCCTTTTTTGGAAGGCAGTGGGGAACCTGATGCAATATTATAGTTATTTTTAAAAAAATTGTAGACCCGCTTTTCACTAATATCCAAAGTTAATAGGAAGAAGGATCTGCAAACTTGTAATTTTTCCTGGACACTTCTACTGCAGTTCTCTACTTTCGTGCTTCCTGCCGTGTTACAAATTTAAAAAAATCTTTTCTCTTTGCCTGTCAACGTCCAAAATGCGTCATGAACTCGTTTGCGATCTACTTCTAAAAAATAGCGAGAGCATTTCCACAAATTAATGATTTAACGGATCTTTCCGGATATTCTTTCCCCCTTTCTTTTGTGTATTTCTTTCCTTGCTCGCGTAACCGTTGTATGATTTTCTTTCTCCACATAGAAGGATCGGCCTTTCTTTTCCGTGGACATGTGCCTGTATTTTCAATAGAACGTGGGTGCTACAATTGCGAAGATTCTTAGAATATTGAAATTGAATCTGTACTGTCTATGCTTTGTACAAGTTCATGAGCAACATCTAATTCTTCGATGAATCAGATGAATCACTCTCAAGACATTTAGATAAAATTCTAATAAAAAAAAAAGCATACATACATTTTTACAGAAAAGAGCATCATTGAAAATATTACCGTTCTACTAAGGATGATAGATACGGTGAAGGTGATTAACTGTTCTCTTTGCTTCCCATTTTCTGTATAATAGGTACTATGTGACAGAAAGATTAACCCATGTTCTCTCAAACAATTTTAAATAATGTGTCTTACTGCAACAAAAGAATTATCAATAACTGAAAAAAGTAAAAAAAAACAGCACCACTCGTGTTACGACTTCACTCGTCAAGCACTCAGAACAAAATGACTTTGGACCTTCAAGATCTGCCTTTATATACAAAATGACAGCCATAGGAAGCTCCATATAAGATTGAAACTTTAAGCACAAAATCTTGGATAAAAGCCTTTTAAGAATAAAATTATCAAAGTCATTTCCAAGGGTTCTAAATCCAATTTTCTGAGATTTTGGACTCTTAAATACTAAAGCATCCGTTTATGGGGAAACAACATAAAAGAGTCCATTGTAGTACATATCGAAGATATTAAACTGATAAGAATAAAATGGTTACCAAAAATAACGTAAATTTTGGTCTATTGAACTAAACGAATACTTTATATTTTCGGTTTCGTAAAAGATAAATTCATTTAGGTAAAAAAATGTGGATAGAGCGCATCTTAAACCTAAAGGTTCAATAAAAACCTTATAATTACAAAACTTGGTCTATTGAACCTTTACGAATTCAGCCTGCGAAATGCTTTCAGGTGACATTAACAAGTATATATTGCCCCAGTTCGAATCGAGAACTCACAATTTTAAGAATCGGTCATAGATGGCGCCTGATGATGAGATCTTAATTTTTACAATTCTAAATCCTGGGTTATTCTAAATAAAATTTATAATTATCCCTTTCAGTTTTGCAGTAGAGGTTGTCTATCTGTCAAAGAAGACACTTTTTGATTTATTGCTTAGCATCAAAACACCGTTCCATATCATATTTTACTATAAAATTATATATAAAAAAAAAAACACATATAAATATGACATCTAAATTTATGGAATCTAATATGAAGCAGAATTGACATTTCTATCTACGTTTTGATACGACATCTTTGAAATACGTATTATGTTTAAGTCGGCACTGATCTTTGAGATTTGATCATACATTAACTCATAAGTCAAACAACACCTCCATGAAAAATCCCAGTGAAAATCCCACAAGCCTGCATTACGTGTTATCGGAGATTTGTTTTCTTCTTGTCGTATCACTTTCATAAAGCAATGTCGAAAATTTGTACACACATTTACAAATAAATATCTTGAATCTTATAAAATCCTTTCGTTAGTTGCTCAGAGCTTGCTACGAACTTTTGTACCACAATTGAAGGCATTTTCCGTTTTAACAATGTCAATTTCAAATGTCCCCCATTCTTCATATAATACAATTTACAAAGGTAAAAAGCTCACATGAATCTCTCAATAATAGCCCAATGCCAGGACGAAGGGCAGGACGACAAAAGAAAAAAAAATATTCTGACGAAAAAAAAAAAAGTAGCCCGTTGGTAAGGGATAATATTGTTGACATTTTACTCACACCATTTTATCCAGGAGCAGAGATTTCTGGATATAAATTATTCGTGTAGCAGACAGTATATGGCCGCTAAATCGTATTTCCATCATTGATATTTTCTTGCTTGTTTATTTCAGGAAATTTCACTAGCCTTTTACTGTGTTACATACATAAAAAATTATATCGGCCAAAAGAGGAAGTGGTATGGGGACAAGTAAAATGCTAAAGAAATACCTTGAATGCTTGTGATAAAAGAAAATAATTCTGATAAAGATTATTGCACGCAACATAAAAAATCGATAAAAAAAAAATTGCGAAATTAACTATGATATTGGCGGAAATCCGGTCTTGTTCGTGCCTGTCAAAAGATTTAATTTGAATTTAGCTCGATTAATTTTAACCTGAATATCGAAGAAGAAAAAAAATTAAACTGAAACTTTTTCTTGTGTGGGCGTGTTCGAGCAATTTATCACGGCATTTCATGATTGACAGCACCCAAACAAGCCTTTAGAAAGTATCAAAATCTGCACTTTGACAGTTTTTCCCTTCCGATAAAACTTTTTCGAATGCCTTAGCTTTTTTTCACCAGTAAAGTTTTCTTGGTTTTAAACAAATTTCATGGCAAATTTTGTGGAATTCTCACATTTTCGATTTAAGTTATTTCTTATTGGCAGACTTGCTGTCAAAATCCAATTTCCTTTTGAGTTCTTAACACCTACGGGAAATTAGTTTTAAAACAATCGAAATTAAAGTTTGATTTTTCTTCTTAATTTCCATTTGTAAAAACTTATACATAGTTAAGGGAAAAATATGAATGAAAAATTAATTCTTATTTCTTTTAGCTTTAATACCAAGTTGGTGAGCTTATTAGCTAGTTCCTGAGATATTAGCTTGAATTTCAGCCTTCTATATTATAACCTCGATTCTACAAGGTCCTATCATTTTGGCGATTATACAAGCTGGCTGAGGAGTATGCCCGTTTTAATATTCCTCATTCTGCTTTGAAAATTTTCACAAACGGTTTCCGTCACAAATAAAAGTTTTGATGGCGGTATTTTCTTCCTCTTGCCTGGTATTGGGTTGGCGTACTCATTTGAAAGGTAAACTACTGTGTTCCAGGCTGAAGTCTTTTTCCATTGCAATAACAGTACAGAAAAAAAAACATCGTTATACTTTGAGATAGTCAGGCCGTCTTGTCTGACTTACCTTCGGATAACATCTAAGTTGATAGGGGGCTGTTGGATGAGTTTCGATATAATACGGTATTTCTGCAATAGGTGCCTGGGCACACGGGTATTGTGAGAGATTATGGGGAATGAGAAAACGGACTTGGTAGCCAGGTTCGAATTTAGCACTACCTTTTCGAACCAAGACTAGCTGCTAGCATTGTCGTCTAAACGAACAGGTCTTTCAATAAATGCAGTCTTCATGAAATGCATCAGAAGATGAGTTTGGAGTGATATTGGAAGCAGACGCGTGCCGTGCTCTTTATAAATATCTCGCTGCGAGTTTTAAGTTCCGACTGTTCAGATTAGTGCCGTGAACTTGAAGGGGAAATGCTTTTATACCCTATATTTTAATTTCTCAGTCGAAGTAAGTCCATTGCTTTCCATCCATCCGCATTCAAAGTTGTGTAATTGCACTTCTTTGAATAAAGGGCTCTCCAATAAGAGGTGTTATTTTGATATTCAAAGAAAAATGCCATTTTTTGAGATAAATGATCGGATCTTTATTTCATTATAAAGAGAAAGGTATGCCGTTAATAATGGAAAATAACATCAGCCAAATGACCACCACGACCACGCCTACAAGACCATATCCTTTTCATAAAATTTTCCATAACCAAATCGCAAAGTGGCTGCCCTATGTCTTCGATAGCCTCACGAATTTCCTCTTTGAGTCTTGAATCGACGCTGGGCTGTTGGCGTAGACCTTCTCTTTCACGTGGCCCCAAAGAAAGAAATCGCAAGGTGTTAAGTCACAAGATCTCGGTGGCCAATTGTGATCACTTCTTCTAGAGATAACACGGTCCGGAAACATTTCCCGTTTTGCCCGTTGTCCAGATCACTACCATCTAATTCCGGCCACAAAAAATCATTAATCATCTGTCGATAGCGCAATCCATTCACCGTAACTGTTGCTCCAGCCTAATTTTCGAAAAAGTAAGGTCCAATTACCCCGCAGGACCATAAACCGCACCAAACAGTCACACGTTGAGGATAGAAAGGCTTTTCAACAACAAGTCTTGGGTTTTTCGAGCCCCAGATGCGACAATTTTGCTTGTTGACGAAGCCATCGAGGTGGAAATGGGCCTCATCACTAAAGATGAGTTTTCGATGGAATTCCGGATCATTTTCATGCATTTCAAGGACCCAATCAGCAAAGACTCGACGTTGTTGATGATCGGCCGGCTTGAGTTCTTGTGTTGACTGAACTTTATAAGCCTTAAGACCCAAATCTTTATGCAAAATACGGTGTAATGACGTTTGTGGAATGCCTAATTCCAAAGAACGACGAGGAATGGACAAACCTGGGTTTTCTTCAACACTTTCGGCTACAGCAGCAATATTCTCGGCTGTTCTTGATCGACGTGCACGGGTTTTATTCTTCACATCACTAACTTGTCCCGACAGCTCGAATTTTTCTACCAATTTCTGTATTGCGGTCCGACAAGGTGCTTCACGACGACCCAAAAATGTTCGAGTTTTACGAACCATCTCTGCCACATTTTCACCATTTTTATAGTGAATTTTAATAATTTCAATGCGTTGTTGAATCGTGAATCGTTCCATTTTTATTGATGGCGTAGTTTCTACTTGTCAAATGTCAAAAAATGACAGCTCCAAAGTGATATCTACCGAAATAGCGGGCTAATTAAAATAACACCTCTTATTGGAAAGCCCTTTATAATTAATCGGTACCCACTGCGAATCATGGCAGTTGGGCTTCGTTCTTATGGTCAGCCACCGTGTGTGTGCCTTTCATTGAAGTTTTGTGCGGTTTTGCTCATTTAGAACAATGCAAAAAATTTGCTTAGATTTTTACAACATTTGTGGCTAATGAAGTAATTGTTTCTCGATGTATTGCCTGCCACTTGCCTAAATCGGCTGTTCTGGCCCTAAGTGAAACGAAGGTTACTTCTGATGATGATATCGATCGGTTCGCATATCGGGTTATCACTTTGTGCTATGCTTTTCTCCCCAAAGGGGAATCGCTGAGTTCAATTACGTCTGAACTAGATTTAAACTTCATCGATACATCATTTTGTTGTTGTTGTTTTTTATACTTCAGACCCAATATATCTGACGCTGATGCTGCATACTCGTTTGATTACTTATCGCCCAATATAAATAATATTTTAAACCAATGCCCTACTCCCGAAATCGATATTGCTGCCGATTTCAATGTCCATAATATGCAGTGGCGCAGACAATCTTCAACTACAAATCCAGCGGGGAGACATTTTGAACTATTTAGCGAGTCCTTTAACTTGTAGCAGTTAGTTGAAAGTCCAACTCGTTTGCCTGCTATAATTGAGCATAGTGCTAATCAATTAGATCAGTTTCTAACATCTCATACTGACAAGTACTCAATATCAGTGTCGTCTCCTCTTGGCGGCTCGGTTCATTGCCTCGTTTCGGCCTAGTTCTCAATAGCATCACCGAAACCAACCAGTCATCTTCGCAAAAAGGGACTAGTGTGCCAGTACGATCAATCTGATTAGGCTTTATTCAGTAAATTCATTAGAGAGCGAGACTGGTCTGAGTGTTTTTCCTCGAGGCATGTTGAGTGCCGCTCTAAAACAATTATCAATATCTTATGGTTCGGGATGCGCAGCTTCATTCCTCACAAATTCAAAAATATCCAACCTAACCATAGATGTTGGTTTAACCATGACTGTTATACAGCCATAAAAGATAAAGAAGCTGCATTTCAGGCATATAAACTATGCCATTGAGCGGAATTGAGACAGATCTATAGAGAGGCACGTAACACCTGTAAGTTTATATTTCAGCGAGCGAAATTCCACTTCGACCAAATCATTTGACAGAAAATCCTTACTAGTCGCAATGGTAGTAATCGTTTCTGGTCCTTATTAAAACAGTCAAGAACAACTGAACCAGCTCATCGGTACCACCCCTAATTCACAACGTGCGTACACGGCATCATTGGACAAAGCCAATTTGTTTGCTGCGAATTTTTTCTTATCACTTTCTTCGCAGTCCCCTGCTTCTCCACCGGCATACAACTACGGTCAAAAACCATTGCATTTCCGCACAAAGGAGCTTTTCAAAGTGCTCGCAAGTATGAATTTGTCTAAGGCTACCGGACCTGATGGTATTTCGCGCCTGATACTCAAGTGCTGCGTCTTTTCTTTAATTAAATCTCTACGCAAACTATTTCACCTGTCCTATTCGATAGGATTCTCTCCTTCCGCATGGAAACTTGTTCAGTCAATACCAAAAAAAGGAGAGGCAAGCGATCTCTCAAATTATAGACCAATTGCCCTTACTTCGATTCTTTCGAAGATTTTTGAAATACTCATCAACACTCAATTGATGAAATATCTTGAAACTATATTGGACGGAGTTACTTCAGACCGTTTTATAATTCATGCCGGTGTACCGCAAGGTTCTATTCTCTCTCCTACTATCTTTCTAATTCTTATTAATAAGCTGCTAGATCTACTCGCTTTGAATGCAATTCGTAGTTGGGGAATGCTTTAGTTGACAAACGAAGCCATATATATTCAGTTCACCACACCATGACCTTACAACAATACTCGCTTGGGACAGAGCGTATCCAGTCTTGCTTAATACTTCCAAAATGCAATGTTGTCTGTTACACTCAAACGTACTCCAACTCCCACTCAACTCATTTCCGTCGATGAAGAAGATATCTGAAATTCACGATCTCTTAACATTTTCGGCATTGAAATATCCAATAATTTTAGTTGGTAGTTTGGTATTGCCGAAAATGCGATGTAATGTCTGAGCTTCTTGCAAAGATGGAAGAAATATTTTACTCAATCAGACTTGGCGCAAAACTATAAGTCTCATAACAGGAGTAAATTAAAATGTAATATACATATGTATTTGGTCAAGGGCTGGACATATTGCATTGCCCGCGTTAGACAAAGTCCAATGAAGGCCTTCCGGCTTAGTGGCGATTATATATCAATAGCAACCATTGATTCCCTAGATTGTCGGTATAATGTCTGTCCCTCTTTTATAGCTACTTCTATTGTCATTGCTCTGACGAAGTCTGTAACATGATTCCTTGTAGAATTCTTCCTATGTGCACCACATGAGCTTTAACCCGGGCTCATCCTCACACCCTTCAAATGAAATGTGGCCGTACCGGTAAACTCCGCGAACAGTTTGCCATCACCTGTACTCTCCTTTATCTATGGGCCGGAAAAATTCAAGCGCAATATACACCGACACCTACTTGACTCAACCCAATGAGCCACAATTCCCTACCCCTTGTTCATTTCGAGCCAAGGCTGTGCTTCGGCATCACAGGGTATCCCATGAGCTTTGGTATCATCATAAAAAAAAAGAAAGAGCAAGCGATGGGAAAATTTCTGAACGCTTTTAGATACACGAAACCGTCTCTTGACGTGCCAAATAGAAAATTGATGGACCTTATCTTGGGGCTTTGGAGAAGACATTAGACACTCTCCGAATAGAAATTGGAGTTCTACATATATCGTACTGAGAGTGCCTGTTCTTCCTGGAAGGATAGCTTGAGACAACCGAAAACTTTCAGACCGATTGGTGCAACAATTCTTCCTCATTATTCCTGGCAGCAACTATAATAAGCAATTTGTTTCAACAAAACGGCTTTGTAAATAAATATAATTGTAGATTCTGGTGCCCTTGGAGTTCAGGGTATTGTAACAGTGTCAATTAAACTCTGTTAACTGCACTCCTCAGTATGAAGCAATGGTAGATAGAGTAATCAGTGGGTATAGTTTTCAACACAACTAACAGAATGGGTTTATAGGAACATCGGGAGGTAGAATGCAATACAAGGATGTGGTCCTTACAAGATGAAGTCACTGCGCGTAACGCCGAGTGTATTATGACCCTTATGCAAGAGATTTTCGGAGAATTAATCATCTTAAAAACTTCAAGTTTCCTTTGACCGGCTGAATCGCCTAATTTATGAGCCCCAAATTTCTTTCTACAGGGTTATATAAACGAGCAAGAGAGCATAATTGTGCTCAAGTATTCGAAGAATATTATAAACAAATAATCAAAAAAAAAAAAACAACAATTATTCTTAATAAAGTGAAATTTAAATAAAGACTATTTCACATTTTCAAACTTATTTATATAGCACTAATAGTAATAGGAATAATTTATTTATGGGATACGTACACAAGATTTACAATCTTTTGTTTGTACTATAAAATTAATCGGAGCTAGAAATTTAACACTGAAAAGCATATATGAAGAATTCAATAATTAAAAATAAATCATAAACAATATAGAAAAATTATAATGATGCTAATAATAAATAAAATAAGATGAGACTAATAACTAAAGAAACAAAAGAATAAAAAGAATTAGAATATAAAATTATAAAATTAGTGATAAACAGAAAACAGATGAAATTCCTTAACTCACGAAAGCATTTTTATAAGCTTCTTAAATGCATTGACAGTACCACCACTCTGAACATTTAATGGAAGACTATTCCAAAGTCTGGCAGCCTGAACAGGGAAAGAACTCTGCATGACAAATTTGCTGAATCGCGGAATTATGATGTTACGATTGCGTGGTGAATTCGATAATTGGAAAAATTCTCTAAGATATTCAGGTGCATCTTGATTCAATATATTAAAAAGAAGAGTTAATGCTCTTTGATTAAAGTAAGAATCCAGGGACCATCCAAGCAGTTGGGTTCTATATGGTGAGACATGCTCAAATCTACGGAGACCAAAGATGAAGCGGATACAATCATTGAAGGCAACCTGAATCTTACGGGCACATACACTATCTAATTTTGGGAAAACTGCACTACCAAATGTAAAGTACGGAATGATTAATGATTTCACAAGCTACATACGAATTTTTCTTGGCAAAATACTCGCTGAAAGCCATAACCTACGCAGTCCAGCATATACCTTTCTGATCACCAGATTAACGTTATCGCAACATTTCATCACACTATTTAAAATAATCCCAAGATTATTAACCCTATCATGTAGCGGTAGTATAACACTGTTTAAAATTATTGGCGGAACATCAATGTTATCAAGGGATGAGGCGTAAAAGGCAATGCACTTCGATTTAGTAGGTTGAGCACTAGCCCATTTACTGCGACAAATCGTTTATTCTATCTAGCTCAGAACTCATTCGTGCAATGCAGTCCTCAAGAAGTCCTATAGGCCTACTAAGATATAATAGCACATCGTCGGCATACAGATGCACTTTTGAATCTTCTAACACTTGTGGGAGGTCATTTATAAATAGGCTAAACAACAAAGGGCCTAGCATTGATCCTTGGAGAATACCACAGAGAATGGGTAACGAACCAGAGATTGCTTGTCCTACCTTAACTCGCTGCTGACGATCAGATAAAAACTCTCTAACCAACGTAATGGCAGAACAACTGAACCCAAACCTGATGGAGAGCTTCTGTAGAAGTAAACTATGATCAAGGAGAGCGATAACCTGATTGCCAGAGCGTGAGTAAATTATTGCTTTCCACGTGCTCGAGAATTTGTTTATAAACTAGTTTCTCCAGAACCTTCGATAAAAAGCACAAAATACTTATCGATCGGAAATCGGATGATAATTTTAAAGCACAAGCTTTTTTCTGTAGTGGTAAAGCGGATGACATCAAGCACGTGTTTATAATATGCAGCATAACTTTCCCGATTAGTGGTAGCAGCAGCTTAATAAAGCAAGGTGGTAAGCGGTTAGGGCTCATTGCTTCCGACCTGATAGAAAAGATTTCGGAAATCAGTTCATCAAGACATATCCCACGAAAGGAGAAACAGTTGTTGATGCTCGCTTGTGAGAGTGATGAGCGCGGAAATCTAAGCGGATTTAATTCGTTCGCTTGGGTTCTTGGGGATGAATTGTTAGAGGAGGTAAAAGAAGAATTTAAATCATCCGCTTCAAGTCCACAAACAGCGCTATCTTTACCAAAAACTCTAGCGTTCCGTAGATTGCGTCACACAATTTCCGGTTGAAGATCGGTATTAAACTTAGAGCTGTAGAACTAGCGTTTGGCATTTCGAATAGCTGTTGCGGCCCTATTACGAGCAACTAGATAGTTTAGTCGAGCAGCATTCGTTTTGAGGCGCTTATATCACTTGAACAGGAATTCTCGTTCAGCAATAAGTGAACAGACTTCGGGTGAAAACCACGGGCACCCCACTCTGTGGATAGGTCTGACTCTCAAAGGGACGTATTTTTCGAATAAGTACGCGATAAGAGTGGAGCAAGCCTCCACATGATCATCAGCCAAAGCAAGATTGAGTACCTCGTACCAGGGCAGCAATCGGCATTCTTCAAATAAGGCATCCAGATTAAAATTATTGTAATCCCTGTATGTATATATGTACAGGGTGGGCCAAAAGTCACCATGGGGTTTAAAAATTAAATTGGTAACATATGCTAGGATGAAAAAAAGGAGGGGTAAGGTGGGGTGGGGAAACATGCTTACCTATGGAGAACAGACAGTTGGCTATCATGTAAAAAAGGAATGAAGAGAAACGGTCTACAGGGTGTGGAGCAATGTACAAACGAAAAAGTTAGTTATTTTTAAACCCCATGGTGAGTTTTGGCCCACCCTGTATATTAATTTCATATCGCTGAGTCATCTTTGGACCATCCTTAATTATCAATCTTAAAAGCTTATTTCATAGAATCGATAACAAACTGTTGAATACATTCCTCTTCACTCTTCAGATTAATTAGCTTAAGCGAATTAAGTACTTATATAAATCCAAAGAAAGTATCAAAATAAAATAATCTCAAGTCAACAGAAACAGATAGCGGGGAACTCTGTATGTAGCTATAAAACTAAACGCTATTTTCAATAATATAAAATAAGTCAGTCTCTACATAAGTTGCTGGAAAATCCATTAAAATAGATCTAGATACGTTTTGAGTGCAAACTTTTTCATTTGATTACAATCTGTCGCATCTAACATCTAAGTGCTCTTCCCTGACATTACTGCACTGAAATTATTGTTTTAAATTCGTACGAAATGCTTCCACATTTCCATTTCGAATCCCAGATTCGAGAGCAGAGACTCCACATCGCCTGCATCCTCTTGAAATATTGATAAGATTTTAACAGAGTTACTCTCACTATATTCGACAGACGTTAACGATTTATTGCAAAGCAAAGAACTTTCAAACAAAATTAAACTTCTAAAATTGCACAAGAACTATTCATGGAGAGTATATATAGGAATGGGATGCTTTTGATGATGATAAAAACTCTTTTGCAGCAATGATAAAAAGGACGATGATAGTAGGTATTAGTGAAAAGGGATATGGCAAACCGCTTGTTGCTTTACCAGAATTATAATTACTTGGACTTTCAGAGTTAAATTGTTCCCTTTGATTTACACACTTTTTGATGAAATTCTAATCAAAAGGACGGAAATAAAATGGAAGTAGTTCTTAATTAAAATTAAATTTATATATGAATTTACATGTATATGTATGTGTATTTGTAATATGCATGCAACATAAAGATAGGATTTTGAGATGAGGGTCGTAAATAATATCATGAAATGTTTGTTTGTCTATTTTAGAACGTTATGCATATGACGTTTAAAAAAAGTTATGAAGTGTTTTTTTTTTTTTTTAGACAGTAGGTTTGTAAGAGTTGCATAGAAATACCATATTGAAATCGCAAGTACTCAAATTAACAGACTGATTAGGGATAGGTAATATCCATCACTCGGATCAGCTAGTTAATTTAAATGAAGCGATTTAATTTTTTTCAAAAATCATTTACGAACAACCGAATACTGTAAGATCTAGTCTCGATCGGAGGAGGGAGGGTGCTGTTGAAAAAGACAACTCAGCGTTTAAAATTTGAAATATAAAACTTTATTCAAACTATTGCTTAAAACTATATAACACAGTATATAAAATTCATGTATTAATTCAATTAACAAAAATCTACCCACAAACTATTTATAGAATCCAATAATAAATTCAACGAAAAAAGCTCAAACAAATTAAAAATTCAAATTTAAATTCAGTTTTAACTCCAGTGGCGTTTGAGTATTGTTGCATCCTTTGTTCCTTCAGTTCTGGAAAAAGAAGAAGAAGACCAGTGTTCAGCCACATTGAAGAACAACCTGAAAGCATTAAAAGAAAACAAATTAGTAAAACATAAACAAAAAGGCATGTCCTCAGATCATTTATCATTTATGATCTGTGGATATGCCTCACACTACATACACAAAAATTAAACGTGATAACCCAGCAAATATTGCGATTCGAAATCGAATCGAAAGCGATTCGTTTTAACGGAGTTTGACTTCGATCTCGATTCGATTTCGATCCGGCCACGACTGAAATGAACATTCTATATCGAATCATGATAACGATTCGATAACGATTCGTAATGACGATTCGATAACGATTCGATAACGATTCGTAATGACGATTCGATAACGATTCGTAATGACGATTCGATAACGATTCGTAATGACTACTTCCTTTCAAAACCGAATTGACAATAGCTTTAGCTTCTCGTCGTATTTTTTTAGAGCGATACATTTCCCCAATCTATTAAACTTCTTTTAATTTTATTTTATTTTAACAATGCTTTTGAGTACTTGCCGAAATTATAGATACAAAGTTGAATACACGGACTATCACTTTTATTAATAAATATATTACCACTTTACTGCACTTCTAGACCACAAATGGCATTATAAAATAAATCTCCAATAAAATTACAAGCAAACTATACTTTAATTGCTTTTCGGAATTGAGCAACGGTAAAAAGAAAAAAAATGGAATGAGCGTACGGACGACAGCTAAACATCGCTAAACGAAGAATTCTCGAAGAAATCTCGATTTTCGGAATTCGGGAATATTTCCGACAAATACACATCGCTAAACGAAGAATTCTCGAAGAAATCTCGAATTTCGGAATTCGAGAATAATTCGCTGAAAACGAATTTCGCTAAAATGTTTGCTGGGAAGCGCAGTCTTCAATATCAAAGAATCTGAAAGGTAAAGGAAAACGACATTAAATAACAAAATTAACCCTCTCGTTTTCCCTGTCCAGTGCAATGGACACATAATTTTAAGAGACATGTAGCTGGAAAGCGTAATTTTTACAGACATTTTCTCACTTTTTCTCTTTCTCGCCTTCGGTTTTAAAAAATTGTGGGTGGGCACAAATATAAGTTGCAGTGCTAATTGATTCAGTCGGTTTTTTCACTTCTAGGTGGACGGTTTATACGCGTGTAAGATGAGTGGTAAGAGCAAATTGTTTTCATATATTCTTAGTATCTACTTATAGTGCGTTCAATTTTTAATTTATAAGTTTCATAACAAAATATTTGAATTTGATGAAATTGCAGAAAATTTGTGAAAAAGTTGTATTTAGTTGTTAACAAATAGGGTCAACTTCTTATGTCCAGTCAAATGGACAAAGAAAATCCGCTGTAAAATATAAAAAAATTCTTGTCCAGTGGGGTGGACAAAATTTATCGTGAATGATATTTACCAAACGACCAAATTTCGTTGATTTTACATGTTCTTTTGCATGAAAATTAGTAAATAAAATATTTTTTATGTACATACTAAGGCTCAACAGAAATTTTAAGAACAGAAGATGAGTTGTTGGTGGAATTATTGGGAGATGAAAATGATGATATCGATTTAGAAGAAAATGAATACAAAAACGACTTCACTAGAAAGGTTTATAGAGCAGGTAAGCTTTCAGTTTATATATTAAGAACTTTGTAAATCGAATAAAATCTAGGAGCTGGAAAAATAACACTTATTGAGGAAGCAGAATACTTGAACCAAATTGAAGTAGAGCAAGATTCTTTAGAAGAAACTCAAAATGAAAAAGATGCCTTTGGATCAAATAACGATTATCATGACGTTCCATTTACTGCAAAATCTGACATAAAATGGAGAAGAAAAGAGTTTATAGGATTGGAAGTAAACTTAGAAGCAGACCTTTCCTGCAGCAATGATGAGCCCTTGCTGCCTGTAAATTACTTTGAAAAATGTATTTCGAAGGATTTCTTACATAAAATTGCAATGAATACTAATATCTATGCCGAACAAACTGGGTGTGTTTTTAAACATACAAATGCTGAAGAAATTCAAGATTTGTTAGGAATTCATATTCTTATGGGAACTTTGAAATATCCCCGGACGAGCTTTTATTGGTCATCAGTTCTTAGTGTACCTACAATACGTGAAACGATGTCCAGTAAGAGATTCTATGCCTTGAGACAAAAATTACATATGGTTAATATCTTGGAAATTCCTCCCAATAATCACGACAAGCTAATAAAAGTGAGGCCAATTTATGAAGAGATTCGTAAAAGGTGCTATGACTTAGAGCCCGAAAAGTATTTATGTGTTGATGAGCTGATGGTTCCTTTTAAAGGGCGGTTAAGCATCAAGCAGTATATTAAAGGAAAGCCGAATCCTTGGGAAATAAAAATCTTTATGCTTTGTGGTAAAAGTGGAATCGTTTATGATTTCGTCATCTATCAAGGGTCTACCACAGAATTTAGTGAAACTGTTACAAAAAAATATGGTTTAGGTGCAAGCGTAGTAACACATTTAGTTTCCAATCGACTAAAAGGACAGGAAAACTATATGTTGATGTTCGACAATTTTTTCACAAGCTACCAGCTACTGGAATTTTTAAAGCATCGGAAAATATTTGCCTTGGGGACTGCTCGGATCAACCGTTTCAAAAATCCGCCATTTTTGAACGAAAGGCAAGCACGACGATATTCTCAAGAAGCTGTAAGCTTGGACGAGAAAGTAATTCTGACTAAATGGAATGACAACAAGCAAGTACTGATTGCTTCAAATTTTATTGGAGTTGGAAATAAGGACACTGTAGAAAGATGGGGAAAAAACTAAAAGAAGATATATCACCGTTGATCGGCAAGAAGCAGTTAAACTTTACAATGAGACAATGGGAGGAGTCGACAAAAATGACCAACTGCTAAGCTTATATAGAATTCGCTTGCAATCAACGAAATGGACATTGCGAATGATTTTTCATGCCGTCGACTTAGCAATAATTAATAGTTGGTTGGAATACAAAAGAGAATGCACAATTTTAAATGTTGACAATAAAAATATCATGGATCTCGTACATTTTAGAATGAAGCTAGCTGAAAATTTAATTTTTCTTTATAAGCCAGCGATGGAAATCAAAAAAGGGCGACCAAGTATTATGAAGCAAAATGATCCACCACAGAAAAGAAAGGCTAATGAGTATAGTCCGTCGCCAGAACTAGCTCATGATGGTGTGAACCATCTTCCAATTTACCATGATGAGAAGGAAGCATCAAGATGCAAAGCTTTGGGTTGTACGAAAAAAACACACGTATTTTGTTCAAAGTATAAAATCCACTTATGTTTTGTTGTAAAGCAACGTAATTGCTCTGCTAAATACCACGAAAATTAAAAAAAAAATATAGTTTCGCCTAGGAGGTCTTTTATTTTGAAAAATTTTATTGCATTTTAAATTGTTAAAGAGAAGTTATATTATTTATGATATTTTTTATTTCTTTACACATTATTTCTAATTAAATTACACAAAAAAAAACACAGTCAAAGTTAAAGCGTCCTACTTTTTACAACCTCCTGCTCACCTTGTCCATTGGAGTGTACATTCCCGAAACCTCTTTAAAACTCAAAAAATAAATTAGGTTTTGTTTTCAATTGCCTTCCTGAACATAACCCATGTCATTAAAGTACCTACAACATTTTTTGTCTTTCTCAAGATAATTGGAAAGCGAGAGGGTTAAAGCAATCATTGAATAAAACCACTCACCATGTAAAATCGCTATCACCAAAAAACAGCTGCACCATTACAATTGTCATCATCAGTCATGATGACGTGCCACCGCTCTTCACATACAGAGCGCCAAGCACCGCCAGCGCTCACACACACAACCATTTTCAACTTTTTTCTAAAGCTCTATCCAACCTGTACATTTTCACAGTATAAATAGAGCGTTTGAAATACAACAAATTCATTGCGTTCTGAGCTATCATTCGAGACACACTTATGTAGTGTATCCTATGATATCATCTAGGGTATGAAAAGGTGTTTGAATTCAAGGAGAATATTAGAGATACCGTTTTTCTATCCATACTATCAGTGAATACCCTTTGATGCAATTTCACGGTTTTTGCTAGAAAGAGAAATTATGAAAGATTCATTCAGAGCTGACAAAACTCAATGGTTGTGACCGTTATCAGCATAGTAGCACATGAGACAACTTACAACTAGATGTGCAAAACTCCATATAAACCCGGAACACTTTTTGAAAGCTCTTTAATTTTTTATTCAACCAAAGAAAGCTATCATTGCGAAGAATTTATGTGGCATAATACTGCAAGAGAGAGATAGAATGTGTAGAGCTTTCTATTAGAGTGCCATTAGCTCGTTTTAGTTGGACCGTGCTTTTGTGAGGTTTTGCACATCTAGATGTAAGTTGTCTCAGGTAGCACCCAGCAACAGCACTAGTGTCAGGACGTAATAAAAAAACGTGGACTAATAACTGTCTTATAAAAATGGAAAAAGGCACTTGGTTTGTAAATAAAGATTAATTACTAAATTGTCTATTATGCCCAAGCTTTTGAAAGCATGGTTTGTGACCTGCTGACGTTCGATTGTAAGTCATTATTTATCTCTAAACAACATGGCTTCATTTAAGGGCAGATCAACATCAACCAACTTGACACTTTTAGCATCCTTTATTGCTAATACCTTCGAAAAGCGGCTGCACACTGACTGTGTATATACTGACTTCTCCAAAACCCTTGACAAGCTTGTCTACAGTCTGCTGCTGTTTAAGCTGTTAAAAATAGGTTTTTCTCCTTTGTTGGTTGATTGGATCTCATATTACTAAAGTTGTAGAAATTTTAAAGATACGCTTTCAAATGTTGTTTGTACGCAATCTGGAGTTCCACAAGGAAGCCATCTTTGTCCATTATTGTTTGTCTTAATTTATTAATGACCTTGTATCTATTATAAAATTCTCAGAAATTTTAATATATGCTGACGATGCTAAGATATTTAAACAACTTCATTCGCTGAATGATTGTGTACTGTTACAGAATATTGTATGTGCTTTAAAATTGTGATGTAAGCATAATTATTTATTTCTATATATTCTCAAATGTAATTTTATTGTTTTTAGCCGCAAGTATACCCCTTTTGCGTACCAGTATCATATAGACGATATTCCTATAAATGTATTAAATCAGATTAAGAATCTGAGCATTATCTTTGACTGAAAGCTTACTGTTTCTCGCCAATTTGATTATATTATTGAGAGAGCTTATTCAATGCTTGGTTTTGTTAGGCGTTGGGCTACAGAATTTAATGACCCGTACGAATTGCATTCATTGTATAATTAATTTTTGAGGTCTATACTGGAATACGGCTGTCAAATGTGGAGTCTTTATTACAGTGTACATATTGAATCTGTACAGAAAAGGTTTTTACGTTTTGCCCTTCATCGCTTTCCATGGAATAATAGATTTAAACATCTAGTTTTAGTTAATATGACGTCACTTCATAAGTGGCGTGAGTTTATTTTATGTGCTTTTATGCATAAAGTTTTTACTGGATTTATAGATTCTCCTCTTATTCTGAAATCTATTTAATTAATGTTTCCGGTAGAATTTTATGGTACCGCGATATTCTTTTTATCGAGAGTCATCGAACGAATTATGGATTTTATAAGCCCCTCAGTAATATGTGTAGAATTTACAACAAATTTTCAAATTATTTAAATTTTAATATTGATGCAAGAACAATAAGAAATTTAATTCTTTGGATTGCAAGCAGTAGTTTGATTCTGCTCTGAATGCAAAGCCCATTGAAGTTCTCTTATGCGTTGATCCCATTCGGTTTCGTTCGTTATAGTTGCTCTAATAAATTGCAGAATATATTGATTAGCACGCTCAATAATCCGATTAGCGAGAGGTGTGCGTGTCGCGGTAAGAACGTGTTGAATTAAATTCTTCGCACAGAAATCTTTAAATTATTTCACCGTGAATAAGGTTCCCCTGTCGGTACACAATCTTCCTTGCCAAGCAGAAGTATGTCGTTAACTTTCGTAATGCCTTTATTACTGGAATTGTTTTAGTACTAGTCACAGATTTAACGACAATATACACCGGGAAATGGCCAATAATACCCAAGACTTGCATTTGTCCAGCTCTACTACGTGGAAACGGACGAAGATGATCCAGGTGTAACACTCGGAATAGAATTGGTACAATTCATCCCTGTACACCTCTGCTTCCTGTTTTCCTTCTGGGCGCTTAAGTTTTTGAACATGTTAGTCCTCTCCGAAATGTCTGGGATCGTCGTGTGCTGTTTGCTCAATTTTCCCTCTCATTGCTTTTGATACAACTCCTTTTAACTCCCAGTCGATTACTCGGAATAAACGCTCACCCACTAGCGAGTAGTCACTCTTATCTTCGGGCGATTTAGGTGAATCCAATTCATCTTTTAAAATCTTGATATTTTCGTCGATCTCGGGATCCGATAGCTGTAAAGTAGCTAACCAATCTGTCGCATGTACTCCTATACGAAAAATCTCAAGCATCACTATTTTCGGTGTGATAGCACCGCCCACTGGAGTATGACTTAGAGCGTCTACATGTCGAAGTTAATTCGCTGAACGATGGATAACATCCAAGTCTAACTCCATTCACTGATTCTTGGATTTAATGGCTTGCTCACTTTAGTCGTTTGAATAGCAGCACATATTTGCCGAGCCAGTGAATTCTGAATATCACCAGACTGCATACCACAGCTAACACCTCTAGCTATGATATTTCGATTCCATTTCGGTGTTATGTCAACTGAAGTAGTACAATACTGCTACAATTCCTAAGCTACACGCATCGGTATGTACCTCGTGCTGTTTGGTCGGATCATAAAGTACCAATAACGGCTCGTTGCACAACTTGTCCCGAAGTAACTGAAATGTGTCTTGCTGCGTCTTTGTCCATTTAAATTTTTCCTCCTTCTTAAGATAAATCGTAAGGAGCTTAGCTTTCATCGCAAAGTCGGCGATAAATTTACGAAAATATCCCGCCAAGCCGAGAAATCTACGAACGTCATGTTGATTAACAGGTACTGAAAATAAAATCTGACCAGCTCAGATAAATTGGCAAGGTGTCCTTCCAACATTTTGCAGCATCTCTTAATTTTGTTTGCACAGCATGTATTAACAGGCGATCATGCATACAGATCTCAACTATGTTACCCGGCTGGTGAATTCTTTAGCTGTCAATGATTCCTCGTCATATCGGTCACACTCTGGGACAATTTCCATAATATTTCGCACACTGTACATCTGATAGTCGGTTGGATACTTTATTTTATTTTTTTTATTTTTATTTTTTATTTATTTATTTCTGGTCTGTATACACAAAATTATTATCTTTTATAAATGCATACGAAATAAAGAACTACGCCAAATCAAAAATAAATTCATAAGAAAAATTAAAATAAATGAAAACAAAATGATAAAAAAAATTTAAGTAAAAGTAAAGAATTTAAAGTAAGAAACTATTTGAAAGAAAAAGAGAGAAAAAACAACAGAATATATAGATATGTGTATATGTAAATAAATAAGTGTTTGACGAAACCGGTGGTCCTCATCGCACTAGTCCACAACAGAAAAATGCTTCCGCAGTGCAAGTCTAAATTCATGCGTCCTGCCAAGTCCCCTGACATGATTGGGAAGGGTATTCCATAATCGAACTATTGAAACAAAAAAAGAACGCTGCCCCACAATGTATGAAGTTTTAGGTCTAAGGAAGGTTTTATGCCTATATGAGTGCAAAAATTCAAAAAGTTCTAATCAAATAAGAAGGAGATCTTTCATTAAATATTTTATGTAAAAACACCAATGCCCTAATATTTAGATAAGTGCCCAATGAACAACCCAAGACAGTATCTTTGAACTTGGTAATATGATCATAACGTTTTAGGCCATATATAAACCGTTCACAGTCATTAAAAGCAGTATTAATCTTGCGGTAAAACTCAGAATCCAAAACAGGGTAGACAGTACTACAATAAATGAAATTTGGCATCAACAGAGATTTTACAAGTCTCAGCTTTAGATTAATAGAGAGTAGCTTAGCGGATAACCATAGTTGCCTAAGGCCACTATAAATCTTGCAAACAGACTGTTTTACATGGTCACAGCAACTCAGGTTACTATTTATACGTACTCCCAAGCTTTTAGTTTCCCTCGTATAGGGGGGAATCATTCCATTAAGGTATATGGGAGGAAGATCGGCAAAGGTAAGATCATATCTATAACAAGCAATACAGGCAGATTTTAAAGGATTTAGTGTCAATTGGTTTCTGCACGCCCAAGCAGATATATTCAACATGTCAGAGTTTACTCTATCAATGCAGTCCTCTATTAAGCCTATTGGTCTAGACAAATAAATTTTAACATCGGCAATAACGTGGAATTCAAACATTTGATTGTCTAGGAGTTTGGGTCACACAAGGTGGTGGTATAAGATTAACATTCGTCGCAGTTACGCAGGATGTATTAACATATCCTCTCGGCGCATCGGCGTGCCGAACATCGAAACTAGGCTCTACTTCAATGCACTTATTACCAACTGCCAGCTCTAAAGATGAAGATGAACCGGCCACAGATTTTCGTCGGTCGATGTCATGCGAATCAGTGGTTATGTCCATCTGAATTGTCGGTGGCTCATTCGTTCGATCAACCACGGTTTTCATTCCCATAAACCCTTTTAATGCTTTTTCCAGCATTTCCTTGAGACCATTCACCTCCTGCGTCAGTTTTCCAATTCTATCGTCGAAATCTCTATTTTTTTCGCTATCATCCAATTCAACCTCGCCGCTAACAACAGAAGTCAAACGTAAAACCAACTCGGCCATATTTCCTCCTGTTTCTTGACGAAGCTCCGTCAATCGTCGCTTAGTCCCCGTAATCGTTAGCGTCTTAATCTGTTCCTTATCCATTTTATTTTATACAGTATACATGTATCTAGTATCCCGTTATATCCCACTTCTGATTTGTCAGGACGTAATAAAAAATGTGGACTGGTAACTTTGGATACTAGTTTGTAACTCAATTTGACAAGTCATTTCCTTTTTCTAGAAACAAAACTTCTTAATATTTATTTTCGCACTCTACGTTTTTCTAAATCCTTTTCATCCTTTTTTTATGCATTGACAATTGTTACTAATCTGTGAATTTTAATTAAAAATATTTCTGCCACAGTTGTCGCATAATGAAGAAAATTCCAATTTTATACTTTATCAACTACCGAGTTTAACCACGTCATTCGCTTGGTATCATCGGCAACAAGAAATCAGCGTTTTACCTTAATTTCGTCATTCATAAATACTTCCACCTAGATAGTTAGCGTAATCCAATTTTCCAGGATTTTGAAGTGACTGAATTGCAACTAAAATGCAAAGACTTTTGACCATTTCGACACGTGGTCGTTGCCTGTGTGCATGAAACATGGCTGCGTAGAACAGATAGAAGACTTAAAGGTATTTGTTCCCGAGTTAGTGGTTTTTTCTGTAACCGCAATCTTTTACCTCTGGATTTGCATGGTTGGAGGTGCGGCGAATTATAGTAAGTCTAACTATTCGTTGGGATTTTCCATGCATGTTAGTTGATTTTGTTGGGTCTAGAGAAATGGAATTCATATACCTATGTGTGGTTGTTTCACAAAAAAAAAAAAAAAAAAAAAAAGAAAACTGAATATTGTCATGCTTATCATTTGACACATTAAATTTGAGTTTCATTAAATCAATGGCATATTTCCAAGCCTTGATGTTTTATGCTATGTACATACACTGCAAATATTTCAGCATAACTTTACGAAAGCTAAATCTACTACTATAATTTATCTGGTAGAATTTACCAATTATGTACAGGGTGTTTCGAAAGACGTGCACACAATTTAAGGATATGAAAGCTGAATGCGATTCAAGCCAAAGGTGGGGGTTAAATAGGTTATTGATTTGGAATTTTTTTATTATACATATTCCTCAACTAGTTTAAACTTGATACGATACAGTAAACTGTCCAAGATTTCCAAATAATATCCAACCAGCTCCTCATTACCTACAACTTTTTCGGAATAGTTATAATGCATCCTGACACGAAAATCGTTAAAATTCGAAAAGATTATGAACTAATTTTTCACTTCGTATAACTTCCGAAATTCAGTAAAGCTTTCAACAGAATCAGTCCTGGAAGTCTCTAACTCAAAGCATGCTCAATTCATAATTGGCTTTATTTTTATGAAATATCTTTTATCAACTTACTAACCCCTGACTAAATAACTTTGTGCCCGAGCGCCTGAGAGTGCCGTTCGTGACGAAAGAGTTTTAGGGTAGTAAACGTGGTTAGATTTACATGGGTTTTCTTTGATTTACAATGAGTGAATGGGGTGCTTTCCGATGGGGTAAATTTTTTTTAACTTTTGTAGGGGGGTGGTAGCTACCACCTATGGGGTCGTCCAATTTGTGCCGTGTTTGATATGAGTGGAGATTCGAAAGTCGAGAGTAGGGATTCGGTAGTCGGGATTCTAGAGTCGAAGTTCGATAGTCGGGATTAGGAATTGTGGAGTCGGCCTTCGAGAGTGGAGGGTGGAGAGAGTGTATAGAACTTATAACTAAAAAGTGTAAAATAAAATATAATAAAAAAACTTTTAAAATAAATAACTTTCGTAAATAAATTGCACTAAAAAGTAAAAAATAATTTTTTCTTTCTCAGTGAAATACACAAGAAAAGTTTAATTGCAAAATAAGAAATGCTACAATTTAGATTAAATCTTAAAAGTTTGGGCATCCAAACTATAATCACAATTGTCTAACTGTAACTCAAGCCCAAACTTTCAAGATTTAATCTGAGTTGTAGCTTTTCTTATTTTGCAACTACTACAGGGCAGCCATTTAAGGCCATAGCTATTCATTAATGAATGTATTTCTGATATTGTTCAGAATCATTTACTCTACTGATGATAAATTGTTTCTAATAAGCGCGGGTATTTTAAATTCTCAAAACTCAAAAGCCTTTCATATGTAGATGCTGTCCTATTAACTGCGTTCGTTTCAATATTACATAGTAAAGGCACTACGATAATATCTCGTAAATGGAGGCCAGTACAATTTACTTTTATCATTGTCAGGTGTAGTACTACTGTGGGTCTTGTTAACAGATCGTTGAAGGAGTTTATTGATGTATTTATAGCAAATCCTCTTTACTGCATATTCTATTGATTTATACTAAAATAAGATAGTCTCATTTTGTCTGCACTATTAATGATATGTATATGCATATAAATAACATATTGGCGCTGATCGGTGACTGTTGGCTTGTATGAACATGAGCTTTCCACTTAATTTTATCTAGAATAAACAGAGCACTTTCAAAAGTATTTTGCGCTTTTGACTGTATACGAAAGATGACATATTTCCCTGAAGTCTTACGTCATTTTAATATATACATATTTAACTGTTATTGCACGTACCGAAATAGCAACGTGGCAAAATGCGAAAATCGAAAGACGAAGCGGGAAAAGCGAAAGGCAAAGTGCAAAATGCAAAATACAAAAGGCGACTTCTTCCTGGTTCCTAAACATACCACTAATTACGATATGCACAAGACGAAATTCATCACCGGAAGCCATGGTGCAATTGGATGAAGTAGGTTGTAATACCTTTACCACACAAGAACTTAATTCGACATGCATCACACTAGAGTCAGAAGCCGAAACCATTATTACTACTGGATTTAGGCATTTACAGGAATTATAGTGAAGGCATCAAACTATCTGTGCTTTATTATAGGCCCAGAGATGAGCTCTTTCTTTTTTAAGACACAGCATTAGTTTGGCGAAAAAGAATATATTGTTCAGTCCTCACACATAAATTTAATGCAGCAAATATAATCGTAATCCCTCGATGTACTCCCAGCTTCACGTTCAATCTACCTAAATTATAAGAAGACATAAACACAAAGTATCGTGTTTCTAAAAGAAATCAACACAATACTTATCTAATAATTCTGATCTACAATCTCAGATTTTGTCCACATAGCCCTCCTCATCATCCTGGACATCTCCGTCTCTAAAACAAAAAATAAAGAAAGGCGCATGAACAACAAATAAATAAAAAATATCAACAAAATTCTCACCAAATTACAGGCACCTCCGTATATTTTTCTTGTAATGTCATCAAATGACATTATGACAGCCAGCTGTTTTCGCCTCGAATAAAATTCAAGTAAACGTCGCTAGGGCAACACCACGAGGCGAAACAGACATAACTGGTTACAGCGGCTATATAAAGCCGATGAATTTCAGTAGATGGCACCATTCTTTTGGCAGAGTTGATCTGAATCAGAGCTAATCTGAGTAAAAAGAATCGTGCTTCCCACCTTTTCCACAGAAGATAATTCTGGTCAGGGATAACCTGAACTTCTTATACAGAAGATAATTCTGATCAGGGATAACCTGAGCTTCACATCCTTTTATATACAGAAGATAATTCTGGTCAGACAAATTCGAGTCTGAATTTTCTCATAGAAGTTTTTTACTTCCTTGAGCCCACACGTACCGTAATTCGGACCAGAGATAAATCTGAGTATCTGATTACTTCCTTGAGCCCACACGCAGCACAAAGGCATTTCTTTATTGACTGAATATTAAAATTTAATCTGATGATAGTGCTCAGATCTTTTTCTTCTTTTTCTTTCAGAATTGAGACCATCAAGAAAGTACATCGTTTTTTTTTTCAAGTTGAATTTTAGACTGAATTGTACTAGTTTGTGGGTTAGTTTTTATATTGATTTTATATTGATTTATTGTTATGAATTTTGTGATATTAGGTTAAGCAAATTGAATTATTAAAAAAAATGTTATATTTGAAATAGAAAAACTGAGTTATCCTCCCTCACGAACGAGACTAGATCTCACATATATTGTTAACAATATTTTATTTTTTACGCAAATTTAAACATTTTATTGAAAGTATATCATTATCATTATCATAATCATCAATTTAGTCATCGGTCCTGTCCTAAGCGAAATATCCACATGTTTCTTTATTTGAGAACCTGTTTTGTAAGCGAATTTTTAGAATAAATCGCAAGTATCTATTTACAAAACTATACTGACGGCGTATTATAAAAATATTATAATTGTTATTTTTTACTGAAACTACACTAGAGTTCAGACAGGCACATAAATTTTGAATAAGGCAATCAATTCGGGTGAGCAAATCTTGTAGCAGAAAACATCTCTGACAAACATAATACTGAAAGCCATTCTACGAGACTCTGAAGTTTGGAGCCCAAGTAACTGGCACATGGCCTCGTATAAGGGAAGACCAACTTCCCAGTTAAGCCCGCGCAAAGCATAGCGAGTAAATGATCTTTATATAGATTCAATACGTTTAATATGTAAAGCAGTATAAGGGCACCAGACAACAGAGGAATACTCCTATATGGAGCGAATTAGTGAAACATACAAAGCTTTTAAAGTGTAAGTGTCTTGAAAAACAGTGCAGTTACGCTTAATGAAACCAAGCATTTTAAATGCCTTGCAGGTGACCTAGTCAACATGTAAAGAGCAGTTCAACTTGTTATCAAAAATGATACCAAGTTCTTTAATCTCAGTAGGTCTGTCTATAGTAATGTCTTTAATTACATAATCAAACAAAATAAGATTAATGCAACGATAAAAGCTGAACCTCTTACACTTGCTAGGATTGAGCTCCAAACCATTTAACGAGCACCAAACTAGAAGTTTATCTAGGTCATTTTGAAGATGTAGACAATCTGCTAGATCTCTAATTGACAAGACAATTTTTAGGTCATCAGCGTACAAAAGATATTTAGCGAATGAGAATAGTTTAACCACATCATTAATATAAATAATAAACAACAGGGGGCCAAGATGACTGCCTTGAGGCACCCCAGATTTAATTATAAATTTACGAGATTTAACAAAATCCATTTTTACACACTGCGAGCGATTACTTAAGTACGAATTAATCCACTTAAGAAGGGAGGAGTGAAACCCGAGGGCATGCAGTTTCGTTACAAGTAGATCAATATTTACCTGGTCAAAAGCCTTAACAAAGTCAGTATAGATAGCGTCGACTTGCGCACCAGTTTCAATTTCGTTAATACAAAAATTTTTAAATAATACCAAATTGGTTGTTGAGGACTTACCCTTCACGAAGCCATGTTGCTGGGAACAAATCATTTCTTTTACGTGAAAATACAATCCTGTTCGTTATTATGCTTTCAAAACACTTGGGAATAGGTAGAAGTTTGGCAATTCCTCTGTAGTTTTTAATGGAATGCCGAGAACCTGCTTTGTGTATGGGAGTAATAAAAGAAAATTTCCACTGGTCTAGAAAAAGTCCTGGTCTAAGTGAAACATTAAAAATTATTGTTAAAGCTGGTGCGACAGTAGCATTGCAGTTTCTTAGTAAAATGTTAGGAACTAAATCATGTCCGTAAAAAACATCATTGTTTAAAGAGCTGAGTGAGTTTTCAATTTCATTAAGATCCAAAGAAATGGAACCAAGATCAATAGCAGCATCAGAGGTATCCCAAATAGAGTAGAGGGAGAGAGAGGTATCTGAACCAGTCAGCAAATAAGTCGCAGATTTCTTGTAAATTGCTTGAGATCACATTATCAAGTTCCATTTGAATAGGAAATCCAGATGAAGATCTCTTATTTTTAATAAACGTCCAAAAAGCTTTACTGTTAGTTTTGATATTTCTTTCAGCAGACCAAATGTATTTCTTAAAAACGTAGGTACCTATGTAAAAATTCATATTCCCGCTTTAGACGTTTTAAATTAGATGCATTTTCTGAAGTATTGTTTGCTTTAAACAATTTATATGCCTTATTCTTTGCATTTTTTAACCTTAGAAGTCCCCGATTAAACCATGGGGGATGTTTGTTCTCTGATCTTTTAGAAATAGGTACAAAACTGTTAATGCCTGTATGAACCACATTCAAAAATTTTATGTACAAAGCATTCAAATCATTTACTTGCCCAAAATCTAGCAATTCATTCCATTGAATTGACATAAAGAATTCGTTTAATTTCTTATAATCAGCTTTAAGAAAATCATAAACAAAAATATTAGTTATATTTGAATATGCAAAATTATAGAAGCTAATATTAATGGTGATAGGTTTATGGTGTAAATCAGGCTTCGAAAGAGGGATTAAAATTTCATTGACATTACAAAATAATTCAGCACTTAAGAATACTAAACCTAAAATTCCGCCTAGGGAATTTGAATGGGAGTTTACTTGAACTAAATTACAACCAATTAATGAATCAACTATCAAACTTTCACACAGTGATGATATATTGGTGGGCATAAGACACTTATCTTCCTCTAACCAGCTCCAACGAATATCAGGAAGGTTAAAGCCTCCAAGACAACACAGGTAAGTATTAGGATGCAGTTGAGACGCCAAATCGATTATGTTGTTTGAATGTTTTTCATATATAGCTAAGTTGCAGGTAGGAGGAATGTAGCTAACACAGAATAACATATTTACATCTCCAATTATTTTAACAGCCAGTTGCTCCACGTTACCATCATTGCATAAGAGAGAGAGCCACGTTTCAGTAAGGGCAATGATGTCATATTCGCATTCAATAACACTCAAATATATTTCTCGAACCTTTGAACGCATACCATGGATGTTTTGGTAATAAAGTGTGAAAGAACAGTTAGTGCAGCTACTGGCTGAAATATTCTGCGGGTCGTCTAAGTCTGAACATTCACGGGAATCGATTCTTCCTGGTTTTTTGGTTTATATCATGAGTCCTTTGAAGGTTGACTGATTGATTGATTGAAATTTGAAGTCGAGATCCCTTACAGGGCTCTGGAACGTGGGCCATAAATGGCCCATTATTCACCCTCCAGACTTATGAGTAATTGCTTATCGGTTCCAACCGGACGCTCTTATGAATTTAAGTATTGGTTCCCAGCCCTCCTTGCTTGCTTCATGCAGATCATCCAGGAGGTGTGAGCCGAAGAATCTGTAACGCTTACCCGAGAGAGCTGGACAGTGATAAATAAAAGAAATCACTGTCTCGGGCTCCTCTCCGCATTTCCTGTGTAAAGAGTCAGTCACAAGCCCTATCCTGTGTAGGTGACGTCTGAGACTCGCACGACCATTGAGTACTGACTGCCAGCAGAGCTCTCGGGGTGGGCTTGTTTAGTCCCATTAGATTTGTCGTTTTTTTTGGTTAGGTCTGCCCCACAGTTCCTTTGTAGTTCTACCTGAATGATCATCTAATCAAAGGAGACTGTTTTGGCAATTGGCCCAGGCCAATCGCAAATGTGGAGAAGGATATCTCAGAGGATGCAACAGGACGAGCAAGTTCGTCCGCCTTTTCATTTACGCTAATGTCACTGTGACTTGGCATGCAAAGTACCAGTACCTTGTTGTTCCGAAAAAGGTAATTCAGGGTGGATTTACAGTCCAACACAAGTTTGGTTTTGGAAAGGCCTTAAGAGCTGCCTGGCTGTTCGAGCTGATCGCAATATCCTTGTCTTCAGTGTTTGAGTTAAGGAGATGCCTTCCTGCTTCAAGGATGGCTTTGACTTTGTTATGGGTTGAAGGAATTTTTGTTTTAAAATTGCTTTTCAGCATAGTCTCGATGAGATGATCGCTCTTTCTGTCTATGTCAGGTGCAAATCAACAATTCAAGGATGGATTGTAACGGGCTTTCCAATAAGAGGTGTTATTTTGATATTCAAACAAAAATGCCATTTTTTAGATAAAGGATCGGATCTTTATTTCATTATAATGAGGAAGGTATGCCGTTAATAATGGAAAATAACACCAGCCAAACGACCACCATGACCACGCCTACAGGACCATATCCTTTTCATGAAATTTTCCATAACCAAATCGCAAAGTGGCTGCCCTTCTCTTTCACGTGGCCCCAAAGGAAGAAGTCGCAAGGTGTTAAGTCACAAGATCTCGGTGGCCAATTGTGATCACCTCTTCGAGAGATAACACGGTCCGGAAACTTTTCCCGTAAAAGAACAATGGTTTCGTTGCTTGTATGGCACGTAGCGCCGTCTTGTTGAAAGTAAACGGTGTCCAGATCAATACCATCCAATTCCGGCCATAAAAAATCATTAATCATCTGTCGATAGCGCAATCCATTCACCGTAACTGTTGCTCCAGCCTCATTTTCGAAAAAGTAAGGTCCAATGACCCCGCGGGACCATAAACCGCACCAAACAGTCACACGTTGAGGATAGAGAGGCTTTTCAAGAATAACTCTTGGGTTTTCCGAGCCCCAGATGCGACAATTTTGCTTGTTGACCAATCCATCGAGGTAGAAATGGGCCTCATCACTCAAGATGAGTTTTCGATGGAATTCCGGATCATTTTCATGCATTTCAAGGACCCAATCAGCAAAGACTCGACGTTGTTGATGATCGGCCGGCTTGAGTTCTTGTGTTAACTGAACTTTATAAGCCTTAAGACCCAATTCTTTACGCAAAATACGGGGTGTAATGACGTTTGTGGAATGCCTAATTCCAAAGAACGACGAGGAATGGACAAACCTGGGTTTTCTTCAACACTTTCGGCTACAGCAGCAATATTCTCGGCTGTTCTTGAGCGACGTGCACGGGTTTTATTCTTCACATCACTAACTTGTCCCGACAGCTCGAATTTAATTTTTCTACCAATTTCTGTATTGCGGTCCGACAAGTTGCTTCACGACGACCCAAAAATGTTCGAGTTTTACGAACCGTCTCTGCCACATTTTCACCATTTTTATAGTGAATTTTAATAATTTCAATGCGTTGTTGAATCGTGTATCGTTCCATTTTTATTAATGGCGCAGTTTCTGCTTGTCAAATGTCAAAAAATGACAGCTCTAAAAGTGACATCTACCGAAATAGCGGGCTAATTAAAATAACACCTCTTATTGGAAAACCCTTTACAACCTTAGAACAGCTATTGACGTCCCCATTTCGACATGTATATGTATGAGTTGTATGTTGAGGATAACTTCAAACGCCCCTTAGGATTAGAAATTTTTTATTATTTTCACGTTATCCCTGAGTCTTTATCTTCAGTTTCTATAATGCTTTTGCGGCCATCCGTCTTAAAACCAATTCTCCCTCTGATATTTTCTATATCTATAATAATGTTTAGTATTTTGAATATTCATACATTTATAATTTACGCGAGTTCCTATCTTTTATATTAATCGCATTAAAAATTTACTAGTAATCCTGTTTTTCTTATTCTCTTTCACTTGAACTTTGTGCGTTAAATCTCATTAAATCGTTAATGAAAGCACTCAGGTAACGACGTAATTTCATCAAAAATTTAAATTAATTTACAACTTTCTTTAAAACACGACCACAAACTCATTTCACATCTCATTTCTCATTTGAGGATGCGGCAAAAGTCTCAGTTAATTTCATTTAATACTTCTTCAAAAACAATGTACACAGTCTTAAAATCTCGATTGAAAACGGTGCGTTATCTCTCAACGCGAATCTTTTTGAATAAAATCTTCAAGACCTAACAAAAAACAAAACAAAAAAAAAAAAAAAAACCAACACAAGCGGGATACAGAGGCAGGCAATGAAAAGAGCGGGAGACTGTTGAAATCTTAATTAAGTTTGATGTAAAAGTTTACGACTGTGAAATGTTAATAATTCCCTTAAGACTACCGCACACCATTGGAAAATTTACAGAAACAAAAAACAAAAAAAATATTAATCCAAGTTATCTTATTAACGGTGAGGTAGTGACGATTTTATGAATAATTATTAAAGAAAATTATTGTTGACCCATGTGCCATAAACCTGACTGCCATTTTACATTTATGCAAGGTGGCGAAATCATGGTGTGATAACGACCTGAAAATTTTCATATTTTCTCTCTCGTTGAAATTTAATTAAAGTTTGAATGCTTTTTTTTTACCTTGTCTTGTTTTTTCTGTGGTGCACTAAGGACTTTCCAACTCTCATCATGTGGAAATATTTTTATTTCTGACAAATGAATATGTCAAATAATTCCCAATTTTCACCAGAATGGCTAGGTATGCTGCGAATCTACTCCTTCTCACAATTATGTATTTTGAAATATTTCTGAAATTCCGAAAGTTTTCTTTAGCGAAATTCCTTTCTACAGAAGGAAGTAAAATTTCGCTATATAGTGGTGCCTCATCGCAGTGTATCCTTTCACAAGATCAGGGTTTAATTTCTGATATAGCAGAATGTTTAGACATAAATTCGTACGCTAAGCACTGCTATTAACTTCAAAGGAAAATAAAACTGGGCGCTTTTTCGTCCTGTCAGCAATAAAATACATAAAGCACCAAAATGAAATGTAAGAGAGAAAAAAAAAACTAATCCCGCTTGGTTCTATGGAATCTGGCATCCGCACAATTTTATCTTCTGTCGTGTAAAACTTATTGACGGAATAAATGAAATAATAAATTTGGTGAGACACAAAAACAGCCGACAATATTTATGGAAATACAGGCACGGCTCTCCCATTCCTGGAAGTAATTGAAAATTTTTATTAGGCTAAGCAAGGATAAAGGCTAAAGTTGTTAATTCGATAAATTCGCGTTGGTATTTTTCCTTTTCTATTTTCGGCGTGGGTCTGATTAATGATTTCTTTCTGTTTTTCTTAGACTTTTTTTATTATGTATATTCGGATCAATAGGTGATGCACTTTACGATACTTCACATTTAGAAATCAAAATGTAGTCAATATGCAAGATTTAAATAAAGTTATAGATGGTTTTTATTTATTCCAGTTCAGATATCAATGACCAAGTAGAATACTTAAAAAATGTAATTTTAATAACGATTATTTCATGAATAAGTTGCATTTCGTTCTTGTGCCCACCATTATTATTCACCTTGGCCCAAGGACGGATTTAGATTTTTGGAGACCTCAAGCAAAGTCGCCTCGGCCTAGTAAATTAATATGGTAAAAAATAACATACAGGTAAGATGCGGCGTGCTTATATTAAAAAAAAATTAAAACATTTTCATTCTTGACTTCTCCATAGCAAATTCCATAATTACGTCGTCGAAATTTATCTCGCGAAGTATATCTGTCTCTACATAAATTAACCACAAAGACTTAATCTTGTCTTGACAAGATCTGGGCAATACTTAAGTAAAAAAGACTTAAGTACTACTTAAAGTACATTTTCGTTACTTAAGATTTATTACTCAATACTTTTGAAATGCCCTACTTAGTACTTGAAACATAAATACTTGCTTCTATTTACTTGTACTTAAGACTTAGTTTTGTACTTAAGTACCAAGATTTTTACTTAGGTATTTGTGAGTCTATTAAGTACCTACAAATATCTAACTCTTCGTAGAAAAGCAAACACAATCTCTAGCGCAATTTCTTTTTTGTTGTATTTTAAAGCATTCAAAGAACTGTCAAAGCATGTGCTGCACTCGTGCGTCATGGAAAATCCTCAGACAAACTAATAACATACAAATAGGACAGGGCAAGTAGAACAATTATCAGAAACGTCTAGCTCGAATATAAAATCAACGATGCCTCGACCTGATGTACAGAAGACCTCAAATTTTTCTTAGAAATTTACTGGAAATTTTTTCCTTAAGATTTTTTACCGGGGCAAACTTATATTTGTTCAAGAAGGCATTTTTTTTTTTGGATTCTCCGGTATATAGCAAAAGCTAAAAATTTTTTTATTTGTTATTTCATTACACAACCCGTTTGATTTTGTTAAGTTTGTCCCGGTAAAAAATCTTAAAGAGTAATCTCTAATTTTGTTTGTTCCTCCTTGGTGGAATATAGGAGTTTTTACCTCATATAACTCACATCCAGAATTTGTACTGAGTTTATATGAGATGATATCAATTTGATCTGTTTCAAGTGTCTACGACAGGCAGAAAACCAAGCCGTACCGATGAGTGTAAGCCTTCCTGCTAACGCGAAACGCTGCTTCTTTTTCCTTTTTCGTTTTTTCTTTTTTTACCCCACTGCTGGCGAACACAGGTTCGATTCGTTTCGAATGAATATTTTTCTCAATTTTTTGGTTTTTTTTTCAATTTTTCATTTCTTTTATTTGTCCTATTTTTTCATTTGTTTTCAAGTCACTCAATTTCGCTATTTGGGACCTGTAGATGAGTCAAAACCAAGGCTTGAAACTTGTCACCCAAAATCAAATGGGTTGGGTGATGAAATAACAAATAAAAATTTTTTTAGACTTTCTTTGCATTATTGGAGGCAAAAATTGGTGCCTGGGTGGACCTCTAATAGTTTTAGTGAGTTTAGCAATGAGGGGTGAAAGTTTTACTCTACGTGCAGCGTCGAAATCTATAAAAAAATATAAATAGTAGCCACTGGTTACTATACATATTATAGTTTTCAAAAGGAACTCATTAATTAACATCTATTAAGTGAACTCGATAAACTTCATTATATCTCTGCCAATATTTAAAGATTCTAAAAAAGTACTTTAAAAAGTACTTCAAACAGTACTCAGTACTTTTTATAGACTAAGTACTTAATTACAAGTACTTTTCATATATGCGATACTTATACTTACGCTGAAGTACTCAGGCTTTCGGTACTTGTACTTGTACTTAAATACATTTTCTTTGGTACTTGCCCATCTCTGGTCTTCACCAATATTTGTCCTGTATAGATTTTTCCTATCTTTTCATAGCGAATATTAATGTTCGTGTGAGGGCCATCAGCCGCGAAATTGTTGTAGTAGGTCTATTGGCTATCTCTTCGCCGAGCTCTGGAAATTACACTGATTTAACTAAAACTTCAACTAATTTGTGGTAGCTATAGAGCCTTATGAGCGAAAAATTTTTATTAAAGGAAACTCCCTGTATATTTTTAAAGACATATGTATAATAAATTATCTAATTTGCAATAATTTTAAGAAAATAAAAGATGAGAGTGGATGCGGAGAGCTGCCACTTGGAGGCTGATGGACCCAATCATGTGCTTGTTGTACTTAACCTGTTACGTTATGTACAGGAAACTTGATGTGGCGATATGTTGACGTTAAGTTAGAGCTGCACCTCACTAGAACTCGGCCAAACCTTATCGGATGGGAAAATTTTACATTTTGGAAGTTATTCGTTTATTTGTCGTTAATTTTGCGCGAAAATCGTAAGTTTGTCGTGTCCTTTTTTGTAAAGGAAACTGAATGCGGTGATAACTTATCCATGTCTGTGGACCTGGACTTCGCTTATAATACTTTGAAATGATACGGTGATTTAGAACTAAGGAACAATTTCCAGAGATTTTATAACTTAGCTAGAACGTCTATTCGGAGTGTCAAAATAAATTTTTATCCCTGCAGTGCGCAGAGCTGAGGCAAGCCCAAATGAAAAGTTAACTGAAAAGAAAAAAAAATGAATCGTTTGAATTACTGTTTCCATATCTTGTGCACCTTACTCTATCTGCAGAAGACTTTCAAAAGTTGAAAGCATTTCCGACAGAAAGTCTTAAGCACAAACTTTCAGCTACTGATGATAGGAGTTATTTCTGTAAAAAGTACATATAACAAATAGATACATGTTTGCAACACGATTGTTAAATTTGTTCCATAAATATTGAAGAAAGTAGCGATAATGATGACGCTTGGTTTTTAAATGATGTTTGTTTTTTTTTGTGAGTAATATTTAATGATTTCTTAAGCTAATTTTTACTTTCATAAATGTTAATGTTAAGAGTAGGGGCGACTAGGCCTCCAGGACCTTGCGACACCGCGACCATAGTTGATCTATTGTGCCTTCCCCTAAAGTGGTTAGGCAAAATCGAGTCTTTTAGCGAGCTCGATTTAGATTGCAGACATTATCTGGAGAGATAAATATTCTTCCAGTGATCGCACCCTTAGACCTGCAAGTGCTGGGCACTCACATATAACGTACATTGAGGCGTCATCTTCTTCCTCTTTGCATAGTCGACACATTTCACTGTCGGATTTGCCTATCTTCTTCAGGTAGTGACGGAAGGGACCATGACCAGTGACTGCATTAGGCCTGAAACACAATTGGAGCTTTTCAGCCAGCTTGAGATTTGTTGACAATGTAAATCAATCTAGAAGAACACAATTGCAGCTTTAACTTTTTTGCCAGATTCAAGCTGGCTTGAGATTTGATCAAATTGAAAATTTCAAGCCCAATGACTGCCAACTTGAGGGAATTTTTAATGTTGCCAACGTTGCGAATGTCGAATATTAGATGAGAATGGCTTCTGTTCACACATTAAAGAAGTAAACAGCTACCAAAAATATTAAAATGGAAGAAAACTTATAGAGCTAGTAAAAGATAAGCAGTTTCTGTGGGACATAAAAAAAAACTCGGTATTATTTTTACATATAATTGGTATATCCCAAAACTATACAAAAAAGAATTCATTTATTGTAATTTTGGAAAATCGGAAGCATTAACTGTCGTTCCTTAATAAATATTCTCAACATAAACAAGTTAAAGCTGCAAATGTCAAAGACGCCAGTTGTGTTCAATTTGGCTTTTTCAGTCAGCTTTAGCAGAAAGCTGGGCATAAAGCTGGCTGAAAAGCTCCAATTTTGTTTCAGGCCTTAGCAAATAGTTTCAGCGATTATCTGCCAATCCCCAATAAGTTGACGCATATAATGATGATATTCGTTGAAGAATATATTCGCCTACCTCATACCGGGCGCGCTACGCCAAAGGGGATCCAGTTGTCTGTTTTGCCATTTAAGCAGTTCCCCCTAAAGTGGCCTTTTCGTATGCCAAATGTCGGGTCGGGATGAGTATATGGACATTTAACTCCGGTTTAAGCAAGTTCGTTCACTATTACATTACTGTCCATTCCTTCGTGTCCAGGGAGCCAAACCAAGGTTACTTGATTGTCCTTAGACGGCAGTTTGTGCTTCGAGTAGAAGCTGCAGACTCAAATGCTTCAGAGGAAATAGCTATAGAAGTACAACTTGGCTAGTTGGCTAATTTGACTAATATATTCCAAAAACTCTGTAATATGATAGAAATTTTTGCACCTTCGGTTAAAGGTATTTTTCGTGTTAAGCCAAAATCTTCAAATGTGTGTAAATAAATTTATCTCTACTTACGATAAAGAAACTGTTTTAAAAGCCATCTCCATGAAGCAAAGGGCCTCGTATGCACATCTTGCCATGGGAATTCATGATATTCACCCAAGGTCTATAAAAATCATAATTTCTTTCCGAATTGCACAGTCTTTAATAATATTATTTCATCTTCCACATTTCCCATAAAATGGAAATTGGCTAAAATCGTTCCAGTTCGTAAAAAATTAGGTACCCAAAAATATAGTCCTATTTCAATACTTCCTTTCTTTTCAAAAGTGCCCGAAAAATTTATGCATAATCAGCTGTGTCGGGATATTGAAAATTGTGGTCTATTATCATACTATGAGTCTGGCTGTAGGTCAAAGCATAGTTGCATCACAGCCTTAATTAAAATAAGCGATGACATTCACAGCCCGGCAGCAGCAGTTTTGTCGTGTCGGCAGAGTTTCTGATTTTCTGCCACTATTTAGTGGTGTGCCCCAAGGATCTATTCTAGGACCTTTACTGTTTATGAACTTCGAACTTCATAAACGATCTTACTGATGTTAGTCTGCATTGTGGATACCACTTGTATGCTGACCATGTTCAGTTATACATTTCTAGGCATAAAAATCAAATTGGTTATACAGTCGAATGCATGAATTCTGACTTAAGGAACATCTATAATTGGGCTGTTGAAAACAAGCTGGCTCTCAACACATCTAAGTCCAGTGCCAGAATTATACATTAAACCGTAATTAACATACCCAGCTGCCCTGTACTCAGTATGAACAACGAGATGATTCCTTATATTAACTTGGTAAAAGATCTTGGTGGTACATAGAATCGAACTTTAACTTGGTCAGATCATTTTAAATCTGCTGTGTCAAAGATATGTGCAACTCTTCGCAAATTATTATCTTTATCTGCATCGTATACGCCAGTTCAGACTCGAGTATAAAAGCCCTTGTAGTACCACTATTTATTTACGGCTGTGAGCTGTTCTGTGTATATTTTTTTAAGGACATTTGAGATTAATGTCATACAAATAATATAACATTTGATTAAGCAGCTCTTGAAGAAGAGAAAAAAAATTGTATTTTTTACAAAATGGCGGCTGTGCAGTGATTACCGTAAACCGCTATTTCAAAAACGGTCTTCCGCGGCGAGCAGTAGAAGTCTCTTCCAAATCAACCTAGAACAACATGAGTTTTGCTAGTGAAGTATATACGGTTATATTTTTAGATTTTTTTTTTTTCGCAAAATGGGGATTGTTTTAACAAAAAGTCGTGTTTTTGACGAAAAAAATCGACTTCAAATGCTTATAAATTTTTTTCTTGTTAATCAATCGCTAAAAATCGTATGTACTTCACTAGATGATCAGAAGCTACAGTTAAAGTTTCAAGTCAATCGGATGTAAACTTTTTGAGTTCTACTGCTCGCCGATTTTGAAAACATGTTTTCGAGAAGAACGCATTTGATGTTTCAAAATGCTGTAAATCTTAAGAATCGCAAAAATAAAGTCCACAATAATTTTTTTATCTTCACTCTGCTATCCCTGCACCATATAATTGTCCTTCTAGGGTCTTATTTTGCTCTTCTTCTTCTTTTTTGGCAGATGTAATGCTACGTCTCACCTCTTTCGCGATATCGGACATACGGTGCTCAGCGGTTTTGACGCGATTGTCGTCCGTTCCCAAGCAAAATTCGTACATGTGTAGCCTAACAGTCAATCCAAGAACATCGTAAGCGGCAAACAGACCTGACAAGCCGTCATTGAATGTAATTTCGGCTACGTCAGTCTAATACCCAGAACAGTCTTGCAGCTTGACACCGAATTCGGGGCAATGGACCAGACTACTTCTTTGAACGACTCGTTGTTTTTCTGAGTATACGCACCCAAGCAGCGTGACAGTAGGTTGTCGGAGCTAAGTTCTTCATAAATGGGTTTTATTGCGTTGACAATGTTGTTATCCATTCATGAAGTATCTAGAAACTAATCATCTCATTAACGCCAATATGGCTTCCGAGCTGGACTTGGAGACTTGCTGACCTTTCTTACGGAACGTTGGAACCGTAGTCTTCACAATTTTGGTGAGTCTAAAATCTTTGCCCTGGATATTTCAAAGGCCTTTGATAGAGTCTGGCATCCAGCTATTTTACTCAAACTTAAAACACTTGGTCTCTCTCCTCGTCTTCTATTATGGATTGAAAGTTTCCTATCTAGTCGCCAAATACGTGTTGTATTAAATGGCGTTACATTTGAACCGCATCCGATAAATGCCGGTGTGCCTCAAGGCTCTGTTATCTCTCAAACTCTCTTTTTAATTTTCATTAATGATCTACTTTCCCTTACTTTCAATCCCTTCCATAGTTTTGCAGATGACAGTACTCTTGATTTCGCTTACTCCTTTGACACTCTTGCGGACTGCAGGGGGAATGCCGCTTGTGTTAAACTAGATTGCATGATTAGATCATTGAATAACGATCTTAACAATATCTTCGCGTGGAGCAAAGCGAATCGCGTTGAATTCAATGCATCTAAGACCCAAAGCTGTCTCATCTCATTAAAACAAGACCATAACTTAACCATTCCCGTTTCGTTTCTTTTGATGGAGCATTAATTTCTGATTCACCGTCACAAAGCATTCTTGGCATTAATATTTCCAGTAAATTATTCTGGACAGATCACATCTTCTCTCTTACTAAATAACCACCGAAATGTCTCGGATTTCTGAAAAGGTGTAAGAAATATTTCAGCCCATCAAATCTAGCGCTCCTCTACCAGTCATATATTAGACCTAGAATGGAATACAACTCCCGTATATGAGCCGGGGCTGGTCGCACGGCCTTAGCTTCATTGGATATTGTCCAAAAGAGAGTCTTCAAGCTCATTGACGATTTGGCAATAACTTGTCCTATCGACTCACTCGAGCACCGCAGCAATGTTGGATGCCTTTCGATCCTTTATCGCTATATGCATGGTCAATGTTCTGATGAAATATCTAGTATAATCCCTTGTAGAATGATTCCTGCACGCAATACTCGCGCTGCAAATCGCGCACATCCTTTAACCCTTCAAATTACTTTCGGCCGTACAGTAAAATTCCGTGATGCTTTTTTATCCCGAACAGTGCGAATGTGGAATAGCTTACCATCTTATGTTTTCCCTCTGGCAAACAATCTGCGGAAACTTAAGGGCGACATGCATCGGCACCTCCGCCACTCTCCTCATATCCCCTAATCCTTTCCCTATCTCATTCCTGCCATGCTGTGCTTTGCATCATAGGGTGCTCCTACGTTGCAAGGGTACCAAGCGCTTTACTGCGCTCCCAAGTACCACCAAGAGTCTACTCCGACGGGACACTTCTCGTGCTGTGGACTCTCGTTCGTCGACATTTCATGATATAATGTCGCCCAAATGTCATTCCGCATTTTTTCTATTGAATCGAGGTATCTCCTGATAGCAAGCCCACAAGAAATTGAAAGTTCATCAATTAGCTTGCCGGTCAATTTTCCTCAACCGCCGAGACCTTTTTTTTTTAAATTGCGCAGACGCGTTCCTACAAGCTTTTACACGTGTCCGACACATTCCTTTTTTCGACAAAGAAATTTTCGTACGGTTTTGAGTTGACAATACTTTTGTAAGTTTTTGAGTTGCCGTCGCCGATATATTTCAAGTACTTATTATTATGAAATTCTTCTGAGCGTTTGAAAATTTCTATAGCTACGTCGAACTCCAATTTCCCGGCAGAACCTTCACGATTGGCATCACAGTTCCTTTCGTGCAAAGGGTATATCTCTTCGCAGTGCCTTCTTTTTTGTTCCAATTTTCGCACAGGGAGGCATAGCTTTCAACTCTGCGGTTTGTTATTGTTTTGGGCTCCTTATTTGAATTCAATTTTTGCTTGGACACTTCGCACATATTTGGAATTTCGCATGATTCTTTTTTATTACGTAACTAGATTCAATATCGCAAAGCAATTTATTTGTATCAAAAGATCAGTTTTTTACGGTCTCGTAAGACAATCAATTTAATTATTCCAAGCTAGAGTAATCGGGCTTTTTAGCGTCAATTAATTGTCTAAGCCATAAAATCAAGGAACACTTTTCCCCTTGAACTGAAGAGTGATAGCAGCGGTCATAGTTTTTGTGTGGATTTGTTGAGCTTCCTGCAAGATAGATAGCTATTTATTTCTTTTTCACTTTTTCTTTAATTTTTCTTTATTTTTTTCGCATTCTAAATCCATTTTACTATTATTAATTATTATTAATTTTGTTTGTTGTTATTGTAGCATATGCATATATCATAAATTTATCTGTTGAGTTATTTGTATTTTAATTATATGCTGCGCATAGATGTAAGTTTAACAAGAAACTTAATTGTATAGATGCCATTAATAAACTAACTGAATTGAATTGACTGACTTAACTAGGGCAAGCATCAATCTAATAGAACCTATCGAAAAGTTTAAAACTATTGAAATTTTCAATTCAATGAGTATCTTTTGTCTAAATTTAACGGCCAAATCAAATTATTTGTTAACCAAAATTTTGTCCTATCTGAAAATCCATTATCAAATCATTACTTGAGTTATCTTGTTCCGATAACGAGTAATATATGTGTTTTTTCATTTCTGAACAGCTCATAACACTACACAATCTAAAACCTTGTCAACTTCACTAAATAATTTAAAAGATTAATCTTCAGTGATCTGATAAAAATTCAATTAAAATAGAAAATTCCAATGTTCGAACTATACTCTCAACATTTTGCATATTTTGTATCTGGAATGGGGGAATCACAAATCAATTCTCGCATTTTATATTTTTCCAACACCCAACCCAAATGCAGCAGCCCAATCGGTGAAGGTTTCACAGCCCGGAGAGCTCTTCAGAGTCGTTTCATAATGAAATACTCGGCGTGATATGCTTGTTTTTTTTTTGTTTTTTTTTTTTTTAGAGTTGCACCTCGTACACACTAACACACCAACTAAGTCTCAACACGAAATTTATAAGCATAACTTCACTTTAAGAGGTTAAAATTCAAAACCTTTTTGCCAATTTGTAAATCACGTAAATTCTGTACCCTCTTATCCTAATTAAAATCAGGACGGATAATTAATACATTTGCAATGTATTTATGCAAATATTTCGTGAGTAGATTCTGCGACGGCGCTCCTCTATAGTACTCTGGATGGTTGTACCTTCTTCAGAAGCTATTGGTATTGAAATAGACGGTGCGAGGTGAGGGAAATTTTCAAGCTTAATTAATAGGAAAAGCCACTCGAAGGCAAAATGAAATAGTTAAGGGTCGCCTTTCAAAATATCATTAGGGAATCGGTAATAATCTGCACAAATTTCTTACCTGAAATGAAAGGAATGAGCGTTCTGTTTTTATATGCGACTTAAAAATAATTTTTATGACTTATGTAAATATTAAAAATACAATTAAACTTAAATTTCAGACACAAACACAAATTATTGTCTACATTATATTGAGGAATTGTATAAAATGGATAGCGGGGTAACACAAATATATTGTTTTTGTGGAAGCACTTTTTTGCGGGATCTGATGTAATTTAAAAACAAATTTCTCTAACGAACAACAACAGAATAAGGAAATAAATAAATTATAGAAAGAAGCTGCATACCTGAAGCCATATTAGAATTCTATTCGTTTTTCCAATTTCTTCTTGTTTTGGCAAAGTTTGTTAGTTATACATTTGGAATGTGATTTTTTGGTAATTTTGTCATAAGAATTCAATTTGCATGTGTTAAAAATACTGCATTTATGTGACGTGTAAGTGCATACACCTCTGGCATATACTTTCTAGCCATTATGTATTTTCCTTTTTTTTTTGTAAAAATACCTACCCATAAAAAAAACTAACAATATTGTCAGATATTCCCCCGTACATCCTACCAACAAACTAGGAGATCTGGGTACACTTGCAGCGGGAGTTTCACATTATTGAATCCATTTGCCGTGTCTAAGTAAAAGGGAAAGGTGTGGGATCTATCTAGCAGGGACTTCCCAATCCCGGAAATTCCTCACTCCCAGGGATGCCATAAGTTGTTAACTGGGACTGGACGGGATTTCCCATGAACAATTTATATATTCTAATAGAATTTCCCAGCAACATACCACGAACACATCTGTGCTGGGTGGGTAAGAATATTGCGCCTATGCAAACTCTATCTGCAAAATAACAAAATACTGGGTTGGGCTAGAGTAGTGGTCATCGAAATACCTACGAGCAGCGGAGTTTTGGCCACTATTATTGCCTTATAATGCCACCATAATTAGGACCCTATACCTGGGAAGAAATTGTTTAGTTTAGGGCGTGCGTTAAAACAGCCACAAGAGTTAATGAACCTCAACAAGTTCGCCAAATCCTTGTCTGCTATTTCAGTAAATTCGTGAAGAAAGTAATAACTGGTAACTACCAAGTTTGTTCCTTCTATATTTGTGGGGGTTAGGACATTCAAGCAGCCAATGTTGAACACTATTAACCTTTTTCTCGTCCAGACAGTTTCTGTAAAAGTCATTGTAAAGATCTCTTTTACGTTCTGTATATTTGCTAGAGAGGCAGTTATCATGATAACTGCAGGAAGATTCAGGACGTGAATACGGTTCCCCCTTACCAGCGTTTCTTTCTTCCTAGGACATATCTCTTGGGCCATAGCTGTCTTGATATCGTTCATAGGTATTAGTTCTCCCGATCCGCGATTATCCAGCTTACAGTCCAGCAAATCTTGAATCATCTTCACTGATATTAGCGGTCAACCTATGGATTCTGGAAAATACTAAGGAGGGATTTAATCTGCGACAGTCTTTCATTTGCAAAGCTCAGCCAACAATTAATTAAAAATAAAAATGATCAGACCTTTGTCGATTTGAAATTTCTTAAAACTGTCACTAGGTTTGCTAATTTAAGTTTTGCGATTAAGTTATTTCCTACAAGGTGTCGGTTTTGTTTTTAAATAAAAATATTAAATTAATACGTGAAAACTACTAAGCCATAATGCTCTATGATTTTCAAGACAAATTGATTCAACAACAGTCAGCATAAGAACTCTAAAGGTTATTTATCTATGAATCATAATTTTGGCTACAGTAGAATGGCCAATTCCAACTTGGGTGTAGTTCGTTCAAGGACTATCTGCAAGGAAGACATCATGCCTTTATCTTCATTTCAGTAACCATTAAAACTGTATGGAATATGCGACTTCAAAAGAACAAATCTACATATCTACTGGGATATCGAATCATTTCTACAGTTATCCACGAACCGATAAAAAAACAATTTTATATTACAATCTGAGTATTTATAGCAAGATTTATACTCAATGCATACCGGAAAATTTGATTAAATGTCGAAGGATGGTGGAAATTGACTGGAGAGAAAAATAATCAAGAAATCCAATCATAGTCGTGCTCTATACATCGTCATAGGTAACAGAACCACTTTATATACAATTTCCAAATTTCGACTTACTTACATACTTACTTTGAACTAGAAAGGAAGTGCGAATCATAGTAGTGGATATTCTTAGGGTATGCTAAACCAACGTTAGTGAAACGCGCACAGAGTATTATTGGCTAGAAAAAAATAGTTGCATAATTTTTTGCACGTCCTGGGCATGTTGCCACTGAAAGATCATCGTGCGGTCAATTCTGAATGGTATTTCAACATTTGTTTACCGAATGTTTCGCTAACAGTATGGGAAAAATTACCAAAAGAGCGAATTATTCACTCTCGCAGTCCTTTGGCACCCTAGCCGCTGCGATAGTAGACCAACAATTTTTCAACCAGTAAAACTACATTCAGCTGTTAGTTTCTGGCTACTGAAAGTAGACCATGCGGGATTTATTCGAAATTTTGATATATTGTTACAAATTTTTATACATAGTAACACATGTAACAAATCATTGTGACTATGTTTGCAGCCCCACAATTTTTTAAATATCCCACGTTTTTTGTGGCTTACTTTCAGCCTATCTGTACTAGTAATCAGAGATAATGTTCGACCAATCTAAAATTAAAAGAAAAATTAGACTAAAGGTTAAGGAAAAAAATCTTACCAGCATCTGGGAAGATACAGATGCTAAGGGTCCCACGATGACCTGAAATAAACAAAAAAAGAATTAAAAGATGAACTCAAAAGATAAACATTAAGGTAATAATGAATTTTTTACACAACAAATTGTGTTTACATACATAGTACCTCACCATGCATGCAAACAATAAGAAAAAAAAATGCACTAAAAATTTATGTTCAGTAACATAGAACATAAAGGTAACTCAAGTACCCACGTACGGGCACATAATAGACCATTTTCAAGGCATTCGTGAATACCTGAGATGAGACTTTTGCAAACAAAAACTCACCTTGACAGGTAATCACGGTATTTAAAAATGTTGCGATTTTCACATGAAAGTACACTTAAATTAAATAAAATTACATACTAACCTGTGGTAAATGGATTATTCCCTCACTGAATGCTGGTTCACCACACAAAACACTATTTTTTACATAAAAATTAACAAAAAAACAAAATCGCGCGCGGTGACATTTCACGAACAAAATGACATATCGAACTTGAGTTCCCGCGACGTTTAAACTGTCACGTCAGGGGGAAATTTGATGGCGAATACAATGGGCGCGTTCGCGTCGCGATATTTTTCACGAATTACGGATAATTCGCGATTTTATAAATTTCCCTTTGCACCAATAAGTGCGAAAGAGACACATAGGTGTGAAAGGGACACGAATAAAGATGAACAGAATGAATTATGAGAGGAATTTTGTAAATACAACTAAAAGATGGCGTATCGATAAGTTATAGCACAGATTCGGAAAACTTATCATAATTACGTGAAATTAAAAGGGATTTCTATAGGAAAGATGTCAAAAAATGCAATTTGTAATTTGACATCAAATGACTACAACAAATTTACATATTGTAGTCAAATTAAGCCTAAAATTTGCATAATTCATTTTTATGGATATGAAATCGGAACGAAATTCTCTATAAAAAGGGGGTTCATTCTTCATTCTGTCTTCTTATTTTCACAGTTGTCAAGGTGCGAGCACATGCAGTAGCATTCCTCCCACAATTTGCAAATAGTCTCAAGTGTCATCAGTAAAGGAAACAGAGATTTCAGCAAACTTAGTGTATTTTTCTTTCAATAATAGAATCGTAAATTTTTTTTCCAAGGACAATTAGCAACAGCAAAAATTTCAAGTGAATTTATTGGTTGAATCTGTAATAGCAACAAAGTTAAATTAAATTAAAGGTAAATTTGCATATTATTTATCATTTTCAATTTGGGTTAAATTTCATTGTGTTTTGCATGCCAGGTGTTGGTTATAGACACATATATGAATTTAACAAGAACAATTGAAGTTTTATTCTTAATCTCTTCCTTTCAGCCATTTTAACTAATTCACTCAAATAAATCAAAATTTCTAACAATTATTTATCGTGTGAAACATATGCCATTAGGTTAGTTTTGCACAACATAATAATTAAGAAATTAGATCTACCTTGAGTTCTAATTATTATTTACTTTCAGCCACTAGTAAATATATTAGTTAAGAATCAGAAAGAAAAATTTATTTATATATGAAATTGTAAAGTAGCATAATTTATTATTATTGAAAAGAAAGAGATAAATTCGAGTAAAATATAATTCTTTTGTACATTTGAATTTCCTTTAATTATTAAATACATAGAACAATACAATGAATCAGTGAATTCCAAGTGAAGTTTCTAAGCTTGTACGTCTAAGTTGAGGGAAGTAAATTTTTCATAGTGATAGAATTTGTGCAAGTAATTAATTTCCTCATAAAATTAATATTTGTTTAGTTATTAGTATTATTTGTGGCATTAAATAATTGATTGAATAATAGAGTGACAAATTATCCTTTTTATTTAACCGCTACACTCCACCAGAATATTTTCTTTCAGCATACGTGGATTCTCGTTTGTAATTGCAGTTTTCTTTCGAAAGTCAATTATAGGAATTGACAGATTTCATTAAACTGTACTTTGCGAACGCAGTCTATTCGTATTTGTCAATTAGTGGAATTGACATCAGCTGTGGGAAAACAGATAATATATTTAATGTTAGTCCACGTTAACAAAATACTGACAGCTCTGTTTGGCTAAGGTTATTCTCCTAACGTATAAAAAACGACTAAGCCGCCTCGCACGGTCGGACCCTTCCATTTGCTATAAATACGACGTTCGGACAGGGATTCTTCTTAGCTCAATCTTACGATATATTTCTTCTCGGAACTGAAAAAAATCAGTTTACACTTTTTTGAACTTGCAATCGGTGTATTTCCCGTGTACTGACGGCTTCAATAGTGGAAAGATAACTAATCCCATTTGATCTACAGTTCGGACATGGTAGCTTATAACAATCTTTTATTCTCGCCGGTAGAAGTTTCTCTTTTAGAAGACTGTGAAATGATTGGCTCAATGTTTTTAAGATTCGCTCAAATCTGCCTGTGCAACAGTATATGATTATAATGAATTTATTATCGGATAAACTTTGTACTTGTTCAGGAGTGATATTTTTTGGATTCTCCGCACAATTTCGAAAAGCGAAAAGAAATTTTATTTGTTATTCCATCACAAAGCCCATTTGATTTTGGGTGGCAATTTTTTTCACATTTTGCAGTTGTGCTAAAGATACAAAAAAAAAATAGCCTTCTTGAACAAGTACAAAGTTTAGCCGGTAATATTTTCACAGTAATCTTATTTCTTCCTCCTTGTTGGAATATATGTGAATTGCTTCATATACTTCACACCCAGAATTTATACTGAGTTTACATATATGAGATTCTAACAATTTGATATTTTTCAAGTGTCTACTGCAGGTAGAATCCAAGCCGTACTGAAGAGTATAAGGTTTCTGCCGATACGAAACGCTTATTTACTCTTCTTCTTTTTTTTTCAGCTCACTGTGGGCTTACACAAAATGTTTTTATTTTTTTATTTTTCTCAATTTCATCTTTTTTCATATCTTTAAATGTTTCTATTTTTCAATTTCGCTATTTGGGACCTGTTGATGTGTCAAAATAAAGACTTGAAACTTGCCACCCAAAATCAATTGGGTTGTGTGGTGGAAAAACAAATTTTTTTTTCGCTTTTGCTGTTTTGCCGGAAAATCCAAAATAGCCTTCTTGAACAAGTACTACCTATGCAATAGTGTGTTGAACATAAAAGTCGCCTTTGACGGCAATTCTGATTAGGCCTTTTCAGCCTGTAAAGGCCTTTACACTCTATTTACCTGACAATCAAACAATAAATTAAAAAAAAAATGTTATTTTCCAAGCACTGTAAACAATATGCTAGACCAACTAATATACACTTTGTCACGTCCGTTGACTATCACTTCACAATACGAAATGAACACAACTCAGTCCTCATGTATCCTAAAGAATGAGGACTGTATTGAACTTGTTTTTAATTTTAAATAGAATTCGGTACATTCGTTAGTGAAATAAGAGATGAAAATTTCGATTGCGTTAGTAGATCCGCGAATGACTTGACAGTGAGGTTCCAAAATTAAATTTATCGAGTTACTAGCAAGTTTATTGTACAGAAAAGTGTCCAGCACTTTGAGAATGAGTGGTTTAATATAGACTTAAAACGATTAAAGAACATTAAAATTGCAAAAAGGGATCGTGCATTAATAACGAACTCAGAATGCGATTGGAGTAATTATCGTGTAACACGAAATGTATATAAAAGAAAATTAGAAATGACAAAAAATAATTATATTCAAAACAAAGTAAGTAGCTGTGTTGATCAAAAGTCGATGTGGAAAACAATTAAATTAATGGTATTAAAGGAAAAGAAAAGTGAAATTAATAGTGTTTATTTTGATAATCTTTTAGAAGAAGGTAATTTGAATTTGGCGAATAAGTTTAATGAATTTTTTGTAAAAAGTGTGATACATATTAAAAATTCGATACCGTATGTGCAATATGAGAACCTAGTAAACGAAGTAAAAACAAGATTTAGATTTGTAAGACTAACTCTAGATGACCTTGAAAACACTATACGTCAAATGAATAACAAGAAAGATAATAACTTACTTAATAAACAGATGATATTAGATTCATTCACGAAGTCAGGCCCACCACTACTTGATATAATCAACAAATCGTGGGAATGTGGACAGTTTCCAGATATATGGAAAGAATCCATAGTTACACCAATTCAAAAAGTAAAAAACGGGAAGAATTGTGTAGAGTTCAGACCAATTAATACTATGCTATTTGGAGAGAAAGTGTTGGAGAAAAGTGTCTATAGACAATTTGAGACGTACCTTGAAAGGAATAAATTAATAGTAGAAAATCAGTCTGGGTTTCGAAAGAATAATTCATGCGAAACGGCTATCAATATGGTCCTTAGCGTACTGAAAGAACAATTAGCAAGGAAAAAAAAAGGTAATATGTGTATTTCTAGATTTGCAACGTGCATTCGAGACAATAGACAGAGACATACTACTGCTAAAACTGCAGAAATATGGAGTAAGAAATACTGAGTGGCTGAGGTTCAAGAATTTTCTAAGTAATAGGCGGCAAAAAACCAAAGTAAACGGCCAACAGTCCGGATCTTTGCAAGTTAACCTCGGAGTTCCTCAGGGGTCTGTGTTGGGAACATTACTGTTCGTGATCTACATAAACGATCTGCAACGAATTTTAAAACATGCACAAGTGGCATTGTTTGCGGATGATGCTTTGTGGTTTGTAGTAAATGACACAATTGAAGAAGGAAGAAATGCTATGCAAGAAGATTTAGAAAGTGTGAGTGAATGGCTAAGAGTAAACAAGTTGAAATTGAATGCAACAAAAACTAAGTGCATGTGCTTAAAGGATTAATATAATCTTAATTTAGTAGTAGATAACTCGAATATCGAGCAAGTGTACAAAATGAAATACTTAGGTGTGGTTATGGATTACAAGCTGAAATTTAGTGATCACATTTTATATATATGTAAAAAGATTGCAAAAAAAATCGGTTTTATGCGAAGAATCCGAAGAAATCTATCACTAGTGTCAGCAATAAACATATACAACGTGATTACTAAATCGCACTTCGAATTCTGCGCTACAGTTCTAACCAGGAACAATTGACTCAACTACAAAGACTCCAAAATAAGGCAATGCGTTGCATTTTGTATTGTGATAGATATACGAGTGTAAATTTTATGTTGCAAGCATTAAAATGGTTAAGCGTAGGCCAAAGGTTAAGAATGAACATGTTAATATTTGTATATAAATTAAAACACAATCTTGTTCCAAATTACTTAAGTAGACATATAAGCTACGTAGGTGAATGTCAATCATATGCATTGAGAAATGTTGATCAGTTTAGACTTCCAAGGTTTACAGACGCTAACTCGCAGAACTCACTTATCTATAAAGGCTTTAAAGAATTTAATGAATTGCCACGTAGCATTAGGAATGTTCAAAATATTAAAATATTTAAAAGAGAAATAGTAGAGTACATCAAAGAAAATATTAAGTGAATCATAAATGTAATAATTAATGTTAAATAGCAAAAATGCTAAATAAAATTACTTACTTACTTACTTACTTACTTACTTACATTTGACTGGATTATCAGTTACACATAAAACAACACAACTACAAATCAGTTCACTTTAAATTATTTTCATTTGAGTGAACTATAAACACCCAAGGAAACTATGGAGGAATTTACTGAATTTGGGAATATATGGCAGAGATCAGCCCAAGTGTAGCCTGGATCCTGATAATTTAAATAGGTTTTTCACTTCAATCCAAAGTCAAGTTGCTGCCACAATGCAACAGTTACCTGATCTTGTGCCGCTAAGTCAAATCAACACACATAATTCTGAATTTGCTTTTAGGTGCGTAGAAGCAGACGAGGTTATATATGCGATTAACAGCATTAAATCTTCAGCCACCGGGTCAGACAATATCTCTCCACGATTCGTAAAAATAATTTTACCGCATATCGTCCACATTCTCGTCCATATATTTAATGCTTGCCTCACTTTCCCTTGATGTGGAAAAAAGCGAATGTCTTGCCTATCCCTAAGTCTCGTAAATCCTCCGAACTGGCTGATTATAGACCCATTAGCTTGCTCTGCTTCTTTGGTAAGGTTTTCGAAAAGCTGATGCACGTTCAAATGGCATCTTATCTAAAACAAAACGACCTCTTATCACGTTGGCAGTCAGGCTTTAGAGCGCGTCATAGTTCCGAAACTGCTTTACTTAAAGTAGTATCTGACATAACTGACCCGATTGACAACGATCACATAGCAATTTTGGTTCTTCTGGACTTCAGCAAGGCCTTTGATTCAGTGAATCACAATAGGCTGCTTAGTGAGCTCCAGCAATATTTCGGTTTTTCAAGCACATCAGTTAATTTAATCAAAAGCTTTCTTGGGCATCGCAGTCAAACAGTAAAAGTGAATAACACCACTTCGTCACCACTTTTCCTTAGCAGCGGGATCCCCCAGGGATCAATATTAGGTCCGCTTCTCTTTTGTTGCTACATCAATGATCTCGCAATGACGTTACAGGATTCAAAAATCCACCTGTACGCTGATGACGTACAGATATATTTTGACCGACCAATAGGGCTTATCGAGGACTGCATCTCACGATTAAGCGATGATTTGCAAAGAATATTTGACTGGGCGAACCGTAACTACCTCACGCAAAATCCGCTCAAGTCAAACTGTATAGCATTTTACAGGAGAAATCTAGATCTAGTGTATGGATACCTTCGTCAGTTAAGAACGTCCGCTAGCATACTATCGACACATATGCGTATGAAACTCGCTAAATCTTTGGTATTACCTCACTTAACTTTTGGCAGTTTAATTTTTTCCAAACTCGATTCTGGTTGCCAAAGAAAGTTAAATGTCGCTTTCAACGATACTATCAGATTTATTCACGGGTTGCGTAGATTTGACCATACGTATCTCAGCTTATGTTGAGTCCTTTGTGGGATGTTCACGTAAAGGAGCCAAGTTATTTACTTGATCGAATACAATTTTTAGGATCGGCTCGGCATCGAAACATTCTTTTGCCAAGCTTCAGAACCTTATCAGGTGAGCGCTCTTACTTTGTGCAGGTGTTCCGCTGCTGGAATTCTCTAGCGCCCAATATTCAGTGCGCGGGATCTCAGCACGCATTTAAAAGGTTGCTGACAACAGCTCACATAACGTAAATTCGCAAACTAATAGTTTATTCATTTCACTGGCAGAATATGCTTTAGATCTTATATACTCAATATTTATGTAGATTTTATATGTGTACAGTTAGTTAATTAAATTCAAATGTATGTTTATATATCTCTCGTTAACAAATAAATTTTCCCAACCAATTAAGTACGTACAATTATAAGATTTGTAATCTTGTGTACTAATTAACCAGTAAAAATAAATAAATAAATATCCAGTCCAGGAATGTATAATCACTGAACCTCAAAATAATTAACTGGAAACACATTTGAAAAAAAAAACTGAATTTCTTGAATTCCGAGAAAAAAACAAACCAGAAATAAAAATAAATAGCATTCATTTATATCCGGAATTTTAGTTGAATTTTAATTTTAAATAGAAATCCAGTTAGTCATAATAACTAGACATGCACCAAGTTAAATTTAACTAGAAAATTTTTTATTGTACACAAAGTTGCAACCATACTTTTTGCATCCAACCCGCTTTTCCTTCGTCCCAGAGCAAACAAGTTGCCATCCACATCCTTAGATTCTTTTTGAATTTGTGCAAATTTAAGGTTGAACGTAATTATCGGGATTAAGAAAAATCCACTTTAACTCTTAAGCATTTCTAGTAGAAGAATCACCTTTTGAAAATCCATGTAAAAGTAAATTTAAGGGTAATGATCAGAAGTGACCATAACACTTCCGCTGCAGATACGTAAAATAACAAAATGTTTTAGTATACTTTATGTATATTATTTGTCCGTTTAATCATGCAAGAATCTATGGAAAACCTTACCGATAAGGATATTTTATAACCGAAGTTTTAACTTGGGATGATATCCTTCATCCTTTCTCCACCTTACCCACATTTAGACTCGAATTTATTATTTAATCCAAGGAAACATTCTAGATATTACGTTTCATCTAATATCCACCACCAATGTTCACATCTTTATGTTTTATTTCCAGGATTTTTCCAGTACTTACCCACTACCCCTACCCAGCCATTATCGGAGGACATTCTTTAAGAACAAGAATACAATCCTACGTAAAACAAAATTAACTTTTAAAGTGTTTACGTAATATTCAACAAAACAAGCATTTTCCATACATAGCAAATTCAAGACATTCTATCCAGAAAATATGCGAAGAATGAAAAGGCCCTGCTATAGCTCCTCAGTAAATTCCCGAAAGTCATATGCCCCAACAAGGCAAGAATGATTTGCAAACACTTACCTAGAGGCTGAATAGCATCTAACATATCATGTATATATGGAGCGAAGGATGAACTGAATTTGTTTATTGTGTACCTTCCCATTAAGTTGTTGTGTGTGTGTATATGCTGTCGCGTATAATAATACACATACATCGCTGCTCAATTGTCCGCTCCATCAGATTGGCAGCCATTATTTCGCCCAATTCTCTGGCCGTTGGAGTATACTCTGATGCCAATATTCTGCATGACGAAACCTTTCAACCGCAGAGCTGATTGTAGTGTCGTTCTACAGACAGATTTCTATCTCTTTCAGATCCTGGGATTTTGTGTCTCTTAAAAACCGCAGGATTCTAGTAGTTGCATGAAAGCAGGGTATATATATAGGGCCGATGCTCAGAATTTGTGTGATTGCATTTGGCAGAAGTTATACATTCCTAAGGACCCTATATCTCTGCTTCATTAATTGAACACTTTGAGACTTAAATTTTCTCCTATGAACTCAATTTAGTTGCTCAAACTGTTAACATCGTCAATATTTGAAGGCACTTTACAGAAAAACATTCTTCACAGGAACTTTGTAGCAAATGCGGCTTCAGAGTTAATAATTTGCCCTGTAGTGTTGCGCTCATAAAACATAATTTAAATGCAATGCAGCAGTGCAGTTGAGTGGACTATGTGTATGTATGTATATATGTTTGTATGTATAGGCCTGAGTTTTGAAAATTAATGAATGCAAGTTGTGACCGTAGTACACAAGAGTGTTAGCTTTCAATTATGGTGATGTCAGTTTGGATTGGCATTGATTTCAAAGAATCCAAGGAAACTCGTGATAATAGAGTTAGAGAGATTTTTAGAGATGGTCATGGGAAAAATTATGGAAATGATGTAGTTTTAGATGGAACAAAGGATAACCTGAATATGGATGGAATTTTTGTAATTCAATTCAATTATTCTACCTTTTTTGTTTTTTTGTTCTGGTTTTTTTTGGTTTTTTTGTTGTATAACTTTTACATATATCTGATGGGATTTATAACGTGGGCGCCAAAGGCACTGGAAATATATTCAGAAATAAAATTAATTGAGATTTATTTATGTTGTTTTCTGATCATCAATACGATTGTAGGGAAATGAGCTATCCGGTGTTGAAAACTTTATTTTTATTGTCTTACGATAGGCTTGCTGGGTTTTGAATGGAGAAAAATCTAAACTGTAGCCCTAGATAAAATGAACGCTGCCGCAAAATGAGTTTGAATCAATAGTTTTCACATATGTATAGCTAGAACTAATGTAAGCCGCGCCAATTTGGCGCGCCACAAAGTTTGATCAAACTTCAACATTTGTTCCTTGTTTCAATTTAAGAAAACAAATGGAATTATTGACAACGCTGTCATAATAAATTTGAATGTTGTTGGTTCAAAATTTTTTTGTTTTTTTCTTTAAGGAACTAAATTTATTATTTTAGTTGCGGTAAACATGAGTTAAGAAGAAATGCTAATTGAATTTGTCAAAAATGAGGACATTTTATATACAAAAAATAAAATAAAAAAAGGATATAAAAAGAATTCTGTGAAAGAAGAAATATGGAAAAAAAATTGGAAACAAACTTGAGATAGATGGTAGTAGGTATATTATTATTACATATTAAATAAAACAACAATATTGCTTGTATAGGATAATTTTATAAACGTTCATAATATTTTCACAGTAAGTAAATGTAAAAAAAGGTGGAAGAGTTTCCGGGACTCTTTCGTAAGAGAATTTGAAAAACCAGCCTTCTGTAAGTTTTGCAATCAACAGAAAATAGTGGAAATATTTCCAAATGATGTCCTTTCTATCGGAATCCATTGAACCGAAAAAGTAATACATTTATACTTTGTGTTCGTACATGTAATTTAATATATACAATGTGTATTTTCGAAACTTGATCAAACAAAATGTTCTGATACTAGACACTTAAAAAAAAAATTGTATGGCATGCCGTTTGGGAGTTACAGGGTGATTAAGAAAAAAGCTAGTTTCTCACAAAACACACTGTATCTTAAGAACTACAGGGCGTACGGTCACAGTTAAGAGCTTATTGTATACAGAGCTTCATATCGTTTCCAGCCCCATGCCTATCTCCGATCAAGAATTATGGTTGTCTAAACTAAAAATTTCGGATTTTCTTACCTTTTTTTAAAATTTAACTTCTATTATTTTTGCAAAAATGACATTAACATAACTTTTTTTTATAAAAACTGTAAACTGTAGACTCTCCTCTTTAAATTGATCTATTACTCCCTATGTGTTAACTCTAGCCGTTAAGTTGTTAATAACTCATAACGTATCCAGGTCAAACCGAAATTAGACGATATTTTTTAAAATTTTTTTTAAAACGCTAAGGGAACAAATTATCGTGAGAATAGGTTTGAAAATAGGTTGGAGAATAGGCTAATAACTCTTAAAGGGCTACGCTTACAATTTATACTTTTCATAAAAAAAAAAGGTATGTTTACGCCCTTTTTGGAAAAATAATAGACCCAAGAGCATGAAAATGAGTTTGTTGGCAACAAAAACGTCCGGAGAAAGTTTTCTGAATCAAGAAAAGAGTACACCACTCGATAGTACTCGGAGAGACCTTCAATTTGATATGCAACAACATAGTATGTATGCATTTTATATATACATACAATAACAAATATCGTATCAACGATACTAAGGATATCGTTATTTTAAGAGCCAAAATATTGGTGTATCGATATTTTGGGAAAAAATAATTGGAAATATCGGTGTATCGATATTTTCCGAACTACTGGCCAGCCCTATTTAGAAATAAACAATTTTTTTTCTTTCATTTGCCCATAGTACAAAACAGTGAAACAAAAGTGTTTCCAAATTTCAAATCATTTTCCAACTGCCTTATTTCCTCTAATCCTTTCGAAAGTCACACCAACACACATACCACTGGTATCTGCAGTACAAAACATTATTCCGAAAACTTAGGAAACTGCCTTCACAAAATAAAAAAGAAAAAAAACCAAATTGATGAAAGGTTACATACAGCAGCACACCTGTATTATTTCACCAGACCTGAACGGGCGCCATTTTGTCGAGAAAATTACGCTTTTTTTTCCGTGTTAAGAATTTTTTCCATGCTTAAAATGTTATTTGCGTCTTAAATTTTACAATTTAAAACATAAATTTCATTTAAGGATACACCAAAGATCACTTTTTAAAGCCAGCTACCACAAAGATAGCTTAAATTGAGAAAAAAATTATTTTAAATTAACATGACGCGCACAATCCAAGAGCTTTTCGCTTACTTCACTTCGGAAATGCGCCTGCTCAGCACTTTAAACTCAATTTTTAATTTAGACCGAAAACCGAATGCCTCTTAATTACACTTTTAATTAAATTAGCACAATTTGTATTATTTGCATTTTCCGACGAATGCTTCCCAAATGTGTTTAATTAGGTCAAATACGAGAAAAGGCTACCCATACCCACCCTATCAAATCGAATACGCATAGACCGAGAGTAGACAATCTGCCTGCAGGAAATTAATGGGAGTGACAAGGACGCGGATATCTTAGGCTACTGATCTGTTGCTCAATAATAACACGTCTAAATATATGCAACAAACTTTAATGTAAGTTAATGAAGCCGGTTTAAGTGAAACCGGACATGCAACACACTTCCACACCACATTGAGCAACAGGCCACACGTATAATGGTTTGTTGTGCCAGCAATTGGATGGGACTTGTTGGACCTGTTGTTACGTGTTTTGTTATTTTTGTAAATATTACGTCACGTCCGTGTACCTTCTACATACATTTTGTTCTGTAAACTGTATGCAGTGATTTACGAGCAAGCATCCTTGTCACTCCTATTCAATTCCTATCTACAAATTCTACGGATTTATTTTATGCAGACAGAGTGTCTACTCTTGGTCTATGGGTATTCGGTTGGGTAGGGTCGGTATGGGTAGCACGTTTGGCGTATTTGACCGGATTTGGGAAGCATTCGACGGAAGAATGAAAATAATTCGAATTGTGTTAATTTAATTAAAAGTGTAATTTCGGTCTAAATTAAAAATTGAGTTTAAAGTGCTGAGCAAGCGTATTTCCGAAGTGAAGTAAGCTCTTGGATTGTGCGCGTCGTGTTAATTTAAAATAATTTTTTTCTCAATTTAAGCTATCTTCGTGGTAGCTAGTTTTAAAAAAGTGATCTTTGGTGTATCCTTAAATGAAATTTACGTTTTAAATTGTAAAATTTAATACGCAAATAACATTTTAAGCGTCATAAAAAATTCTTAACACGGAAAACAAAGTGCAATTTAATCGACAAAATGGCGCCCGTTCAGGTGGTCTAGTGAAATAATACAGGTGTGCTGCTGTCTGTAACCTTTCATCAATTTGGTTTGTTTTCTTATTTTGTGAAACTAGTTTCCGAAGTTTTCGGAATAATGTTTTGTACTGCAGATGCGAGTGACATGCGCAAATGAAAGAAAAGAAATTGTTTATTCCTGCAGTTTAAAATCGTGTTTTTTTTTCTCTCTTTCATTTTATTAGAAAAGTAATATGAAGAAAGTGCAATTTTAGATAATAGGTACTAGCAGATTTTTTTAAATGTAAATTGTGAAAACGATACGATCGGTTGACTCCTTCCTAGGGTTGCCATACATATCGTTCATTCCTCTACCTTGACGAAGAGCAACAACACACTGCTATAAAATAAGTGACGAGAAGAATTTATTATGTTTATAACATTAGTAGTGTATTTATTTTCATTTTAAGAGTGTAAGTGATAAAGTGCTGTTTAGTGTTCTAAAAAAATATGGGCATTTATTTAGGCAAGTGTTGTGCTTCGAAGCTTTCAAACCGGATACCAGTGTTGTTTTGTTTTGTCTAAAGGATTAACCCAGCAGGAAACGGCAATCATCAGTTTACATAACTGTGAACGGACCATGGTAAGTCCAATTAATATTTATTTTTAAAACAAAATTTATTTTATAATCACGGTTGTAAGCAGATGTTTCATTGTTAAAAAAACAAATTAGATTAATTTTTTCAAAAATGTTTACTACACTCTGCCCAATATCGAGGGCATTTCAATTATTTTAAAAGAATGCAGGATTTGTGCAATTCGCGACATTTTTAACTAAAAAATTTTAAAGATAGTCACAGTCAGTTTTGTGTAATATTTATTTGGCTCCGTTTATAAGCCGTAACGGATTGGGCTAAGTGTATACTATCATTAGTATTACTAGAGAGTCACAACCTCCCTTGTATATCTCATCTATGCAACACTGGAACTTAAGCATCACTTCACAATCTTCTCCACACAAAAGCAAAACACAAGAAATAATCACGGTTGTGGTTTCGAAGTTCTATAGGCACCATTGGAATCCTTTCGCTTCTCTATTTCACCACTGTCGTATTTTGGTATCTCAGCTTCAGATATTTTTTCTTATTTTGCTAAAATTTGTGATGAAAAAAAGGAAGCAAAATGCGTCGCGCTGACGAGCATGTGGCTCCAACAGACAGACTAAACACCAGCAAACACACACACATAGATGGAAGCTTTATTACTAAATAAAACTATTTTATTGCAAAATATGAAATCTAGCACTCAGATTAAATATTAAAAATTTTAGCATCATGATAGAAAATCCCGTACTCTTACAAGAAGTGGATTTTTTACACCAATTTGAAAGACATAGTGAAATGTTACTTTTTGTTCGTAGGAAATGTGTGCTTCAAGTTGTTCGGAGGACGTTGAAGCAGAACATGTTTGGCTGTCTCCCAACTGTATGTATGCCAAGGGTAAAGATGTATGTGGACCACTTAATAAACACGAAATATCAAAGCCATTGATTTACGCTTTCAACACGTTAAAATATTTAACAGGCATGTTAGTTGCACTTGGACACGTCTGTGATATTTATTACTCTTCTGAATTTTTTACGCAGCCAAGTACAAATTAGCAACAATTATCAAATCAGATACATGATAACGTGGGCTTTGCATACCGCAAGAGCCGAGCATTGAACGTCTTTAAATTTAAAAACCGGTAAAATTATCATAGAAAACTTTAGAGTCTTCGTCTTAACAGACAGACAGTATAGTAGAATTCCCACCTCACTCCCACTTATTTTTAGCAGTAGTAGTTAGTAGTTAAATAATTCCAACTAAGATTGGCAAGTTGTATGGCCAACAAATTTGTATCAATTTTAACTGATTTCAGAAACATTCTTATCGATTTATCCACTTAAAGCACATAAATTCAGTTGAGCCTTTTCTTGCGCCCTGATAACAGCGGCGGCTCGTGGGACTCAGAAAAAGGGAAGCAATTCATCTTATGTAAATTATAGCTCCAGTTTTCAGACTGTTATATGACTACTACAAGTACATTATTATACATGTATCAAAGTCAATGATGTCAAATGATGATGATGAACGTCAAATAAAAGAAACCGTAAGAAAATCCGAAATTTTCACTTTAGCTCAGGAGATATGCTATGAACTACGATGCAAAGCAGAGCATGGCAACAAAGTGATAAAGAAAGATATTAGAGAACGTGAGGAGAGTGGCGAAGGTGCTGATGTATGTTACCCTAAACTTTCGCAGATTGCATGCCAGAGGAAAGACAGAAGATGGTAGACTGTTCCACGTTCACACAGTTTGGGATAAAAAATTATCGCGGAACTTAAATCTACGGCCGAAAGTATTTTGAGGGGTAAAATTATGTGTGTGGCTTTCAGTGCGAGTTTTACATGCAGGAATCAGGGGTTAGACTACACATTTAATCAGAACATTGACCTTGCAAGTAGGAATATAAGATCGAAAGGCATCCAGCATTGAGGCGATGGTCGAGTGAGTCCATATGACAAGTCTTTTGAATATCGCCAACGAGCTGAAGGCCTAATTTTGGACAATATCCAATGAAGATAAGGCTCTGCGACCAGCCCCGACCTACAAATAGAAATTATTTTCCATTCTAGGTCTGATGTAGGACTTGTAGAGGAGCGCTAGAATCGATGGGCTGAAATATTTCTTACACCTTTTCAGAAATCCAAGATATTTCGATGCTTGTCTGGCAACAGAGAAGATGTCATCTGTTCAGCTGAACTTACTGCAATTATTAATGTCAAGAATGCGTAAAGACGGTGTATCGTCAAGAAGTGCTCCATCAGAAGAAATGGGAGTGGAAAATATATGATCTTGTTTTAAAGAGATGGGACAGCTTTGGAACTTAGATGTATTGAATCCGATGCGACTCGGTTTGCTCCAAGTGAGGATATTATAAAGGTGGTTATTCAAGGATCTAGTCATGCAATCTAGTTTGACGGATGTGGCATTTTCTCTGTAGTCCTCAAATTTGTCAAGGGAGAAAGCGAAACCAAGGGAACTGTCTTCGGCAAAATAATGAATGGGATTGAAAGTAAGAGAAAGCAGATCATTAATGAAAATTGAGAAGAGAGATGTAGAGATATCAGAGCCTTGAGGCACCCCGGAATTTATTGGATGAGATTGAGAGGTGTCGCCATCTAATATAATCCGTATTAAATGACCATATAAAACACTTTACATTCATAATGGAAGAGGACGAGAGAGACCAAGTGCTTTTAGCTGGCTAAATGGGCTGATTGCCAGGCATTATCAATGGGCTTTGAAATATCTGGAGCAACGATTTTTGACTCACCAAAATTTTGTTGACTACGGTTTCAACGTTCCATAAAAAAAGTCAGAAAAAAAGCCATATTGGCGATCGTTGAAGGTTTGATTAGTTTCTGGATACTTCATTAATTTGGAGCTAATGATTGATTCAAAAACCTTTGAAGGAACCGAAGTGATTGCAATTGATTGATAATTTGAGGGATCGTTACCCTTTTCGTTCTTGCGAATAGGCTAAACGTGAACTAGTTTCCAAGCAATAGGAAATTTTCCTGTCGAATAAGACAAATAGAATAGTTTTCGCAGAGCTTTAGCCAAGAATTAGGCACAGAATTTATTTAACGGGGGACTATCAGGATCTTCAGCTATGGAGACGTTGATCTCCTAAAGGATCTTGAGTATATCTCTTGTACGGATTTGTATTGGCCTTTGTACACATCCACAAGGGAGATATGAAATGGGTGGAAAAGGAGAATTTGAAATGAATCTAACAGTCAAAATATTAATTTTATTCAGGGAGTCATCAATCAATTCATTGTAAAGTAGTGAAGGAATAGAGGAACTCCTGGATTTGTTCCTGATGATTTTTACCAGGGACCAGGAACCTTTGCTGCCTTTTCGTCTTGCCAAGATTATATCATTCTGGTCAAAAAGAACTAAGTCTCTTTGGATGGTGTTTCAGCTCTGTACATGGATGCAATTCATAGGTGCGAAGAGCAGACTATTTTCCTTTTATTACTTGGTTGCACTTATCGTTAAGCCAAGTGCGTTTTTGCTGTTGTTAAGATCTGCTGTATAAATAATGAATATATTCACGCATGCCAAGACTTAGGATTATACTAAATTCAAATATCCTTTCATCAACATCCCTTTAAGCAAGACAGACCGAGCAATCAAATTGTCTAGGATACTGATTGAGACTTTCCCAATCTGCAGATTTATTTTGTTTTTATGCAAGGTTTGGGCTAAGTATTCTATAAAAACTATGTCATTTTACGGAATAATAAAAAAAATTATTTAAAAATTAATCTCTTGCTTTAAATGTATTAACACTCAGTACAATAAAGAAAATTACTTATTCGTCGTTGTGTAGTTTCGATTAATTATACCAACTACGAGTTATAATTGTTTCTTTAAATGTTTGTTTTGCCATGCCACGTCGAAAATATTCTAGGAAGTCGTCTTCACATCGGAGGCTTATCAAAGACCTTTTGGCAGCTGTTTTCAATTAAAACAAACCTTCCTTCGCATTTACATGAATAGGTTCTGTCCTGCTTCAACCACCCCGAGCAAAGAGCGGTGCTTATGTACAGGAATCCGCGCTTCCTGTTTTCTCTATAGGCTTCAACAATCATGACAGACGGCCAAGGTGCTAGCTAGGGCTTGCGTTCCTAAATGTATGAAATTAAACTCTTCCAGAAACTGTTACGTTTTTTTTTACAAAAGGTGCAGTAGAATAGATTTACTGCTCAGTAGTCTTCAGGGACGGGCGCCCCCCACAGTTCCTAGCTGGACGACCCTGGGTCAAATTCGTCATATTATCCTCGTTTTGGGTGTAATGATGCAGGACATGAGAAAAGAAAAACAAAATCAATTCACATATTTATTTTTATATAAAATTACCATGCATACGCTTTACGTTTCGCTTCTGCCAAAGTGAGCCCACTACACGCGGTATGGACCAATTTACGACAGATTGAACAGAATTACTACGTCTCATTTTTACCAGTGTTATTTTATATCACACAAAGTTCTGCCTCCACGAAATCATTGTCCTCGACTTCTTCCATATAATTTCAATACCATTTCAATACATAAGGTTACAGCAGGATTTTTGAACGATTCGGGGAAGATATAGAGCTCGTCATCTTGCCCGTCTGTTAAATTCATCAACCTACCCGAAGCGATCATTTATAAAAAATATTGCAATAAATTTTATTTGAAATTTACTTCATTAACTCAAGTAACGAAAAAGATATAATTTAAGAAAACGCTTCCGTGGAAATTCAAAGACTTACCAAATTTGATGACAGCACAATTTTTTTCGAAACCAATTTTACAATGAACTTGCGTGTGAATACATGAGACGCTATTGCCTGCATAAAATATGGTCGCTCATGTTTGTTTCTCTTTTACTGTCCAAGTGGAGCCGACTCAATGCTGTACAAATCACAGAATTAGTGCCATCGGGTGGCAATTTCACGTAAATAATAGTTCGTCATCTTGCGCGACTCATCATCTTGGAATAAAGATCAAATTAAATATGACACTGTAATACTGGTGAGCTGCGGAGTCAACATAATGAATGTTTAAAGACCCACTTCGCATTATAACTAATATCGGGTTTTCCAATAAGAGGTGTTATTTTAATTAGCCCGCTATTTTGGTAGATGTCACTTTTGGAGCTGTCATTTTTTGACATTTGACAAGTAGAAACGACGCCATTTATAAAAATGGAACGATACCCGATTCAACAATGCATTGAAATTATTAAAATTCACTATAAAAATGGTGAAAATGTGGCAGAGACGGTTCGTAAAACTCGAACATTTTTGGGTCGTCGTGAAGCACCTTGTCGGACCGCAATACAGCAATTGGTAGAAAAATTCAAGCTGTCGGGACAAGTTAGTGATATGAGGAATAAAACCCGTGTACGTCGCTCAAGAACAGCCGAGAATATTGCTGCTGTAGCCGAAAGTGTTGAAGAAAACCCAGGTTTGTCCATTCCTCGTCGTTCTTTGGAATTAGGCATTCCACAAACGTCATTAGACCGTATTTTGCATAAAAATTTGGGTCTTAAGGCTTATAAAGTTCAGTTAACACAAGAACTCAAGCCGGCCGATCATCAACAACGTCGAGTCTTTGCTGATTGGGTCCTTGAAATGCATGAAAATGATCCGGAATTCCATCGAAAACTCATCTTGAGTGATGAGGCCCATTTCCACCTCGATGGCTTCGTCAACAAGCAAAATTGTCGCATCTGGGGCTCAGAAAACCCAAGAGTTATTGTTGAAAAGCCTCTCTATCCTCAACATGTGCCTGTTTGGTGCGTTTTATGGTCCCGCGGGGTCATTGGACCTTACTTTTTCGAAAATGATGCAGGAGCAACAGTTACGGTGAATGGATTGCGCTATCGACAAATGATTAATGATTTTTTATGGCCGGAATTGGATGGTATTGATCTGGACAACGTTTACTTTCAACAAGACGGCGCTACGTGCCATACAAGCAACGAAAACCATTGATCTTTTACGGGAAAAGTTTCCGGACCGTGTCATCTCTCGAAGAGGTGATCACAATTGGCCATCGAGATCTTGTGACTTAACAACTTGCGACTTCTTCCTTTGGGACCACGTGAAAGAGAAGGTCTACGCCAACACCTCAACGTCGATTCAAGACCTCAAAGATGGAATTCGTGAGGCTATCGAGGACATAGGGCAGCCACTTTGCGATTTGGTTATGGAAAATTTCATGAAGAGGATATGGTCCTGTAGGCGTGGTCGTGGTGGTCATTTGGCTGATGTTATTTTCCATTATTAACGGCATACCTTCCTCTTTATAATGAAGTAAAGATCCGATCATTTGTCTCAAAAAAAGGCATTTTTCTTGGAATATCAAAATAACACCTCTTATTGGAAAACCCTTTATGTGATACTTGTTTGGAATTTTTATCACTTGTTCAATTGCTCTTTACTGTAATTTTTTGTAAACCAAACTCATTTGATTTAGAATTTCACTCGGATTTTTAATGGAATGTCTTCACCACAGTATAACCAGGCATAGGTTCTAGGAGTACTTTAATTATTGAGGACTCTGTAATAGATACATTAAGTAAGTCCTATATACTTTTTCGTTGTGTTATGTATTTTTTTTTTTTTTTGTTTTTATAAGGACATTCCGGATTCTCAACACAACCCTTCCATGCAACCTAGTAATGTTTTCAACATATAAAAAAAAACCTTAAGGTTTAGAAAATGATATATGCGACTCTTAGCAGGAAATAGCGTAATCTCAAAACTTAAATAGCATCCCCCGTATGTCAAAGTTGTACCACTTTATGCCAATCAAGTATGCAATTAAGTTTCTTGTTTGCCGCAGCACAAAACCAAATCAAAGTCATTTATTGTGCACTTGTAAGTATTAAACACAATTGCGATGAACAATAAATGACAAGGTCCGCTGTTAAAGCTTTACATACGTCGAGTTTTATTGAGATACCCATAATAATTCAGAGGAACTTTTATGTATTTACTAAAAGGAAATGCGTTGAATCGAATTAGGAAAGTCAAACTCTGAATGATACTGTAGTTCTGTCAGTGGAAGTGGGGAGTCTTAATACGTTTCCATTAAACAGAGGATGAAACAACAAATTCTCTCATTGTTTTTTTGTTTTGTTTGTTTTACCAGCAGCTAACAAATTCTTCTTACTATTGCATGTTCTCAAAATGTGTATAAAATATGGTTGTCTGCATTTAGATAGCACTCCGTTCTACCACATGTTGACTCATGATGACTACTAAACATAGACCTTATGATGCTCTAGTATGACACAGATCTAGCAAGTTCTAGATTCGTATTTTTAATAGTTTCGTCATATCTTGAAGGCCTTAGGTGCTGTTAGTTGTCCTACGTAGCGTATCCAGTATCGCAATAATTATGAATAATCTGATAAAATCTCATGGACCTCTGATGGATTTTTTTTTTAATATCTTGACGTCGCTGTATTGAGATAGCTATACGATCTCCTCTTATGGCCTGTTACAGGTATCCGGGGTGTTTCCTCCATGGTGGTCCATTGAGTGGAACAAATAAAATATTGTATGGCAGGGGGTGGGGCATATCAACCGTTTCAGAGTTACAGGGTGATTAAGAAATTATAGTAGGTCTTAATAAAATACCCTGTATTCTAAAAAGTACGGGGTGGACAGTCGTCATCTGAAATCTATTGTATGCAGAACTTCACGATCTTTCTAACGACTGCTCAACCAGCCCCATACACTTCTTTCCAGAGGAGTTATTGTGGTCCAAACTAAAAATTTTGAATTTTCTTAGCACTTTTTTATAATTTTACCTCTACATTTTTTGCAAAAACGTCATTAACATTACCTTTTTTTTTTTATAAAAACTATAGACTGTAGACTCTCCTGTTTTATTTGACCTACTTCACCTTAAGTGCTATCTGTATGCGTTAAAGAGTTATTAGCTCACAACCTATTCACGTCATACTGAAATTAGCCGATATTTTTTTAAAATGACGTGTTTGCAGTTTGCAGAAAATATGTTTCGGAATAGCTTTGAGAATAGGTTACGAGCTAATAACACTTTAACGGGTACAGATAGACCATAAGTTGTAACACGTCTAATTAAAGAGAAGGGTGCACTGTTTACAGTTTTTATAAAAAAAAAAGTTATGTTAATGACAGTTTTCCAGCAAAAAATAAAATAGAGGTTAAATTAAAATAAAGATAAGAAAATCCAAAATTTTTATTTAAAAAAACCATAACCCTTGAGAGGGGAGTACGGGTACGGGGCTGGTTGGGCAGTCGTTGGAAAGCCCATGAAGTTTTGCATACAATCAGATTTAAACGGTGATCGTACACCGTATACTGTTTAAGATACAGGGTATTTCTTTAAAGCCTATCATAATTTCTTAATCACCCTGTAACTCCAAAACGGTTGATATGGCCTCCTACCCCCGCCATACAATTTTTTGTTTATCAAGGTGAGTACTATGACTTCCCGCTCTATGGACCACCATGGAGGAAATATCTTGTATATAGTACTGATTAAAGACCTTGCAAATATAGCTTCATTAATCGGGAAAACTATTTCGTCAGAAGAAAATCGGACATCCTTCTTGCTATTTAGTTGAGCTTATTATGAATCGATAGATAAACCCACTCCTACATAACTGTATGCAAATTACGAAAATATCGTAGATAAAAAAAAAAGTCTGTAGTTTTTAGGGGCTTTTGCAAAACTCTCCTCCTTTACAGGCAGAGTCTTTTGGCAAGGGAGTTACTCTGGGGCATCATATTCGACAGAATTCATAAAAGTTTTCTTACCGGCATGAACATATACTATACAAACATATACATAATGTGTATATATAAAAAATTAAACTGTTTAATATTGTTTCATGTGACTTTGCTATTTTATTTTATGAAAATAGAATTCTAACCAAATTGAGTTTTTACATTTATACCATTTCCCTGAGTGCGCTTAAAATATAAATGGAAAAACTTTTTTGACTCCATGAAATTCATTTCCGTCGTGCCGCGCGCCGTACACACCGGCAGGCAATCCTAGGACCAGCTTTCCCTTAGCATTATATTTTTAACACATGGAATATGAGCTTTTGTCCTTGTCTCCTTGCTACTCTTAGGTTATTGTTTGCTTTTGCCAATGTTAAACTTTATCAAGTTGTTTACAACTCAAACTTTTTCAAGTATTTGCATAAATCCAACTCACTTGGGGACATAAGTGACAAAAGTTCTTGAGTTGTTATGGAAAATACAAAGAGTACGTATCACTCCGGGGGGGGGGGGGGGTTATTTTCTATGAATTTAGCTACTGCTAGAAGGCATACAGTTGAAATTTTTGTTTTTGTATTTATTACTAAACAACGTATAAACAGCGAAACTCTTATTCTTTTACCACACAACATTTTCATTGTGTGAATTAATGTTAAATAATTAATTTTGTTTTTGTGTTGAACAAAGTTTTTTTTTGTTTTTTTTTTTTTTGTTTTTGAATATATCTTGTAAGCTTCCCGATAATTGTAGATTGAAGGTATGCTGTTACCTGGTATTTTGCAGTAGTATTGAATAATCTTTTACTTTGGGAGAATAATGAAACAGAAAATTTAAGAAAAACGTAAAAAAAATTAAAGTGCAATAATTATTGGCCCGTTTTTCACATAGAGTTGAATTTTGGTAAGGATACTATTCGAATAATATATGCATATTGAAATGTTAAATTATAAATTACATATAAACTATACTGCTAAAACAATTGGTAAAAAGATTGGATTTTTGAAGAGATTTATAAAGAGAGTGTACCATCATACACTCATACCGCGATAAATATTTACAACAGTATTATAAAACTACATTTGAATACTGTTGTACATTATTGTTTATATGTTATCTAGGGGATTTGAGCAGGTAACAAAAATTACGAAATAAGGCAATGCGTGCAATTCTACGTTGTTATCGTTTCACTGCTATTAGTAATATGTTCAATTCTTTATTATGACTTGATATTAGACAAAGAATTAAGCTAAAAGTTACAGCTTTTTATATTAAAAATTAAAAATGGGTTGGTTATGGAATATCTTCTAAATAAGGTCACGTGGATGGCAGAGGCTCAACCATATAATCTAAGAGGAGCGTCGGAGAACTTCAGCCTACAATTATACAATAGATCGAGTTTCAAGAAATTTAATGAACTTCCGACTGAAATAAAAAGTGAAAAAATTTTTATGTGTTTTAAAAAGATTTGTGTGCAAAATATTAAAAATATAGCAATATTGTAAATTTTAAAATGTACATATTTGTGAATTTGTAAATGAAAGGTTGTGGTATTGTATAGTGATAACATTGCTAATAAATTATTATTATTTATGACTAAAGTGGTAGATTTACCACTTTTTGAGGTAACATTGTACAATCTACCACTCTACCAGTTTTTGCGATAGATTTCTGACTACTCAAGTACAATTTGTTTTCCATTTTTGTTTACGATTGATTATAAATTTATTGTGCTTAAAATGTCGTTGATATTAACAATATAAAAAGATTCAAAGTGGTGATTTTTCTAGTCCATTCTTGCTCTTGTAAATTCTCAATGGAGGACCCTAATTTTGCTCTGGAAAGAAAAAGTAGATTCCTTTTACAATGAAAAATATTATATAATTCAGGAAAAATTTGTGCTAAAGAAATGATTACTCTTTCAACATTTATATTTGAAGAATTGTCTCATTATATGTGTGTATTAGTGTTTTTCCCTACAGCAGTGCTCCGCTGCTGAATGTATATTTTCTGTAGTGAATGACGTGAAACGCAAAAATCGGAATCGTCCTAATGTTAAGACGAGAGGAAGAATTATAATATTTTTATTTTATTTATTTTATTCTTAAGATGAACTACTTATTTTACTGGAATAAAAATTCTGACTGCTGCTTAATTTTGTGTAAAAGCACATACTAATATTTACGTTGTTCCGGAATATCATACTGAATATAGGTGGAAATTATTAGTGATATAAGTATTCAAAAAGTAAATAAATAAAACGGTTTTTTTTTTTTTTTTTTGTTTTTGTGGTCATAAAGATCATTAATATCTAGCATGAAATATTACATTTGTTAAAACTTAGATTAACAATAGTTTGGCTAACGTTGAACTACCGTAAATAAAATTTGTCGATACTGATGTTCTATTTTTTCTTATTTATATAATTTTATGTCGATTTAATGGAACAAAAAAGAATAGAAAGAAATACTCTGTCTACTATAAATTTAGGAATCAGCCCGTATACGTGCAATTCTTTCGCAAAATGGCTTCCAAAAAGGATAATTAATTCCTTGTTGTTCCAACATATACACAAACTACGGCAATCAAACTCAAATTGCCAAAACAATCCCTTAAATACTAATACTCTCACTGTGGAGACAATACATGGAACATGTCTTATGTAGGAACAACAGGGCAGTATCTTAAAAATAGAATAACGAATCAAAAATCGGAAATAAAGTCAAAAAAACAAAGGAAAGACAGCTTTGTCAAACCACTGGTTGTCCAATGACCATCAACCCGATTATAATAATATCAAAATTTTATGCGCTGGACGTAATTATAGTAAACGTCTTACGCTTGAGGCCTCATACATTCAAAGCACGAAAAACACAATGAATATACGAACAGACACATACAGTATACACACCATTTACTGCAGTCTCTTAGAGAATCCCTGACTGTTAGAAAAATAAAAATTAAAATTGGCCATTATGACTGTTTTGGGGATCACATATTCAAAAACTAGTAGATTTTAAAACTTGACTAGGACAATTCGCTCCGCTTAATGTTTATGTTAATTTATTATAAGTGTTATAGTTATTTGTGATTTTTTTATATTTATATTTGTGTTTATCTAAATTCAATGTTCGATCGGATTAAAGAGTTAGAACAGCTCGTAAGTAAAAAATAGATTCAGCAAATTTTATTATAATACATAAGCAAATATACTTGTATAGATAAAAGAAAGTGCTTCGGAGGACGCCCACAATATTTGAGCCAATAAAAGTTTATAACATGATTAATTAAATTTTTCATTAATTATTTATCATGTACATTGCGGCTGTATTGGGAGTGCTCTGAGTTGAAAATGCTCAGTAGAGATAGCATTTTATATGGTAACATTTAGCATTTTTCAATAGCATTCAATTTTTTTCTAAAAATAATGCAAACTATTTAGGATCATACCATTTTTATTTCGAAAAACGCATTGCCAAAAGGGTTCAGTAAAACTTTCAAAGCGTTGCTATACCTGTGTGTACTTTTTAAAGAAATTCGAGTAGGGAACAAGGAGATAACAAAGCACTTCTATCCTCAGTTATTTCACGCAGAGCCGTAACTATGAAAATAAAGCATTCGTACAAAAGAATAGTAAGAATAGTATATATTTTCTCATCGCAACGGAAGCCGAAAGATAAATTTATTAAGAAATTAGTGTACGAAGCTTTTGTTTTGTTGACATACTACAGTCATCATCTTGTAATTTAAAAAGCTCGATTCGCTTCTTTTTTCATGTTCTTGTTTCTTAAACGTTTACTGGTATACCCTGATTGTCATCAAATTTTGTAGGACTATCAAAAATGTATCCCATGTCAGAATCACGAAACAACCTTAGTCTTGTCATCAAACGGGTAAATTAAATTTAAGAACAACAAATTTATTTGAATAAAGGGTCATAACTCAAAATTAATTTATATTTGTCAAATGCAATGTTATTTTTTCGTCCGCAGAATTTTTTTTTTAACGACGCCCCTAAGCTACGTCTGAGACAAATGCATCACCTATCTCACTCTTAAAAAAAAAGAAGTCATGTTTGAAGACCCAAAAATGTTCGTTTGTCGTCATTTTCTCGGCCCGGTTTCAAGACCCAGTCCGGCCTCTCACCATTTAGGTCGCGCAGGCGTAGCTCTCACTAGCAGTATTGCTCTATACGTTGACTAGAAAATTAAGCTGAGAAATGGCGCAATAAATACACATTTTTTTTATCCAATGTAAAATCATAAATAAACAAAAAGCTAGAATTTGTCTAAAGCGAATTCTTATGATACCATAGATGAATGCTCGTTTGTAATTTTGGTTTAACATAGAAAATTGAAATGCTGCCATGAAATGTAAAACACTATGCTTAAGCGTTTAAAAGAAACAACAGCCCCGCCACACTAACCTACACCCCCTGTGTAAACAAATTCTAAAATCAAACATTTTAATGATATGCGGGTAAAGGTCTCAAATTTTTTTAAAGAAAAAAGGTAATATGTCGCTTAATAGCACTCAGCAAGAGCTTTAATTTGATATCACACATGACCCGAATTTGACAACCCCAACGGGGTAGTTACCCCCCCCCCCCTAGGTACTCCATTGGAAAGCTCGCCAGTTACTAATTCTAAATCAAACAAGTAAAAAAGCTAGAATCGGTCTACCCTAGATGAATGCTAGTTTTTAATTTAGTATGGTCACCCATCTGCGAAAGTTTGACTTTTGAAGTGGTTTTTGAATATATCTCTAGAACGGTTCGTCGAATAGCAAAAATGATTATAAAAAATTTCGTAGGATTTCATATTCCGAAGAATTTTTCAGCACACTAAAACCGTATAGGACCAGAGAATATGTAAAAATCCAAAATGTTTATATCGTAACACCAAGAAGGGGTTGCCCGATTTAGTCCATTTTTGAAATTATATTTACTATTCTCATGAAAACACTATGTACAAAATTTCAACGCTGCACGTTAACGAGTTCCCTGGCAATGTCTAAATATGTAGTGAAAAATGAAATATTTGTGTGGCAATCCTACGAAAGAGTTACCCGATTTGTCCCATTTTCGAACTCAATTTTACTTTTTTCTTTAGAGCCCATGTACAAAATTTCAGCTCTCTAAGTACACGCGCTCTCGAGTTATCTCGAGGACGGACAGACCTACGGAAGGACAGACGGACACGAAAAATCTAAATAACTTTCAATTTTATGCGTGGGTGTCCAATCCATTTTGCTCTACCAGGATTATTTCTGTGCATTACAGACGGAATGACAAAACTTAGTATAACCTATGATTTCATATATATGGTATTATTATGTGACCCTTTTAAACTAAAATGTGCTGAACTGGGAAGGCTTCCGGTATCCTGCATGACCTCTGTTCAACGTCCAGCTTACTTGTCATAATTTTTAGTCATGCCCATTGACTCAAAATCAAAATCAGATTTTCTCCATAAATTTCCTCATAACACCTCTCAAGTTCACCCTACTCTAACCTAAATGAACACCTGTATGGAATTAACTACGTACGAAGACCCTCATTGGCGGAGAGCAGTTTATTTTAAGTATTTCGTTGTCAATAAATAAATAAGTCCATGGAGCAGTAGTCAACTGTTTGCTTCCTAGTAATGAAGAATTTGAGCCACACATGTTCATTGTATTTCAGGCCCTTAGCCATTTCTTATGGTCTGTACGTTATGATTATAATTTAAATCTAATTATATAACGCTAGCTACCTTAATAAGGGCCTACGTAACTGGATGATTATACTTAAACCTAGCCATATATAATTAGGAACCTTAATGGTGCCTATATGATCATATGATTATTTTTTAAATCTGAAGATAAGACCTTAATAGGCCTGCATTTAGCAGCTCCAGATACACTGGCTGGTGCTCCGTGCTTATCAGTTCGTATACCTCTTGGGATACTCGAGATCGATATTTCTTGATGAAAAGCTACCTCTGGGACAAAGCTGAAATTATAATGAAGACATCACATTCTAATTCAAAAGAATATTTTTCTAATGTGCATGCGATTTGCCTGTTGTTCAAGTTTTCCAGAATTTATTTGTGAAAGTTAATTTTGTCGTCTGAATTGAGTTTGATATTTACTTTTGCCAATCGTTTCTTTTGCAGGTCTGTTACGCAAGCCCTTGGATCCGTGTCGCGATGCCTAGAAAATGGAAAATGCCAATTAGTATACTGGAAATACAGCAGCCTATATGGGTGTAACACGGCAACATTATTAAGGACATGTAAATAACACTTCACGCCACAAAAGATATGCACACCAATTTAGGGCTTGAGTTAGGTAGTCATGCAAGAAATGTAATTTCTAAGTAAGGTTAGGTATGTAAGTACGCAACATTATGTGAGGAGCTTCATGTCTTGTTAGAACTTAATAGCCCGAGCGATTCACATTAGGTCACCGAGGGGGCTTGTAACACTCTGTGGTGGAAATAATATTGGGTTGCACACGTCACACGAAATCTCGCTAAATACGCATAATTGATACTTCAAAAACAAATGTTCAATCGCAAAAAAGATTTTTATTGCAATTTTGTCGCCCAAAATCGTGGAAATCATGCAAATTATCAAAAATGGGTGAACTGCCTATTTTCGGCGGCTTTTGTCAAGAAAACTAACATTTCTCGTGGAAATTCTATTAATCATAGGGCTTCTAATTTTGTATTTCATGGATTTACAATAACTGTAATTTGCAAAACTGGCCGGAGCTCTAATTTACTAAAAAATTGAAATTTTCGATCAATCACTATTTAAAACAGCGGTCACGTGAGCAAACTATCAGGACTGCCATCCACCATTAGGATTTCATATTCAATACAAATTTATTTTTAAAAATTCTTTTCACTTCACTTATAATAACATAATGACCAATCATATCAAAAGAAAGCACTTCTCAAACACTTTCTGCTCGAATAAGCAAGTTGAGCCTTTCTCGCCTCGCGGATCTAGCGGAACTCCAGTCCAGGCTATAAATAGTGCGACGGGCATGAGTTATCCAATTGTTGTGTAAAACTCGGCATATAAAAACGCGAAGTTTATTGAAATTAATGTAATCTTTAGAACAGTGTTCCGCAAAGTGTGTGCAGCGGCATAAATTGGTGTACCACGAATAAATGCTAAGTTTTTTCAAAAACCCACTCATTACATAACTAATGATTTCCATGAAAAAGCAGGATCGACGAAGAAAAAACCTAGGCATGTTAATCAATGAGAGCTATGCAAGTTATGGCTTTATATATTGCCGAGACGAATCAAGCCCAATCCCAAAATATGGAGAAACTTTCGGTTATAATTTGATGGTGCCCAGTAAACTTTTGCGAAATTTTATAACTAAACACATATCGATGGCTCAAAAAGACAAAGCTATTTTTCAACGTTTGAAAGACCGGTTTAAGAAACAGGTAACTCTCATGAGTTCATCTTTCAAAATATTAGGCAAAGCGCAAAAAGCAAGCTACATGATCGACAAAATATTTATAGTTAAATCCAAGAAACCTAATTCCTTTGCTGAAACTTTAATTTTACCTGTTTGCAAAGAAGATGTTAAGAAGCCGCTAAGGAAATCAAAAAAAAAAAAAAAAAAAATACCTGAGTCAGCAGTAACGATCTCATGTCGCATTTATGATATTTCTAGCGACATTAAATCAATGTTAATTAAAAAATTAAGGCTTAGTGGAGTTTTCGCCCTACAAATCGACGACTCTATTGATATCAGTGGTCACGCATATCTCATCTCAAATGTGAGGTACATTGACGGATGTGAAATAAAAGACGACATTTTATTTTGTCTGCCACTATCTGGTTATACTATCGGCAGAGAAATATCCAAAATAACAGACCAGCACTTCAGTAAGCACAATTTGGAATGGCATAACTGCATAAGCATTTGCACAGATGAAGCAGCAGCAGCTATGACAGGAAAAATTAGGGAATTTGTAACCAGGGCTTCTGAAAAGACTCTAATATGAAAAATTTACATTGCTTTTTACACAGAGAAGCACTGATGATGATGAAGTCTCTGCCTCGTGAATAGTTGTCTGTGTCCTTCAAGATGTCATAAAAGTTGTCAATTATATCAAGTCCCGACAGCTGAACTCTTGTCTGTTTAATACAGCAGTATCAAGAAATGGGAGCAGATCATCACTCACTTTTATTTCTTTCAGAAATACCATGGCTTTTCAGCGGAAAAATGCTTTCTCGGGGCTTTATGAGCTTAAAAATTAAACCCATCCATTTTTAGAGGCCAAAGGTTCAAATTTTGCTTCTCTGCTTAAAGAATGGGTAGCAAAACTTGTGTGTTTTGGCGGACATATTCGCTCTTTTAAATGAGTTAAAAAAAAAAAAAAACAGGACAGAAATTTTAATATTTTAACGTCATCGGACAAAATTGAAATATTTCGCGCTAAGTTCGTGTTATGGACAGGCGCGGATCTAGCATTGAAATTAGGGGGAGGTCATCTTACAAAAAAAAATACCAAAAAAAAAAAAAACAACATCCAACGCCGGTTCGCATAGCCACCGCAGTACCTACTGCAGTACTTGGAACTCCTTGGAACTAGGAAATCCGCATTAAGCGGTGTGGATGATGTGTCATTTTTTAGTATACTTTCTTTTTACAAAAACTAATTTTTTTAATAGAATAGGGTGCAAACTGCAGGAGACAGTCAAGCCAAACCTCAGTTTTACACACTGGCATATATAATATGGACTGCTCGATATGCTATTTCATGCGGGTACAATTTTTTGTGTCAAAAATAGTTCATACGTCGGTGCCAACATTGAAAAATCCATTGGCGGAAAGTTGAAAAGTGAAACCCCTCGAATTTCTATTAACCCAAATAATTAATTTAATATTTCGACAAACCCACTTACTTATTTATTATTTACAGCCCTTTCTCAGTTCGCACGTTACATAGAAAAGTGACTCAACTCAAAAAATGCAACTTTTCAGGAGAGCGAAAAAACGAAAAGCTGTACATAGAATTAATTCTAGCTTAACGTAGTAATTGTTTGCTAAGAATAGTCTGAACTCTTAAATTTGTTAGTAAATATATTTCTGAAGATTTATATAAAAGAAATTTTAAGTTTTTGTTACCGCAGTTGGCGAGGTTAGCTGTTAATCTCGCATCCTCTTAAGCTGTGTCGCTTTTCTTTGTTGCGAAATAAATATTTTTACAAGTTTTTTTTAAGTGGCACAACTCAGAATACGATTTTTAAGAACTAAATTCCGTACTTTGAACTATGTGGAAAAATGTCATATCTCATAATAAAATTTGTAATAAATAAATGCTGTTTTGTGGAAAAGTGACACAATTTAAAATAATACTCTTAAAATGTCGAAAACATATTTTCGTTTGTTATGAAGATCGTCACAACTCAAAAAGTGACACTGACACACTGTTCTATGAAGAATATCTCTGTTCTTAAGTAACAGAAAAGTGATACTATCTCTATCTAGCGGCAAAAAAATAAGAAGATAGAAGTATGCCAATTTCATGGTGTAATTAACTCAAAAACGACAAATTTTCAGTTAGGTCACATTTCTATGTGACGTGCGAATTAGTAGTTGGTGCTTAGATCGAAAGAGAATGCTATATAGAAATGAGCCCACTTTCTGCAGTGTATTTCTATGGACGTAGTCAGTCCATATTTTAAATATCAGTGGTTTTACATAAGAACGCTGCAAATATTTTAGAATGTTAGGAGTGTTAGAGTGTGTGAAATTGCCATCAGCAATTGATTCAAATTCCTCAGTTAAAAACAAAAAGTATTTCCCATAGAACGACTTGGGACAAATAAAAGTTTTAAATTTCAACCCAAGTCGTTTCAATAGAAAAAAGCCCCACGACAAATTTTACCTTCAGTAAGATTTGTCGAAAGTAAAAATACGATATGTATGTACATATATACCTACATACATATCAGGCGCATAAAATTTACTCGGTGAAGATTTAAACGAGCAAGTCTTCACCAAAAAGCCTCCTTTCAGCAAATTGTCGCGAGCGGCATACATTCTGGGTGCAACATTGTATGCACGATAGCAAGACGATGGTTTGATATTTATGAAAATATCAAATTTCATTTCAACCATTGTCCGCCGCGGTAGGCTGAACACTAATTGTAAACAGGTAAAGAAAATAGAAGTTGCGATAAGAAAAAAATAAACGTTTTGTGAAAATAACCATAAGAGGAAGTTTGTGAAAGAAAAAGTTTGTGAACAAAGCAAAAGTAAAAAAATATATATATAAATAAAATAAAAGTGTGCGAGTTGTCTTAATCATAGCTTCCTGAAACGGCGTAGAGTGATTGCCTTCGACTAAGGTAGCCCCGAAATATAACAGCCCAAATTCCGAGAAAAACCTATGCACATACATCACATGCATACAATAGCATTCATTGAAATAAATTTTTATTTTTTTAAGTTTTGGAATAAACTTTTTTTTTAAGTTGAATTATATAAATAAAAAAAGTATAAAATAAAAAATTTATTTTTTCAAATAACTCAATTAAATAGATAATTCTTTCAGGACCCCCCCCCCCCCCCTGGATCCGCCACTGGTTATGGATCAGCCACGTTAACAATGTTAGTAATGAAATGTTCCCGAATATCATGGCTGCCGATCCAGAAAAAAAAGTGTAGGCTTTTTGATAATGAAACACTTGGAGCTATTAGTAAAAAAAGAGATCTCTTATTTTCCTAAGTATGACGTGCAACCTATGGACTGGGGACGAAATTCATTCTCAGATAGCATTTCCCTTGGGAACTTACCAATAAACGAGCAAAAAGAATTCGTGGAACTAAAAACCGATCGATCATTAAAATGTAAATTTTTTGAAACAGATCTAGCACATTTTTGGCTACATACAAAAAAATGAGTATCCACTGCTTTCAAAACGTGCTATTGCTTGCAATTCTCTTACCATTTAACACGACATACTTGTACTACGATAAAAAAAAAACGCCTGATGAGAGCAGCCTTATCAACTGCTCCAAATTTCGATCGCCTATGCGCAGTTAGGTAGGCTCCCATTTCTCATTAAACATCTTTTCTAATTTATGGTGTACCTCTAAAATTTCTTAATTTGGTAGGTGTACTTTGAACACAAAAAGTTTATGGAACACTGCGTCAGAAGACGCTAACTAAATACAATCAATTTTTCGTAATAATGCTTACTATACTTTTTTTTTTTCATTTCTCACTTAATTCGTACTCTAGCTGGATGCATACCTTCATACTTGTCACATTTAATTAATTCCACAATCTAAAGTGAAATGAAATCTTAACGGACACTAAACAAATTAGAGAAAAATTAGGTTTCGTTGAAAATTTAAAAACATAAAATTACTAAATTAATTTACTTGTTAACAAATTTACATTAATAATATGCATTTGTCGAAAACAATTTTCCGTTTCCATTAAATAAAAAAAAAAATATATTAACAATTTCCACAGGTACATAAAGTTTCAAATCTCAATGTCGATTCAACAAATTTCCAACAATCTCGGAAATTTATGTAGCAAAATATTCGTGTAAAATACTTCTTGTTCTTGCAGGATTTATGCTTCAGGAAAACTAGGATTTGTAAGAGGTTTGTTCATAGGACCACCATACTTTCATGAACTCGATGATGTGATCCAATGCCTACGAAACGAACTTTCAATTAGTGGCCTGTCTTAAAGATACCAAACAAATGGTTTCGAATGAATCGATTAAACTCATGCTCATGAATATGGAATTTCACATAATTTATGGACAAAGTTACCGAAGAAGTTATTTAGATCGGCATATCCTTGTTACATACATATATATATATATATATATATGTATGCACATAGAAGCGGATATAATGTAGGATTTCCTTGGGTGCGGAAATAACGATGAAACTATATACAAAGATTTTGTAAAATCTTTTGCAAAGTCTTTAGGAAAGTTTTAAACTATCCTCACAGTGTTGGAAATTTGTAAGGATTTCGGAAAGTTTTCGTTGCCTCTTCCTGTTTTTCATTTACTTTCTTTTTATAATTCTCTTCACTAAAGTGCACCTACGTATATAATAGGATTATTTCTTCTTGACCATTAGAGACAGTATTCGTAGCTGTTTTAACAGTTTCTGTTTTTTTTTCTATTTCCCGACAACTGTTTTAATATAAGATTAGCACTAGTGTTGAACTTAATAAGTTAACTATTTTTTTTTTATATTTTATTTCATTATATAATATTTTATTCTCAGAATTCGAGTCCTTATCTTGACTTTCGTCTTTTACCGACAAATTCTAAAATATTATCCGCATATTTGTATGTATCTATAGAAATCCCACCTTTCGAGTTTTCAGACGCTAGCGCTGGTGTTTCTTTTTCAGAGTTGAAGATTTTTTGTCATCAACAATATTTATAGAATCTGGAAGAATATAACAACAAAGTATGTATAAGTCGTGTCTTAAGAGAGACAGCTTAAGAACTATAAATTCGGTGTCAAGAGAGTTGAAAAAACTGGGAACCACAATTTGGGTGCAATTGAAATGGTTTTTACATGTAGTACGCCACCACCGCGAGCTTCAGAGTTAATATATCTATCTTTCCTAAAAATTTGATAAGAATTGTCTAAGATTTCGGCATTGCGAAAGCCATGATGCAGCAACTATATCAAAACAAGTTGCAACAGAGGATTTAAAAATATTTACAATTTTTGTCCAATCCCCCTTACATTTTGATAGTAAAGGGAAAGCGACTTCAGTTTTTTGGAATAACATTGCTTGTTTTGGATGTATTTCTAGGATGGCGCTCAAAAGGCACAAATAATTTAGTAAATGCTCCGGAGGGCCAAAATAAGGGTGCCAATAACCGGTCGCGCTTATCCGCTGAAACAGTTAGGACAAAGGATGCAACCGGTTTAGAGGATTTACTAATTTTACGACACAAAATATTCTCCGTTTCAACATTTCTGGACATTAGATATTTCAATATGTCCTCACACAACGTTTCAGGAGAGAAACGAGTGACAAAAATGCTCGAAGGTTTTGGTACTGTTCTCAAAAGATGGATCAATACCATTTCCAAACAAGGAGACCGGTGAAGCAACATTCACAGCTGTGGAATTAGATGCAGGTGCAAGCGAGAATTGGCCCAAACCGTTACCTGAGGCGACATCAGTCGAGGCACTCGGACTAATATTGGGAGCGGGAAGGTGCAAATTAGGTCGCTTCCCATGGCGCAACTGGCGCTTGCGACGAAGCTTAGAAGCAGGTAGAAAATTTGGCACATCAGTTCCACCATTGGGAGCAGTAGTCCTTTTATCGGTAATTAGCTATTTTGGATATGTATGAAAAATACTCAATATCCTTATACCTATCGTATCAACACTTGCATCACCCGTGATGTATGAGTTTGTCATACATTTTAAATGGGAGTAGGTACTTTAATGACTCATTTAGAGGTAAATCATGTTCTATCACGTATCTGATGCACTATGGTACACGTTTATTTTGTGAAGTCGTAGTGAAAAGACCTTGAAAAATTACAGTAAATCAAAATGAGGAGTCTAGCGAAAATTCCGAAAGGTGGATTTTTGACCCCGCGTCAACTCCCAAGGTATGTAGTGTTATTTAGATGTTATTTTTATAAATTGTTTTTTTTTATCTTTTGAAATTTTATCTTCATTTAGTGTTCTGTTACAGATTACCAAGCGAAGAACACCAAGAGTGTAGCAGGCTCTTAATACATATATTCCCTTAGCAGCGAGGAAGAGGGAGATGACCCCATAATATTGTTGCGGCTAGGCATCGATTGATTATGGATATTAGATATCGATGAAGTTGACCCAAGTGCACCTGGAACAAGCGAAGAGCAGCAGCCTGTGTAAGTCATGGTGATTCGGATGCGCGAAACTGAAGCTTTTCAAGTGGAGATAATGGAGATGGACAGCGAAAGTGAGACCGAAAGAGACAATGACAAGGCCTCATCTTTTAATCCGCTCCTAACATTAAAACGCTCGGAATCGCCGAAAGATTTCAAAGCATTTTTTCGCAGAAGGTGTGCAGTATTTTTATGCGGGAGACGAATATACGGTCTGAAAGGAAATGTGCTTAATTGAATATTGATTTCCCTGTGGATCCACCGCGAATGTGGAAGCCATTGACGAAAAAAATGTAATGCCATTTAGGTATTTTGTTTATGGCGAGTGCCCATCGCTCAAATAAGGAAATTATCCTGGTTTTGTGGAAATCATCACTGCATCCATTATATCATACAGCCATGTCTTTTTGTCAGCATTGGATATAAATCTGTTTATCCGTTTTTACAACGACATCGCTCGACTAGACTTAGAGAAGCGGAAGCCAGACACAATAATAGTATGTCTTTGCCTCCAGTCACATCCCTTATTGGCGACTTTTCCTCTCACACGCCTTACCCTGATGATCCGTTTTCTTCTGTTTATTCTATAAAATGTGAAGCAAAAAGTCCGGGTGAACCATCTAGCTTGTGGCCCTATTATTGAAAGTATCCACTGATATTAAAACTGAGCTTGATGAGGCCAATTATGCGGCTCTAGTGCTCCTTGCCTTTTTGAAGGCCTTTGACTGTGTTGAGCAAAATGGTCTGTTGCCCCAACTAACTCGACAGAGTAATTTCAGTACCTCTGCAAAGGCATTGGTCAGAAACTTTCTCCATGAGCGGTATCAGTATGTCAGAGCTTAACCAAAGGGTGTTCAGTTTGCTGTCCATTCTACTTGGTGTACATCAAGGCACAGTCCTCGGGCCGTTTTTGTTCATTCTCTATATCAATGAACTTCCCAAAGTAACACATGATGTTCTGTCTACATGTATACGCTGACAATGTACAATTGCACCTAAACAGACCTATGGGGCTGTCAGAGAATTGTATTAAGCATATCAATCGCAATCGCAGTAGAAGTCCCGATTTGTCATCACAGAATGGGTTGCTGCTCAATCTTCCAAAGTCTAAGTATCTACATATGATATAGATGACATACCTAGTATGTCATACTTCCAGTGTTCTCAAACGGTATTGAAATGACTTACCTAAGAAAAGTTTTACTATTAATCAAAAAACGAGCTGCTGTGATAATGTTAGCTCGATTAAATTTATCCTGGGTTCCGAAGACAACAATTTTGTCTACACAACAATTTTATTTCCGCACCAATTTTATCTAAAAACATTACAATGAAGCTATTGTTAAAAAGTTAATTGTATCCCACTTAATATTTGATAGAATGATACATTCGAAATTGGACAGCACCTAACTTTGAAAAGAAGCAGTAGCAATTATTGACTGTATCCGTTTTATTTTTGCACTCAGAACAGAAGAATTACTTATATCACACCCTATAAAAATCAGCTTCCTTGGGTATAGGTAAACACGTATAAAGGAAGTACAAAAAATCAAAATTCATCCTCTAAGCTTATGATACAACGAAAATTCATAAAAATTACTCATCAAAATTTCTTCAACATCAAGATGTGTTTGTTTTGTGCCCCAAGTAAGCTGCGAGGTCTTGTCGCATTGTTTTGTTTGACAACGATTAAAGCCTGAAACACAATTGGAGCGTTTCAGCCAGCTTGAGATTTGTTGACTATGTAAATCAATGGAGAAGAACACAATTGGAGCTTTAGTTTTTTTCCAGATTCAAGCTGGCTTGAGATTTGATCAAATTAAAAATTTCAAGCCCAATGACTGCCAACTTGAGGGAATTTTTAATGTTGCCAACTGTGCGAATGTCGAATATTACATGAGAATGGCTTCTGTTGACACATTTAAGATGTAAACAGCTACCTAAAATGTTAAAATGGAAGAAAACTTATAGAGTTAGTAAAAGATAAGCAGTTTCTGTGGGACATAAAAAAAACTCGGTATTATTTTTGCATATAACTGGTACATCTCGAAAACTATCCAAAAAAGCATGAATTTATCGTAGTTTTGGAAAATCGGATGCATTTCTAACTTTCTTTAATGCCACTTATGAATAAAAGTTTTCACGATAAAGTTAAAGTTGCAAATTTCAAAAACATCAATTGTGTTCAATTCGGCTTTTCCAGTCGAGTTTAGCAGAAAGCTGGCTATGAAGCTGCTTGACACGCTCCAATTGTGTTTCAGACTTAAAACGATTTCAAATTTCCATCTGCTTGCTGGATTGTTGTAGTAGTCTTACCTGTACCTTTTCACCAGCGTGCCTTATTACACTTCATCAAAAATTCTACAGAATTTTGATTGTACATCCAGTTGTTGATAAGTGATATACATTGCTAAATTTATGAACAATATCATTTAATATTTCGAAATATTCAAAATATTTTTGAAAGATATGGTATAGGATTATAAGACACTATTTAGTAATATTCCACGAATAATCTGGAAAACCAAAAATAATAAAGATTTTCAGAAGGCACAAAACTTCCAAATTTTTAAAAACAAATAAAATATCATTGTTGGCATTGTTGGTGTTGTTGTTATTGTTGTTATCGTTATTGGTGTTGTCGTTGTCACTGCTACTGATGATATTAGTAAAGATGATAGGTATGATGATAATAGCGACAATGGCGGGTATGATGATGATGATGATGAGACTGATGATAATAGCAATGGGAGCATCAGTGATGAAATAGTTGATGATCACTATGATAGTGACGATAATAGTGATGAAAGTTATGATAACAATATAACCATGATGACATAGATAATGATATAGAGGACGATAATGATTATGACGTAGAGGTACGTTAATGATGTAGAAGATGAAACCAATAGGATATGTAATGATGATGATGATGATTTTGTGAAAGTTGATAATTATTATTAGTATAATGACAAAGATGATGATGATAAAACCACCAATGCCCCCTCAGATAGCGTAAACTCACGGAAAGTTAGAACCTTGTTGAGGAGAAATGCGCCCAAGAAATATATAAATATACATTAAATGTGCGTGCTGACAACTAATCGTATGCAACCATGATAATGTCCTTGCAAAGATCAATCATGTTACTGCGTACACGTGTTGTTCCATAAATATAGAGCGTAATATACCACTCATATCTGAAAATGAATAAAGTAGACTAAATTAGTAAATACATTGTGTAGCAAAATATACATAGATTAAAAAAATAAATATTTGAAGCTACGAAAAACTTCTGATGAACCCCATGAATGGGGCGAAACTAGTTAAGATAATTCCAAATAGATGCCTTCACGTTCAGCCCCCCCAAAATTAATACCACCTAAACGGACACTTTTTTGAACCATCATAAATGTACTTATATTATCTGGGAATTTTTTTAAAAAATTTTGAGCCAGTTGGTGGTACTAAATGAAATGCATAATATGAGTTTTTAGTAACAGTTTAGCCTTCACACGAACCAGCCTGTATACGCTACCCTGGGGCTGCCCTCTTATCAGAGTATAAACTGGAAAACCCTGCTGCGATTCATTAAGAGAACGAGAAGGTTTTAGTGAAAGGGTTTCCAGAAAGTTAGCCTTTGCTTTCGTGCTTCGAATCTATCGTCCCCTGCCTTTAAAAAAGTCTAAATTACAAATGGTAACAAAATGTAATAGTAAAAGCTATGCTACAATATTTTAAATGTTAGTCGTATTGATTGGAAAAGTCAATCATTAATAAAATCTATAAAATTTTATATCTATCGTAAAACCGAATAACGAATCTGAGATTAATGTTCATTCAATTTTCCAATACAGCTTACTTTGATTTGAGCCCCTACCTATAAACATACAATAAATATGTATAAAGCTCATTTATTCTACTCTGAAAAATTCAATTTTTTATTTACTTTTTTTCTATTTCTAAAAAAAAAAACACATAAATCAATGTTCTTGATGATTTATTTAAAAATTTTCTGAAAACGTTTTCCTTTCCCATTATTTAGACTTGAGTGTTTCGATCACCCCTCATACAACCACCCCCACTCCCCGCCAACCCACCCAGGCCTCCGCGGAGAACTTAATCTAGAACTGTCTGTTAAAGCTCTGGTGACAGATTTTAATCACCCATTGAACCATGACTTTCGTAATCCAAATGGACTCTCCAATGAATATGCGCCTCCGTTCGCCGTACAACAAAAGCCCATTTCACGGCATTTTCCTTCGTCTCTGTGCCAAACAAAGAAGAAATGAAATGGGGATCCATCTGCAAGGCCCCAAATAACGAAAGTAACTTAACCGTGGAGACACATCAATCATACAAAAGTCGACTTGAGTGTCATAAATATTTCTGGGCGTGTTGGTTGACATCAAACATGAGTAACTTGACGACAGATTGATGCCATAAATAACGGGATTACGTATCCTGCTATAAAAGGATACAACTTTCAACGTTTTTCTTTTCTTTTACATTTTTTTTTCACAGTTTTTATAGGTGTTAGCATTTTTTTATGTAATTGTCACAATGCAGAAAAAATCTTCCACATTCAATACTTGGTAGCCTTCCATCCTCTATGGTAACCAGGTGGATATTCTGCCGATTTTGAATCCTGAATGCGGCAAAAGTCCATTGAAGTAACTCAACACAGTATCGGTAACGACGGTGGCTATGGTAAGTAGTATCGGTGAAAACCGAATTTCCTCCCCAAATGGGTAGTTACCAATTCCAGGTTTTGGCTGAATATTTATGTTGGAGCGAACGTTGCTCGGGGAGTTACAATTTTATTGAGGCCCAACATAAACACATTTTACTGCGGAAATATTTTTTCCTGAAAGGTATATTGCATGCCGCCATTCGACGCTTTTGAATTGATTTTTTCTTCTCATTTTTCACTGTTTACCAGTTTTTTTTATTTTTTTATTTATTTCTTTTTTTTTTATGCCTCACTTAAACGATAACTGAAAATCATCTCTGCCCCCTTTACGTTGGTATCGAATTAATTTTAGTCCTTGAATTTATAAATGTTAGCGAAAATATTTTCACTCTTCTTTAGGGCATTTAAATGTTATCCATTTTGGTTTATTTTAAAATTATCTTTATTGGAAGCTCAGAATCATAACGGAATGTATAGATTATTGTAAGTGCTCTTCTTGGTGGATTGGTGGATTTATATGAAAATTTCCAAAATTTTACTCTGGGAATCTATTGCATAGTTAGAGTATTTAATATAAAAGTAGCATGTACCCCACTCTTACCATCAAATCTAATATCTCTCCTTTTCAAAGAGCTATCTTTATTTTCCACTTCGAAAACCACATCGCCTCTAACTGAACAAAATTCCTTCTGACGACACTAGAAAGGATTGAAATCTTCCCTACGATAGAAAGCCACAAAACGGCATGAGATAGAGGAATGGATTAAGGACGATGACGAGAGTGGAGTAAGTGTTGAGAAATATCACAGTTTAGAATAAAAGAAAAAACTTCAAACATTTTACTGTACGGCCTGAAGAGTTTTGAAGGTTGAAAGGATGTGCACGACTTGTGGAAGGAGTATTGCTTGAAAGAATTTATCTACAAACTTTTCACATATTTCATTAAAACAATGAGCTGGAGTCGTTATCTTGGAAAAAAGGTACACTTTTTCAGTTTTTTTCCTACATCTCGGCAACTATAACTAATACGAAAAAATAGTTAGGATTGAAAATAAAGTTTATTAAATTGCCATTAAAAAAGCATAGTAAAATTTTTTTGTATCGACAATACTTTAGCTGTTGACGTTGAATAGAGAAGAAAGTCTTTTGAGCTCTTGAAACTGTTGTGCAAATGGCTTTTTGCAGCTTCATTAGCTGTGAGGATTATGAATAAATAACAAATCATTAAAGTCATTGAAAATTGTCGTAGTATTTCTTAGATATGTGGAAATTCGTCTAATCTTACAAAATAAATCGTAGCATGCAACTCGTTCTAGGTGTCTGAAGCTCAATCGTCTGGTGGAAGTGGTTCATCGGTGTTCACAACGTCGAAGTCGTCGCACTCAAGCTGGCAATGAGGCACGTTGAAAGGTTCCTCATAAAATTCTACCTCAATAGAATTCTCATCTTTTAATGTCGAGATTTCTGTTCGAGTTCAAACACGCGATACCTTGGTAATATCCAAAAATCGTTGCGCACTTTAGTCTGGTTTTCCGGCCGGCATCCACAAGATGAGGTGCATTCCTTTTTACAATTGCATGAAAGTAATGAGAGCACGGAATCTGGAGCAGGACCCTTCAGTGTCTGAGTATGTTCAAGGAAATCGTGGATTTATCTCCAACAACTCCACAATTCTTGAGATTTTTCATATTCACGCCATTTCTGGACTTACTGATAAATACGAAACGAGTATTGTTGGGCGTCTGCAGTCTTACTCCTGTTTTCTATACATTAAATTTTATAAAATTGACGATATTAAAATAGTATCCTCTGACTTATAATTGTATTTGTTTTAAAGTTAAATAAAAGTTCTTTCTGAGATTTTCCAGTTGTGGCTATAGGAGTATTGCGATAAACAAAAAGAAGATTTGATGTTCTATAGGAAGTCTACGATGAGTAGGATCCATTGAATATTTCTTTAAATTTCTTTTAATTGTTTGTACTCCTTGTTCCGCACGATAATTTGACTTAGAGTGGTATGGAGGACTTTTGAAAACTTCTATGTTGTTTGTTTTCCAAAATCTGAGAAATTCTGCACAATTAAGGCGTGGTCGATTATCTGAACATAATTTCCTTGGCAATGCAAAAATACTGAAGACTCTACGGAATGCATTCATCACATTATCCACCTTTCTGCTAGACTAGAAGTGGGAGCCTACTCGACCTCCATTATTTCAGGTTTTGCTTTAAACATACCTACATGTCCTGTATGTAAAAACTTAGTATTTTAGATTGGAGTGACTTTAGCACAATTAATCGATTATCATAGAACATGAATCCATCTTCAGTGTGTAAGGATTCTTTTATTCTGTAATATTTTTTCATAAAATTTGGAATTTTTCCGGTACAACCATTTAATAGGTATTGTAACAACAAATTTAAAAGAAAACAGTTATTACAATTATAAAATAGTTTACTGCAGAAAAAGTTCACACAAATAGTTATATTTATTAATTTTACAAGTAAGTGCTTTCTAGTACTGACTAGTTGGACCACGAGGGTGTGCTTTAGTGCGAATATCTGGAAAGACTCACTGAAGAATAGTCAAGTCAAGTCAAGTGTGTTTTTGCGCTGTTTTCTATATACGTTGTCGTTGTTTCCCTCGATATTCTCGTTTCTGTTTTCGTTTTATCCTTGGGGCTCATCTTTAGCCCTCAGTCCGATTTGATGACGTCGTTTGTCTTCTTATTGACAGTTGTCCTTGGTATTTCTTGAAACTTTGCGTTTTGTTGTATTTTCTTTTTCCTTTACGGGCGATGCGCTAAATCAACCGTACTGTATGTAGTTCTCTCTGTGGAGTTATTTGTTGATGGGAGGACGAGAGGATAGGATGTGGATTTTTGGGAGAGTTTAGAAATCGTTGGTTCCTAAAGAATTGGCGTACTTCAGAGGCATTCTCTGAGTAAAGGTGGCTGAATTGTGATTACCCACGATAGTAATCACCTTTATGGTCATAGAAACTTATTCTACCATCATGTAGACGGTAGATGTTTCTAGCTTCGGGCTTTATTAGAAGCAGGGGTGAAAGGTATTTAAAGTCTTCCGGAATGAGAAGATCCGGCAAGCTGTTTATGATTGGGTTAGGGTGAGTTGGCACTCTGGTTAGTTGCTTCTCTGCAAGTTCGAATAAATATTCCTTGATGGGGGTGACATTGGCCGCCTCGTAAACTACTTCGTTACGGAAGTATTTTCCGTTGGCTCTTCTATGGAGCCCTGTGCAAGCTCTAAGTATCTTCCTTTCAAGTTTGCTAAGGCGTTCCATATAAGTGTGAGAGATCGAGTGCCATATAGGAAAGCAGTAAGTAATTACGGGTCTTATAAGTTGCTTGTATAGCAGCAGTTTGGTCTTTGTTGAGAGTCCGTCCCTGACGTGGATTATGGGGCTGAGAAGGTTGTAAGCGATATTGACTTTGTTAATGGTCGCCTTCGCGTGGTAATTGAACTTAAAGAGTTCCTGGAAGTTCACACCTAGGTACATGGCCTTTTCTGTAGGTTTAATGATTCCAGAGTTGTAAATGGCCTCTATGGATTTGGATTTGGATGTTTGCCGGTTTCGTCCAATTGAAGGTTTCCGAATGCAAATTAGCTCAGATTTTTGGACATTTATTTTTATCCCCCATTTTTTATGATAGGAGTCCAGCTTATTTAGATGAAGGTTGACTTTGTTCATAGCCAAATGTGGGCAACGAGATTGAGCGTAAGTAAGGGAGTCATCTGCATAGAGGAGTGTTGTCCCATTTTCGTTTGGAGGTTGGTCTGAAGTGTACAGGTTAAAGAGTATCGGACCTAGGATAGAGCCCTGGGCGACGCCTGCTTCAATTGCCTTAAGTGGTAATTTGTGGCTTGCTAGTTCCACATAGAATTTCCTAGAAGTTAGGAAACTGTGGATAAGCCTATTGAGGTGTGTAGGGAAACCGAACTGGTTTAACTTGAAGATGAGTCCTGCTGTCCACACCGAGTCGAAAGCTTTTTCGACATCAAGAAAGCAGCCTACTGTGCATTCATTCCTGTTTAGGGCTCTGGTTGTGTCTGTGTGGAATTTTAGCAGGGGGTGAAATGTAGCGTGCTGAGGCTTGAAGCCGAATTGTGACTCCTGGTGTATATTTTTGTCTTCACAGGTATTTATGACCTGTTGTTTGGTGACTTTTTCAAATAGTTTTCCCAGATTTGAGATTAAGGAGATTGGTCTGAAATCCTTGATGTCTTTCGACGAAGATTTTTAGGTATTGGGAAGATGCGTGATATTTTCCACATTTCCGGAAAGTAGGAGTTGTTGATGCAATTATTGAAGATGGTTGCTAGAAAGTCGAGAGCTATAGGCAGTAGCTTTTTTATAATTGCATTTGAGATTTTGTCAGGGCCGCTTGATTTTTTTGAGTTTATGGTCTTTGTTAAGACGAAGAGTTGTAGGGGGCTCGTGAAAATATGTTGCTCTTGTGGATAAATTGCTGGATTATCTGCGCAGAAGAAGGTTTGCGGAATTGAGTCGTGTGAAGTTAGAAAGGTACTGACAAACCTATTTACTTCAGAAGTGAAGCTTGGGTCGCTAAGGCCTGAGTTGTCCTTGAAAGTTCCTTCGAAATGTGATGCGAAGGCATTGCGGAAGAACTAATGTATCTTGGTTGCTTGTTATGGTTTTAGGGAGCCTTGGCTTCCTAGAGCAGATTTTGTTTATATTTTCAAAAGTCCGTGGGCCGGGCTTGATATTTTCGAGCCTTTTTCTAAACTGTTCGTCGCAGAACAGTTTAGTTTGCTCACTAATAATTACAGACAAGCATTTTACTTGGGATAATACAGACTGATATGCCGCATTTTGTGAGTTCAGGGTTCTGTGATATATGCGGTTCAGGATCTTCCGTAGTTTTTGTCTGTATTTGTACAGGCTTTGGAGGCTCGCTGGCAGATTGTTGTAGCTGTAGTTCTTTGTAGGAGCTACTCGCGAAAAGTGCTCGATATTGCTCTGTAGACAATTTGTAAACAGTTCAATTTGCGAGTTTATCTCAGCATTTGAAAGGTTTCTGCTATTAGCTGGGAGGTTTCCTTGATAGAGTATTGTCAACCTATCTTGAAACTCATTCCAATTAATATCTGTCAGAGTAGGAGTGGTGGGAAGGTTCATTGTTAGTATGTTTACCGGACGGTTAGGTTTAATTGTTAGGTCTACTGCTAAGTGGTCAGAGGGAGCATGAAGTGTGCTGCACTTGTAGTTAGCTGTTTGCGGGAGGAGATTTATGAAACTTGATGAAACGAGATAGAAGTCAATGTATGAGCCTGATCGGGGGTAAGTTGGAGTGGTTGATGAAACCACAATGAGGTCATGACTATCCTGGTTTTGGTTAAACCAATTTGCTATGGTTTTGCCTGAGCCGTTTTCTCGTGGATCATTCCACATTGAATGCCTGGCATTGAAATCTCCTCCAATGACAGTGTAGGTGTAGTTTGTGGAGAGGTTATTTAAGAAATTCAGATTTCATTTTAATCTGAGCGGCCTGTGCTCCGCATCTGTTGTATATTGAAATGAGAGTAAAGTTTCTTGAGAAGCTAAGCATACTTTTACTGCCGTACATTCCATATTATACAGTGGCTTGAGCTGAACTTGCTCAAACCTTAGACCATCCCGTATTAGGACTGCTGTTCCGAGGGTTGAATCTGTTCTGGCAGTGCGTATGGTAGAAAATTTTTCAAAAGTAAGATTGTGCCGGGAGTTAAGATGTGTCTCCGATAGGAGAACGAAGTTTGGTTTGTGTTCCGCGAGGAAAGAATTAAGGGCTATTCTCTTGCAATGTCGCACAAGTGAGTTGCAGTTTAATGCAATTATCTTCAATCTGCTTATTTCCCTAGACATAGGCCGAAAGCAAATTGAAGATAAGCACTTTGGCGTTCCGCTATAGAAGAGAGTTTCCTATATACAGGAATAAAATTATTGATTTTGCCCATGAGTGTGAAAAGTACGCAGTACGCAGTACGGCTTCGTTTCTGCATCGTTTTTTATTTTTGGGCATTCTCCTGGTCCATGCTTCTTGTCGCATTTTACGCATCGGTATAGCTGTGCACAATTGCTGGCCACGTGTCCAAATCGTTGGCATCTTTTACACTGGGCTATTCCTTTTGTGGCGTGTTTTTCCCAAAACACGATCTGGTCCAGTAGTCTGTCCACCTTTATGATCTCGCTCATATCATATTTTCCGTCGAAGGTTACGATGAAAGCGTCCATCCGCTTTTTTGCTGCGTGCTGTTTCGAGCTCCACCACGCTATTTATTTTGCAACCTTGGAGTTTGCTTTCCAAGGCTGCCTTGACGTCTCCTACGCAGAAAGTGTGCTGGACTCCCTTCAGCACAAGTGTTGACTTTCTCTCATCCTTTGGGGTGAATGTGTATGATTCCACATTGACCTGGCATAGTAATTTAAGGATGTTCTTACGGTCCTCTTCCGTGGATGGTTTGAAAGTGCATTTGTTGCCGCTTCCCATCTTGATAAAAAACGTTGGTCTGCTTGGTAAGGTGTTTAGCGCATCATTAAATTCCCTGTAATTTAGTCCATGGGCAATTATTGGTGGGGGCCTACTGGGCTTTTGCTCCGGTCTCGGTTGAACTTCTTTATTCGGTATGATGAACCTATTATCTGTTTGTAACGCCTGGTAGTAGTTGCTGCTCGGTCTTGGGTCTGTTGCTGGTTTAGCCTTCTTAATCAAGTCTTCTGGGGGGTTATTACGTGGCTTACGCTTTCCTCGGACCACCTTGTAGTCACTTCCATCAGTATTTGTTGTGTCCTCTTCATCCTGTGACATGTGCTCTGAGTCACTTGTTAAGTCCGTAGATGTTGACGAGTAACTTCCCGATGCTGCTTGTTGTTTCCCCTTAAGCATTCTCTGTGCGAGAGACTCTATAATATCTTCCGGAACGTCAATAATGTTGCCCGTCTTAAATATTTCTCGTACGTTTGCCTTGACGGCGTTTATCACATGCTCTTTATTAGAGTTCATTTTGTTCACTTTTTTTATTATTATTTTTTTTAAAACACTAATTTCACTTGAGTCTTTTTCTCACTTTTACTTATATATTACGTGTCTATATCACTAACACTTACGGAACACCGAAAATGCCGTCGGCGAATTGTTTTTCCTTCTTTGGTGCTAATACACATTAACACACTAATTATCCTTTGTTTAAACACAACGTTCACTCTCCTACTAACACACGCGCATGGTAAGCGGAATGCCGTCGGTAAAAATGCATTTTGTGTGCTTGTTTGCTTGCTTGTTACCTGGGATGTTGCTCCTTTGGCTGTTCAATGTCATCTCCCTCTGTCCACTGAAGAATAATTACGTCGTGTTCTATTTATAGTCCGGCGATGTTGATTTCACAAGAACTTGGAGTGGCAGGTCTTTATATAATGATGTCGTCTGTTGGTTATATGTGCTGATGTATGCAGATGCGCAGTGGCGGCGAAATATAAACGTAGATAAGATGGTGATGTTACAGTATCATTTTAATTAAACCAACTAAGTGTCTTTAGCCATCTTAGATAAAAATTGTAGCTATTCATTTGAAATAACATTAAAGTAATTGATTAGAGATTCATCTCGGGATTCACTAATATTTGTGTCTTCCCTCTCAAGTGGAAGTCTTGATAAACCATCTGCATTCGTTATTGCATTCCTTTTTCTATATGTTATTTTATTCATGTATTGTGATAGCTCAATAGCCCATTTTTGTAAACGTGCTGCGGCCACAATTGGGCAATTCTTGTCACCAAAAATTTCCTCTAATGGTTTATGATAAGTCAAAATTTTAAATTTATAACCATAAACATATTTATGGAACTTCCGAACAGTGAAAATAACCGCCAAAGCTTCAAGATGAAGCTGAAAATAATTATGTTGTCCTTTAGACAGGGTTCTAGATGCAAAAAATACTGGTCGTTCTACACCATCTACTATGTGTGACAGGATAGCACTAATTCCATGGGAACTTGCATTACAGCTTAAAACGATTTCCTTATTAGGATCATATTGAGTTAGTATCGTTTCTGTCAAAATTAAATCCTTGCTCTCTTGAAAAATTTTTTCCTCCAGTGAGAACCACTTGAACGGATGGTTCTTTTGCACTCTAGTTTATACAAAGGATGTAAATTTGAAGACAATTTTTTTATAAATTTACTATAATAATTTAAAAGCTCTAAATAAGCTTGAAGTTCTTTAATATATTTTGAGGGCGGGGCTCGAATCTTTTGACCGGAACAAGATTTTTCTTACGACGAGGCAATGATCGACTACTATGAACGCCACGCGTGTAAGCAGTTTATTCGTGGCAAACCACTTCGATTTGGGTACAAAATGTGGTACCGTGAATACACCGTTAGGTTATCTTTAAAATTTTGAAATGTACCAGGGAAATAACCCTATGACAAACCCAGACCACGTTCAAAAATATGGAAAACCTGCAGCACAGCTCTTTTCAATGTTTGATAAATTTGACGAAATAATAAAATCACTTCCATTTTTCTTTTATTTTGATAACCTTTTTACACACTTCGTGTGTTAAGTGGTCTATTTGAACGTGGTTCTCATGGCATAGGTAAAAAAGTTTTTGTTTTACCTATATTAATATTCTTCTCAAGTACTATAAGGGAAAATCTTGTGCCGAACTCGTGTCCTTTACCATCTAAAGATGAAAAAGATGAAAAACCACCCACGCGGTACAGTACACAGCACATGACCAGAAAGTTTGGACATTCGAGTTACAAGATGGGTTGACATTGCAGGAGTTACAGTCGCATCCAGTCAACTCCATTTTGAGATATTCCAGAGCCCAACAAAAACGAATTCAGATTCCGCATCCAATGTCTATACAGCAATACAATTCATATAAGAGAGGTGTTGACCGTATGGGTAAAAATGTTGCTGCATACATAATAGGTGCTCCAGGGAAAAAATTGTATTTTCCAATTCTTACATGGCTGGTGAATGTTTCTGTCCAAAATTCGTGGATACTTAGTCGTAAAGCAGGCCACAAGTACTCTCAGTTAGAATTTCGGAGAAGCACCGCAAACAAATTTTGTTGCTCATTTAAGGAAGCTCGACGACCTTCAAGCTATCGACGGCCCACTGGAAAATTAGAAGATGAAGCCAGATATTCAAATTCAAATTCAAATTGCATTTATTCGTAAACTCTACACTTGTAAGATAAATCTTATATTAAGGTGTAGGTGAACAAAGTATAGAAAAAAAAGAGGAAAAATTAGAGATAAATAAATAAACAAAAAAAAAAAATTTATAAAACTAAAGTAATAGTAACAAAAATTATAATTAAGAAATTAAGAAAATTGATTAATAAAATATAGCAAATAAGTAAATAAGTCCAATACTATTATAAATTACGCAAAAGTAAAAAAAAAGAAAAAAAAAGAAAAAAGAGAAAATAGGGTACAAAATTAATTACATATACATTAACTATGAAAAATTCACTAACAAATTTATACGAAACTTGCGATTGCTGCTAATCCTTCTGAGCTCAGATAGAAGAGAATTCCAGAGTCTAATGGATTGGACGAAAAATTGGCGCTCACTCGGGAGAAAAATAAATCGTGGCATGATTAATGAACATGTTCTGCTAGATTGGGAGAATATGAGTTTGCTGTACAAGTAGTATGGTTCCTTACTTATCATAAGGTTCCTTAAAAAAATTAATATACGAAATTTAATATAATTGTCAAAAGTACATCCCAAAATCGATTTTGAATACACTGTAATATGATCATATCTTCGTAGAGAAAACACATAACGTACTGCAGAGTTGAAAGCAACATTGAGTTTACGTGATGAAACAGAGTCTAATTTACAAAATACTTCGCACCCGTACAATAACAAAGGAATAATAAGTGTTTTTACAAGCATGATGCGAGTTTTCAGGGGTGTGAAGGGTGCGGATAAAGACAGTTTACGTATAGTACCATACACTTTGCCAACAAGATTATTAACATGATGAGACCAATCTAAAGTCGTATTAAATATCAAGCCCAGGTTTTTTATAGAATCTTTAAAAGGTATGACGATATGATCAAGCATCACCTTTGGAAAAGAGGACGTATCTAATTCAGTTCTATAGATAATAATAGCATTACTCTTGGATGCGTTTAAAAGGAGGCCATTAACTTGAGCCCATTTAGATAAGAGACCAGGATCTTCATTCATACGGCAGACAGCATCTTCAATAAGTCCGAGGGGTCTAGAAATATAAAGCTGGACATCGTCTGCATATAGATGATAGTTGCAATTTCGCAGAACTGATGGAAGATCATTTATGAATATGGCAAAAAGTAATGGACCAAGAATGGATCCTTGTGGAGCTCCACTGTGTACAGGAAGGAAATCAGATGTAGTTTGATTACAAACAACCCTCTGAAAGCGACCATTCAAGTACGACCAGATCAATCTACATGCAGAACTGGAAAATGAAAAAAATGAACGAAGTTTTTGGATTAATAAGGCGTGGTTGACTCGATCGAAAGCCTTTGAAAAGTCCAAAAGGGTTAATACCGTTAAATTATCATTATCCAGAGAGATTCTAATGTCGTCTGTTATTTTCAATAGTGCAGTAATGCAGCTACGCTTAGATCTGAAACCTGACTGTAAATTTGATAACAGATTATTATTCTCTAAGTAATTAGTAATTTGCTTATGCAAAATTTTTTCAAAAGCTTTAGCACAAATTGGAAGAATAGATATTGGGCGATATTCTGCCACACCGAGAGTTTTTTTATGAATGGGTAAAACTTTCGAAAACTTCCATGACACTGGAAAAATTGATCTCATAATGATAGTATTAAAGACATGAGTAAGACAGGGAAGTAATATTGGCAGTAGCAGTTTTATTATTCTGGGATGCAAACCATCAAGATCAACAGCATTAGAATCGATGGAAATTACTGCAGAAAACACTTCAATTTCAGTAGCCGAAGTAAAGGAGAACCCATCAAAAATGGTATTGTCACTTATAATATTAAAATTAGAACCTTCATTGGGAATCCCACTATCGGACGTAAAAACACGATTTAAGTCATTCGCATCAGCTTCTATAATGTTATTTTTTGACTTACCAACCCCAATTTCCGAAAGATTCCGCCACAATTGTTTTTTAGGCAAAGAAGTGTTAAATTTAGAATTATGATATTGAAGCTTTGATATGAATGTGTTGGCCATTTTGTTGGAATAACAACCAACAAAGAACGACGACGATGCATTGGCTACGTTTGTATAACAGTGTATTACTGAATGTGTCAAATGCGATGCACTGCTTCCAGAAATACAATTTCGTGTTCGCAGACAAAAAATAAGATTTTGCCTGCGTAACTTTTTTGTATCTTTTTACCTGGAATGTTTTTTTTTTATATCTGAAATATTATTGTTTTTTACTTTTAATATTATTGTTTTTTCATAGTAAGAATACTGTTTTTGTTGTATTATGTTATTGTTAATTTATTAATCTTTCGTTCCATTCATTGTTTTTCATCTTATTATCTTATTTAGACAATTTAGTTCTAAGAATGGCCGAGTTCAGCGTATACGCTACGGGCATCCAAACCCAAACAAATGAAAGAAACAAAACAAACATTTTTTTTTAAAACTTCACGGGCCTCCAAACATACGAGGGTCGTTTGAAAAGTCCGTTCAAAAATAAAAACTACTTAATTTTTTGGGGTAAACCTTTTTTATTTTTCAACATAGTCTCCTTTTAGGCTTATACACTTCGTCCAACGCTGCTCTAGTTTGTTGATCCCTTCCGAATAATAGGATTTGTTCAAGTCTGAAAAATAGCCATTCGTTTCTGCAATCATCTCCTCGTTTGAATAAAATCTTTTTCCCGCCAGCCATTTTTTCATATTGGGGAACAAATAGTAGTCCGAGGGAGTCAAGTCTGGAGAATAAGGGGGATGTGAAACGAGTTGGAACCCTATTTCCATTAATTTTGCGACCACAACAGCTGAGGTGTAAGCTGGTGCCTTGTCGTGATGGAAAATTACATTTTTGTGGGTCAATCGTGGGCGTTTTTCTTGTAGCTCGGTTTTCAAACGGTCCAATAACGATGAATAATATGCACCTGTCTTCGCCTTTTTTGGCGCAGATTCCCCCTTAGTAACCCATTGTTTAGATTGTTCTTTGGTCTCAGGAGTATAGTGATTTATCCATATTTCATCCACAGTGACGAAATGACGCTAAAAGTCCTGCGGATTCTTCTGGTACAGCTGCAAACCGTCCTTGCAACACTTCACACGATTTCGTTTTTGGTCAAGTGTGAGCAATCGCGGCACCCATCTTGCGGATAGCTTTGTCATGTCCAAATGTTGATGCAAAATATTATGTACCCGTTCATTCGAGATGCCCGCAGCACTAGCAATCTGACGCACCTTCACTCTTCTGTCATCCATCACCATATCATGGATTTTATCAATGATTTCTGGAGTAGTAATCTCAACAGGGCGTCCAGAACGTTCAGCTTCACTAGTGCCCATATGGCCACTCCGAAAATTTTGAAACCACTTATAAACTGTTCTAATCGAAGGTGCAGAGTCACCGTAATGTTTATCAAGCTTCTCTTTAGTCTCCTGAGGCGTTTTTTCATAAAGTAGTGTTTAATCAACACACGAGATTCTTTTTCGTCCAGTTTTTGAAAATCACTCGATTTCCTCGATTCAAATGCCAAATGCCAAACACAAAGAAATAGACCGATCTGGCTGAGACTTGTTGTGTGTTCTTCCAAGAGATGCTACTAACTAAACATAACCTCTATACGCGCCAGTAGTGCCATCTCTCTGACTTTGCACGGACTTTTCAAACGACCCTCGTACACCGCACAAAATTTCAGATCTCATCACCGCCAACTAATAACAATTGCTCGCATAGAAACCTTGCAGTTTTTATTCATGGTAAGCACTTTATCGATTTTGCTTTGCTCTTTAAATGCCTTGTCATAATCGCCAGGGTTTATTAACAACGAAAATCTCTCTGCAAAAATTCTTACCTGCTTTCCGCCTAGGTCAAGGTTGATGTCAAATGTGAACACATCCATACATACATAATATCGTGCAAGTGGAAAAATCTGATAATAAAGAGGCGGAACACAGTGATTCGGTTTTTATTCTCTACGTACAGAGTTTATTTTAATTAGAAAATGTGATTACAACTTAGTTGGCAGGCGGGCGCTTATATCCTGTTCACGCTGCTCGCATACAGATGAGATCATCCTTCCGATATTTGACCCTTTTGCAAAGTTGAAAATTTCTACCTGACAATTTTATGCCATCTACAACTAAAAGTAGATAGATAGATAGATAGATACTATAGTAAAATAAAGATAGAAGTTGCTCGGCACGTACATACAGTAACTGCAAAGTGAATGATAAACGTGCTATTGTTTTCAATCATGTGTTAAAAGGTCGACATTTTCCCTCACCGCTTTCTTTCATCTCTGGTGATGGAATTACGACGTTGGTGGTAGAAGTGATGGTAAATAGTGATACCGGTAATGCCACAAAATTCAAGGAGTTATCCCCAAAGAAACCAACAAGATAACAAAAGCTAACAACTTTGATATGTTTCCGAGTATACTGTAAAATAAATCTTAATGCAAGTACGAGAGTTGTTCATTTGTTCGTACGTTTTATATTCGATGTAAAATTTTACCTGGTCTGATGTATGCATGTTTGCGTGTGTTTGTCAGAAAATGACATGCGAAATAAAACTCGTATTAAGTACACGTTTCCATCATAATTACCCACAGGAGTATAACTCATTTTGCCATTTTATTAGCTTTCATGCGGATGAATTTCGTTTCAGGTATATCTTTCACGAACCACAGCTCTTTAGAGTTAAATAACGACCACATTAAGGCGGGAATTTTAGATGAACTTCATGTTTACTATACTTTTAGGATTTTTATGCATTCAGTTTGCTAGTGACGTTCGTCAAATAATGAAATTTAATGAACTCATTATTTTCTTTCAAATACTTATTGAAATATCTTTTTTCATATTCTTGGGAAAGCTGTAAAGCCTGGAGGCTTCGTTTGGAGGTTAAAGATGGAAAATATGGAAAATGGCATCTTTTCACTGTTTGATTGACAGACTATTAAAAGTTCCTCTTAATGTAGCTGATTTTAATAAGTAATGGTCCACCATTTTGACCTTATTATAGGATGAGTGAAAACAAAAAAACATAATAATATACATATATACATGTATATGCCAGTAAAGTTTATTTCTGTAATTTATATATATTTGATCCTTTAAAACAAAACACATATGTATAGTGAAGTCACCTTAAATCTGATCGTCTGCAAAAGAAATAAAAGGGTTCTTATGAGTAAGACATATTCAGTGGGTTACAAACAAGGTATACAATATTCTATATATAATAAACTAACATATTTTAGTAAAAAATAATTTCGTAGCAGGACGCAGCAACGCAAAAGAATCTTCCTCTTAAGGGGCGATCTGGAATCTCAATCTAGAAATTAAACTCCACTCAAATTCCGGACCTGCGCAGGTGACTGATACACTCCGTGTGATAGCAACTTTGGTTTCTTGGGACCTACCTGCGAGTCACCGAGTAAATACCCACTTAAGGCTGGGTCTATGTCATAATTGGGACAACTCGGTGCACAGTTAGCAAGATGGATAAATCGCAAATTAATTAATAGAATATTTATTTAAACACCTAAGGCAACATATTAACGTTTTCTAATTTTTAAATTTGTCCCCCAAATTTTATTGAAAATGATTTAAAAATGAAAATTCAGTGATTTTTTTTTAATTTCTCTGGTTTGCGGAGCGGGGCTGCCACAAATTTGAACTAAATTAAATAAATTTTTAACATAAGCTTTTTGAAGTTAATAAGCAGAAAATAACGGTTTCCGATTTTTAAAGTTCTACTTATATTTACGACAATTCGACGCAATAATTTGTTTTACCTGCATTTTACCCAGTAAGAAAGCAATCTATTGCATCAAATTTTCACAAAAATAAGTAGAATTTTAAAAATCGAAACACGTTATTTTGTGCTTATTAACTTCATTGAGCTTATGTTAAAAATTTATTTAATTTAGTTCAAATTTATGGCAGCCCCGCTCCGCAAACCAGAGAAATTAAAAAAAAAAATCACTGAATTTTCATTTTTAAATCATTTTCAATAAAATTTGGGGGACAAATTTAAAAATTAGAAAACGTTAATTAGTTGCCTTAGGTGTTTAAATAAATATTCTATTAATTAATTTGCGATTTATTCAAAAATCTTAACACCCCGCCCATCTTGCTTACTGTGCACCGAGTTGTCCCAATTATGACATAGACCCAGCCTTAAATATTCAAATCTAATCTTTTAATAATCTGCAATAAGCACTCAAATATTTTCAATGTACAAAAACTCGCCTTTACACTACTTGCCATGAATTCTAATCGCTGACTATTATTTTTGTCTGATGTTTAATACTCAACTACGCGCGAACGCGCGATTCCGTACTCTACGTTTTCACTCCACGCTCTTGTGTATGTGTGTGTGTGTGTGTGTGCGTGTGTGCGTGGGGGGAGGTGCGTAAATCGGTTCATATTTGTGGAAGAATGTAATTCGACGTGTTCTCAGGCAGTGCCCATACATATAGTAAAAAACACAATTTTTGCATGGCAGCACTACGAAGTAGTTGCCCGAGTGGTTACATCTTCGAACTTAAATTTCCTTTTTTTTTCAAAGGGCCGTGTACACAATTTCAACTTTCTACGTCGACGCGTGAGGCAGTATCCAAGTATATAGTGAAAAATTAAAGTTTTGTATGGCAACACCAAGAGAGGATTGCCCGCTCCACTTTGGATGTGTATTTTCAATTTTAATAAAAATGCAGTGTACAAAAGATGAGCTCTCCATCTCGACGACTTCTCAGGCAGATTCCTAGTACATAGTGAAAAATCAAAGGGTTTTATGGTAACACCAAAAACGAGTCCCCCGATTTGGTCCATTTTTGAACTTATTTTGCAATTTATGTACATATATAAAAATGCAATGTTCAAAATTTGAGCTCTCCACGTCGAAGTGTTCTTTGGAAGTGTCCAAATAATATAGTGAAAGCCAAATTTTTTTGTGGCAACACCACAAACGGGCTGCCAATTTTAGTCCATTTTTGAATTCATATTTACTATTGCCATGAAAAGACTATTCACCAAATTTTAGCTCTCTATGTGGACGCGTTCTCAGGCAATGCCCAAGTATTTGTATGGAACACTACGAAGGAGTTGTCCGATTGGTTCCATTTTTGTACTTAAAATTACATTTTTTTAACGCAATGTACAAAATTGAAGCTCTCCACGTCGACGCGTTCTCAGGCAATTTCCAAATATATAGTGAAAAACCAAAGTTATTTTTGGCAACACCAAGAATGGGTTGCCGATTAAAATGTTTGTTTCTCTACAAATCTTGTAATGACAATTCCGAACACAACAATAACAAAATGAGCCAAATCGGTAGAGTCAGTCTGAAATGATGATGTAACATAAATTCGGCAATTAATATTTGTTTATATAGATTTTTAATACTTGATGAGTGCAAGTGAGGATGTCAGCATCCCTAAATAATGAGGGTTCAGTCAGCCTTGAAATTTCCGGTTAGTGCTAAATAAAAAAATTCCTAAGAATTATCAACTGTATTTTCCTAGCTATACGTTAATGCATACGTTACTCATGCTTCGTGCAGGGTTAAAACATATTGCTAACTTGATCTCATAGCATTAAATAATGGATATAAGGAGAGTACAATTATCTGTATTCTCAAGAGGAAATCTTTCAATCAAGTTGTCGATGTTATTTACTCCTCATTGCGGGTTAATAGTCAAGATGGCAAATACAAGAAAACTCTACATATAGAAGGTTTATGTAATAAGTTCAAAATTATATTGAGCAAGCTAAAAAGTAGAATTGGTCTATTAAATTAAAGAGGAGGCTGCACAGTTTACAGTTTTTATAAAAAAAAGTTAGGTTAACGACCTTTTTGCAAAAATAATAGAGGTCAAAGTTAAAAAAAAGGAAAGAAAATCCGAAATTTTTAGTTTCGACCTTCACAGAGATGGGTACGGGGCTGGTTGAGCTGTCGTTGGAAAGGCCATGAAGTTCTGCATACAGTGAGCCCTTAACTGTGACCATACGCCCTGTAGTTTTTAAGATACAGGGTGTTTTGTGAAAACCTACCTTTTTTTATGAATCACCCTGTAACTCCTTAACGGTTGATATTGCCCCCCCCCCTCTGCCATACAATTTTTGGTTCGTCTAGGTGAGTACTATCACCTCCCGCTCTATGGACCTTCTAAGGGGAAACACCCTGTAAATCTCTGGAAAAGTTCGTTGAACAGCAAAAATTATTATAACCAATTTCATCGGATTTCATATTCTGAAGAATTTTCCAGTACAATAGAAATTTCTAGGACGGATCGTTTTCACAGTACACGTAAAAATCCAAAAAATTTATATGGCAACACCAAGATGGGGTTGCCCAATTTAGCCTATTTTGGAATCATATTTACTCTTTCTATGAAAACGCCGTGTACAAAATTTCAGCACCCTACGTTAACGCGTTCTCAGGTAGGGTCTAAATATATAGTGCTTAGAATATTTATTCTATCTTTAGCTGGTTTATATCCATTATGTAAAGCCTTTGACTCAGTTGACTGAGCAAAGATATGGAAGGTGCTACTTAGACTCGAAATCACTCTTAAACTAATAGAGTTGATAGAGGATCTCTACTCCAATTCGAAGGGCAAAGCTCTTCACCGCTCCAATTCAAGAATTATTTAATAATTGCAATTGTCGTTGTTCATGCTTATTTGAATGAAATTGATAAAACTTGAAAATGGTAAGAATATTTTTCCATGTTATATTAAAGAAATTTTTATATGAAGAACAATTCTGTTGTTTTTCTTCTTCCCTGCTGGCTTATGCAATAGTCACATATTTTATAATCTTCATGCATAAAAGAAAGATGGATTAAATGTATCTTTGTTCTTTCTCTTTCAAAGCCTTATTCGCTAGAAGAGTTATTCGCTAGCTTTTAATTAAAGGATATTTACCATCTTGTCCTCCTGAATATTAAGGTAAATCTATGCTGACACCTTTTCTTTCCCGTCCTTATCTTTGTTACACATCTTATCCTCGTCCTAACATTTCGGTCTTTTTGGTTTATTACGTACGGCACATATTTCGATGTTGTTGTGTTGCTGGGTTAAACTTACCCTTACTTAAACCCACTCCAGTACTCTCCCCACCCTTAACCGAGGTCTGCTAGCATGCTGCTCTGCTACATTACTGCTTCGAAGTGAACAGCTGACTTAGATCAGCCGATTGGATATCACATCCATCAAGCACTCACTAAAGTACACTGTTTATATAAAGTATGAGATAACAACCTTCCTAAAAAGGGCGAGGGTGGACTGGACTTAGCACGGTGGAACATAGCACAAAAGATATTTAGGTCATAGTAGAATTTGGATCACCGGTCTGCATTAAATAACCAAAAAATTACCTAAACTTCGTGTAAAAATAGGTGAAAAAGTAACCAGTTTATACATAATTGATTCCATTTTATGAGCTACTTAACTGTATTAGATTCATTTCTCTATATAATATGTGTTTTTAAGAAATAGCATTTTTTAGAAAAATAAGCATTAAAATAATGTGAATCGACTTGAAGGAAAGATTTTGAAAAAGAAAAAAACGAATTAAAAAAGATAACAAATTGAAGCAAGAACAAATAAAAAGAAACCATATTAAAACTGAGTTCAATAGATGGAAGATAAGAAAACAATGGAAAATATATTGTTTACCAAGATAAACTTTTATTTTCAAATCTATAGGCAAATGCTGTATTGTCAGCACAGTGGTACCCCAGTCGATACAGGGTCGATTTGACCCCATACACCTATGTATTGCAACTATTTCCAGGACTATAGCTGCTCTTCTACAATTGATCATAAGACAACTGCCTAGAGTAGTCAACCCGACTTAAGGCTCTGGTCTCCGTCAATTGGAACATCTCTGCCCCTACTTGTTCCCAAACGAATCATCGTACAGCGGTAATTTGCCGTATTACTTTCAAGTCGCTCAAGGTCATAGCTATATGATGTCACGGCCCGTGAGCTACTAAGCCCGTAAAGAAGAAGACATCTTCAGCACAAATTGTACAAGACCTGCAACCCGCCTGAGAGTATATCCTTTGGACAGTACATCACAGTGTTTTTTTTTAAATTCCAATTTATATAGCTGCTCGGTACCAGTCTCAATCTGGTTACGTGGGAATTATTACAGGTTGATCCACCAATGGTCAACCGCCTTTCACGCATAAACTTTGGTCAATTGCTGTTCAAGACACATCAACTCAGCCTTAGGCTTCACGTTGGTCAATATTCTTGTAACATGAAGAAATCCATAATCCTTCAAGTCAGAAATCCTTAATCCTTCCAGTTATAAATGGACTCAGCCTAAAGGCCCTACAATATTCAACATATATTACGAAAACATATCAATCTCGGACTCTTTTGTCACTGTTTTGGTAAAGCAACATTCACGCCAACTGGTATTTCACTACACGCCCCCCCCCCCCCCTCCTTTCACACTGCGTCAATGTTATGTATGAATGCGAAATCTCTAAATTTATTAATATCAATCGAAATTAGATGATCCTGTAAGAATGAACCCAATACGTATGTAGTATGGTATACCTGCCTACTCTATTTCACTTCTCTTTAAATTGAATAAGTATGTCCACTTTAACAAGAACTTAATAAAATATTGGTGTAATAAAAAAGGAACAACGAACCACGAAATTGCCAACGAATAATGTTTCCCATCGCAACTAAGGTTGAAAAAACTCTTAAAAGTAATGACAATTTTTAATCATACAATCCTTGGGCCCATCCTTCCCATTTGTGAGATACACATTGAAAGGGTTTCTTGTGAATAAGATGCCTTTTGTTATCAAAACCCTTTTGTTGCCATAAAATCGGATCATTTTTCGATACCTTATATACAGAATCCACGGTATCAGAGGAGTAAAAGGAAGGAATTTCAAACATATTCTCGTTTTATTACACCATTAGAGCCTCCCACTGGAGGAATATGGGATCTCAGCAACTTTGAATTTAGGCCGTAACCTCATCTTGAGAAATGTATTTTTTGGGGGTATGAAAACATGAAAATCATTGTTTGGGGACTTGTAAATTTTTTCTATACTATTTTCTTGAAAAGAAAAAAAAATTGTAGCATATGAAGTGTATGTATGCGTGTACAAATGATCATGACGTAAGGATTAAAATCGATGAAAACTATAGGAGAGTATCTATATTCTTGTGAAAGTATTCAACTGCCAATAGTGTTCAGTGAAATCAAAATGTTGTTTTTTTTTTCTTCTAAAAAAAAATATCAAAATTCATATCATGTTGCTTGATACTCCCGAAATAATCCTTTTCGTCCACATATACAGATATTATAAAATTCCTGATGCACTCTCTCTATATCCCGAAAATCATAATCGCGTGTGGAAATGATGCCAACTCAATGTCCCTTTTTACTATACCATTGCTATCGGCAATGCGAAAAATTTTGTTATTATTCCAGAGAAAAAGGTGCAGAATTCTCTAGAGTTCGAGGCATGTAGTGTCACATAATATCTGGAATTTTCATTTATTAGGCACTTTTTGCCCCATTAGGATGAAACTTTTGAAATGTTTTCACAAAAGTTTTTCCATGTGATTTTTGTAAATGACGCTGCTGGTTGCAAGGATCTAAGGAAACTAAAAGTAGAAAGTTTTCTGCAAACATAAGGTTGAAAAACCTTTCAAATCCATTTCCTTATGGAAAACAGGGATGAATACTTTTTATATTCACCCGACAACAAAAGAAACTTTTTATCGTCGTTGAACTACTTTTTATTCTTTATTTTTCTTCGCACTCTTTCAACTCGGTGAGGATAATGCGGGCGATAGTTTTCATCTTTTCACTGATATTTTCAAGATTCCTTCACTTATGTATGTTACTTTCCTCTACCCCCGCTGAAGGTATCTATCTGCTAGGGTACTTAATAAAAAGATTGAAACCTATTTTGAATTCTGTGTAGAAACGCGTATAAGCTTGGGTATTATATAAAAAAAAAATATACTTTCGACGGAAAAGTTTGCTTGAGGAATATTCGTTATGAAGTTGAGAGAGTTTTTTAAGTCAAATAAAAAATAAAAAATATTTGATAATTTCTTGGGGAATTATTGATTCGATTCGTTACTTTGAAATATTTTCTTCACTGGCACATTGTTTTCGCTAAACCGGAACATATTGCCTTCCTTTTTTTGCGAAGAATGAGGTTTATCTTAGCAAAACGTATCAAATGAGGAAACTGATGATTTTATTTGTGCTAATTTGCCATTGATAAAGAAATTGAAAGTACTTATGGTGAACAGGTCAAACAAAAATCCTATCCAAGAGGGACACAATGATTTGGTTTGATTTTATTTAGATTTTTTTTATGTACCAATTTTTAAAATGGATTCTTTACACAAAATAAAATATTGCAAAATTTTTTGTTTGTTCTGATTTAATAATTGCCCTGGCCGAACACAAGTGTGGAAACAATTATGTAATTGCTCCAAAGCTTTCAGACTCACAGATCTTTTCCTGTTCCAATCGTCTGAAGATCTGGATGGTGTATCGGATAAATATTTCAAGTTTTTGTAGCTTTCGGAATGAATGTGGCGCTTCTTCCAAGAAGAGTTTCTGTTTTTGTTTCGGTGTTAACCCTCCAGTCCAATTTGTGTTCGATTTGTCAGAGGCATGGCAGTCGTTACTCCCGAAGCTGTCACTTTCTCATTTTACTGGGTTAAGCTTGGTTTAAGCCTAGCTGGTCCTGCTATTGACTAGAATCACCTAGGTTCTTGTTATGAAATATCAAAGAAAGATATAGAGGTTAGGAAAAAGCTTGTGATTGGTAATTTTTACATTTGTTGCTTTATTTGCGGAAAAAAAAAGCACCTGGCACTTGGAGTTAACTGCTTTCTGACATGGTTCTGTCATCTCCCCGATTGTCCGAGGTGTCACATTCCTACAGCATAAACAAAAACCCTCTAGGATAACAAAACTCCCTTGCTTTGGTATACGTATTTGTCTAGGGAGAGAATCGAAGAATCGCTGTAAATTTCTTTTGAAATACGAAATCAACTTTTTTATGTCACAGTTCGCAATTCTGAGAGAAATTGCGTGCTCGAATCTGGTTTTAATATTATTTATGTAATTACAAAAAAGTATTACAATTTTAATGGGTCCGTTGCGACTATTCTTTTTTGTTTTGTGTAAATTGCATATTCGTCAGCCAAGTATTGGTTTGTCGTAAGGTCCTTTTTTAGTTTCAAGTTGATTTGGAGATTTCATAGCAGACTTTTCCTTTATCTCTTATTGGATTTCGACCAGGTCACTTGCTTCACCTTTAATTCAGTAATGAACTTTGTCGTATGCTACATTAAAAACAGAATTTTTAGAGTGCCTTTTTCGTACATGCAATTATGGTGGCATTTACGACAATTATCCATAAATTTTGTCTTTCCCATTTTGCAAATATTGTTTTGTTGTAATGGAGTGTCGTAAAAGCCAATTTACTTCGCAATGTCGTATTCACGGTATACAGAAAACAAAGTACTCCACACACGGATAAGTATAGTATTACTGTTGCTTGTGTTGGCATTTGGAAATCTTCGTTAATTTGCAGTGGTCGTATTTACTTACGCGTGCCACGAATAGCACAGAGAGGAAAATAAGTTCACAAAAGTAGAAAGAACGACTGATCGATAACAAAGAAAATCTTCAACTGCTATCGTTTGCTACGATTTGCAAAATGTCTTTTCACTACCAATAGAATACGCATCCAATAATTATAATAAGAGGAAAACGTCACAAATATTTGTGATCTTAACAAAATTACGTATTGCGCAATTTGGAATGAAGCGCTCAGCGGTCGTACAGGGAACGATATAGTCAGTGCTCTAATAAAGATTTTGCAAGCCGTCTTATGCGATATTCCAACAGTAAAGGATATAATATTGTGGAATGATTCGTGCGTACCACTACATAGAAACCAAATTACTTCAGTCGCCATTTTACTGTGTATTCATGCCAATCCAATTATTAATTAAGTGCAACAAAAGTTTTTCGAAACCGACCATTTTCAAATTTAAGAGATCGATAGATACATATTTGGAGGGTTTTTTCTAATGACCATAGTACTCCGTCCTTCATAAAAGGGGAGAACAGTGTTTGGACAACTACAAACCAGGAGGTGCTAAATGCGCAAATTGACGCCCACTTTGCTGGGAACAGGAAAAGAGATGGTGTCGGGCTCTGCAGAGCGGTACCAACAAGACGAAAAAGAAGAACTGATCAGCTCCATAGTCAACTAAAAAGCTATGAAATGGGCGGTATGTTCTTTTAACCCAGTTAAGGCTTCAGGGATGGATGGACTGAGACTCATTATATTTCAGAAGGCACTAAGGTACATAATTAAATGATTAGTACCGATTTTTAAAAGCTGCCTGAGGCTTGGGTTCTTGCCCAGGGTTTGGAAGGTGGTGAGGATAACATTCATTCCCAAGGCAAGCAGAACGGGCCACATCGAGGCAAAAGAATTAAGACCTATCAATCTCTCCTCCATTATGGATAAGGTCCTGTACAGAATAATAGAGGTACAGATGAGAAGTGTATGGCAGAGCAGCAGTGGTAGCCAGCATGGCTATATAAAAGGAAAATCGGTAGAGTCGGCACTTCATACAGTGGTGTCCGTTGTTGAGAAATCCCTAGAAAATGAGGAGTAGGTGCTTTCTTGGATATTGAGGAGACTTTTAATAGCATGAAGACGGAGGTTATATATAACAGACTGAGAAGGGTGGAAGTGGATAAGAGTCTATGTGACTGGATCAAGGCAATGCTTCTCAGCAGAAAGATTAGCTCCTGCTCAGGTGACGCTATTGTGAGAAGAGCAGTCTAAGGAGGCACCCCGCTGGAGGGGTAATGGATGAAATCCTTATCAAGTTAGAGTGAGAAAGAGAGCTTTAAGGCAGTTGCCTACCCGGATGACATATGCATCCTGATTCACCATCACTAAGCATTCTTGGCATTAATATTTCCAGTAAGTTAGGCTGGACAGATGACATCTTCTCTCTTACTAAAGAAGCACCGAAATGTCTCGGATTTCTGAAAAGGTGTAAGAAATATTTCAGCCCGTCAAATCTAGCGCTCCTCTACAAGTCCTATATCAGACCTAGAATGGAATACAACTCTCATCACATCCGGTCTGGCGCTGGTAGTACAGCCTTAGTTCATTTGATATTTCTCCAAATTAAGCCTTCAAGCTCATTGGCGATAGCAATAACTTGTTATATCGACTCACTCGAGCACCGCCGCAATGTTGGATGCCTTTGATCCTTTATCGCTATATGCATGGTCAATCTCTTTTAAAATGATTCCTGCACGCAATACTCGCGCTGCAACTAGCGCACATGCTTTTACGCTTCAAAATACTGTCAGCCGTACGGTAAAGTATCATAATGCTTTTTTTATCCCGAACAGTTGGAATGTGGAACAGTTTACCATCTTTTATTTTTCCTCCGGCATACAATCTGCGGAAGTTTAAGGGCGACATACATCGGCACCTCCGCCACTTTCCTCATATTTCCTAATCCTTTTCCTATCTCCTTTCTGCCATCCTGTGCTTTGCATCATATTGTATCCCCTGAGCTTGGCTTAATAATACAAAAAAGTAAGCTGGCAAATTCCTCTATACTATAAGTGAAAAACTCGAGTATGCGCTGCTTAAGCTGGATAACTGGGCCAATAATAGTGGATTTCGGGTAAACCAGAATTCACAGACCTAAGTTTTCAGGTAACGCATCATTCCTTTATCTTCCTCATGAAAAATAAACATAAATCAGTTTTTCATTAATGAATTCTCCAGACGAAACTAAGAAAAAAAGTTCGCCCTTGGTTATCGTCCGCTTTTCATCTGGAAGAAAAAACACGTTATTCATTTTGCTATTTTCTTGTCGTTTGGTCATCCAGGTAAAACTGAAATTCTAACCAACAGCACTCAATATCATCTAAGAGACTTAAAAGCAATTTTCATAGATTTGTATTGCTCAAATATTCCGAAAATGATAACAGGAATATATGTTCCAATCATCGAGCTGATTATCTCAATGTTTGCTCAGCTCATTTTGCTTTGTTGTTCATACTGAGAGCACAAACGAGCACAAACACATCCAAGCAAGATTTAATTACCTGATTTTAAGGACAATGAGAATTTTTTGTAGAAATACATTACAGATGAGCAAATTATGTAGCCAGTCAGAAAGATGTTGTGAAAGTAAAAGGCCGTATCTACTCATATTATCAAAAATAAAAATTAAACATAGTGTTGAATTAAATCAGTGGAGATATTTAGAAAGTAATATTTATTACAAAAATTATGTGTGGTGCTTAACGTAAGTACATCATAAACATAGCCTTATAAATTAAAATTTTTGAATGAAAATCTCGAAAATAAATAACTTATTTACTCAACCCAGAATAATGGATCGTGACGAAGAATCAATATTATTTTAAGAAGAAGTTTCTGCCAACGAGGAAGAGTTCTGTGAAGACGATAGCGACACTTTTTCGGTAGGAAGTGATAAGTGAGAAACCGAGTCCACTTCAGAAAATGAAGATGAAACAAGATCTCTCCTATAAAAACGAGTTCGAAGGATTTAAGCAATATCATCGAGTCAGCATTTTCATAGTCCAGCCAGTGAAGCATCAACGGACGTCGCATATAAAGACGATGCGAATAAATGGACAACCGATAAAAGGGATCAGCCATAGTTTGAATTTAGAGAAAATCCTCGGTTAATAATTCCAGAAGATGTAAAATCACTAGGGGATTTCTTCGATCTGTTTTTGACAAAATCTTTTTTGAATAAAATTGTTCAAGAAACCAACCGCTATGCTGGCCAACAAACAGCAAATTCTCCATTATTGCGATACCACAGACTACAAGATTGGAAGGGTACCAAGGCTAAAGAATTACGGGTATTCTTTGGATTACTTATGCACACCGGTACAATTAGTTTACCCTCCATAGAACATTAGTGAAAATTAAGTGAACTTTATAATTTCGACGTTTGGAGGAAGAGAATGTCTAGAAATCGTTTACAATTAATTTTTGAGATTTCTACATTTTAATAATAATGAGGAACAAGGTGGTGATCGATTATTCATATCCCAACACTTCAACGAAACTACAGACCGCATCTATAAGCCGGGGAGAAAATTGTGTATTGACGAAGCGATAGTTCTTTAACGAGGAAGGTTGGTTTTTCGGCAATACATACAAAAACAAACGGCAGAAGTACGGCATCAAGCTCTATGAACCTTGAGCCCTGAGAGTGAGAAGTTATGCGAACAGATAATAATAATAATAATTTATTCGAGGATTTGTACCAAAGATTACATCTTTTTCTAGTACAGTGAAAAAGGGGAATTCAAAATATAATATAATGCAAGTGAGGAAAAAAAAAAAGAATGAAAATTAAATTTAAGAACAAATAAAACTATAATAATAATATAATAATTAGAACTAACTGAGAGAATCAAAATAGATTGAGAAAAAACAAAATCTACAAAATAATAACATAAAATAAAAAAAAATAAAATTTAAAAAACCAGAATTTAACCTTATTCTAAGCTACGTAGCAAAATTGTGTCATCGGCACGTTTAGTTTAGGAAGAATCCAGGAAACGCTTTAGCTCATTCTTAAAATCAGATGTCCGAGATTGCCCCCTAACTGTAACCGGAAGGGAATTCCATACACGAGAAATAACGGAAAAATAAGAACGTTGCCCAACAACATAACGTGCACGAGGAATCCGAAGAGTTACATGACGGGACGAATGCAAGAATTGCAAGTGACTAAATAAATTATCAAATTTCGAAGGAAAACTAATGATCTAATTTCTAAGTATGTACCCAAAGAGCATCCTAGTACAGAATTTCTATTAGCAGAAACATGATCGTGACGTCTTAAACCATAAAAAAAAACGTACGCAATCATTAAAAGCTACATTTAACTTACGACTGCACACAGAGTCAAGCCGCGAATAAATTGTACTACAGAAAGTGAAATGTGGAATTAGCAGTGCCTTAACTAGGTTTAGCTTTAACTCAACCTGGAGCAGACTACTCGACAGACGAAGCAATCAAAAACCGCCATAAATCTTTTATAATAAGGAATTAACATGGTCACAACACTCCAATTTACTATTGAAAGAAACACCAAGGTTCTTAACCTTCCTGGCATAAGGCAAAAGTACTCCATTTAGATATATAGATGGAAGATCAGAAAACACAAGATCTCTCCTATAGAAGACCATACAAGAAGACTTCAGGGGGTTCAACAAGAGTCGGTTGCTAGTGGCCCAATCAGATATATTTATTGAATCACGGTTAACTCGATGTATGCAGTCCTCCATTAATCCAATTGGACGAGATAGATATATCTGAACATCGTCAGCATACATGTGGATGTTCACGTCTTCAATAATATCAGGAAGATCATTTATGAATAAGCTAAAGAGAAGCGGCCCAAGAATTGAGCCTTGCGGAACACCCCATTTGACGCTAATCCACTTCGATTTAGCATCCCCAACTTTAACTTGCTGAGAGCGGTTGAAAAGGAAATCTGAAATCATTCTAGAAGAGGAATAAGAAAAATTATACATTTTTTGCAGTTTCGATAAAAGTAAACTGTGTTCGACGGAATCAAATGCTTTAGTGAAGTCGAGGAGTACTAACGCAGTTAACAAATCACTGTCGAGTGAATTGCGTATATTCGTAGAAACTTTCAACAAGGCAGTTTCACTGCTATGGCCAGAACGAAAACCGGACTGCCATTTCGAAATGAGCTTATTATCCGACACATACTGAAGAATGTGCGAGCTCATTAATTTCTCGAGAATTTTGCTAAGAGAACAAAGTAAGCTTATTGGCCGAAAATCAGAGACTGACTTTGGTGCAGAACATTTAGCCAAAGGTAAAACAACAGCATTTTTCCATATTTGGGGAAACTCAGTGAAAGTGAGGCAAGAGTTAAAAATATAAACTAAACTGTCAAGGATTACGGGCAATAACAATTTGAAAAATGATGGTGCAATATCGTCTGGCCCGGTGACTGCGGACCTAACCGACATGCATGCCTTGAAAACCTCTTGATGTGATACACATCGGAAACTGAAACTGCTGGGACCTTCCCTGTTCAAACTGATATTAGGAACCGATTGCGTTGAGAAAATATTACAAGGAGTAGATATGATTACCTGAGTGGACGAAGTCATACTTCAAATGTCGTTTGTAGACTGATGGATGGTTTCCTGAATCGCGGTCATAGGTTTTATATGAACAACTATCCTAAATTCAGTTGGCCTCGCGAAAGCTCTCACGAATAAATCAACATATATATGCGGCAGGTTAAGATTCGACCGAAAATGAAATCCAAAAAATTTTATCAAAAAGAAACTGAATCGAGGAGAATCTGAATGACTGAGATCAAGATCTATTATGGTTAAGAAATGGAAAGATAATCGTGATGTGGTGACTATATCCAATATGTATAAAGTCGTCTTTATGATTCAAGTAAAGAACATAAATGGAAAAATTTCGACTAAGCTAGATATAGTCAGAGATTCTATTTTGGGAACGGCAGGTGTTGATTGTTCTGTCCAACGTATGTCCTACTACTCATTCCTCAGGTGCATACATGTTCAATAACCACAAAAATCGAGAATAAAATGATAACAATGCTTAAATTTAGCAAATTAAATATAATGCATTTACTTGATGCTGACGGCAGCAATGCAGGAGAAAGCAGCAACTATAAAACTAATACAACTGATTTTCGTTACTTAAAACATCTTCCTCCCACAGAAAAAAAAAGATGTGTACAAAGCAAAAACAAACAACGCAAGAAAACTAGGCATTTTTGTCCAGTGTGCCCCATCAACCCAACATTTTGCGTTGATCCTTGCTTTAAAAGTCATCATACACAGCAACAGCAATAAAAATATTTTTAAATTTTAGTCATTTTAGTAAATTTTAGTAATTATACATAATGCAATCGTCTAAGTTATAATTTTTCTAATAAAAATTGATAATTAATACGTTTTCTACACTATATAAAATTTTTCGTTCATCCTTTATATTAATCTCAACTCAAATTGCGATTTGTAATCAATCTAAAATTGTAGGATGCACTACGAGATATCTCGTAGTTGGCCGTGAATGGGTTAAAGCTAGTGCTGGGCGATGTTTATTGATATTTTCAAAACATCGATGTTTGGGCTCTCGATGTTCGATATTTTCACATCGATGTCGACGCACTCCAACATCGATGTACATCGATGTTATCCTTTCAATGTTAAGGAAGTACATTCTTCTTTTCGTAAAGGAATTAAACCGAGAAATGAATAGATGCGTGGTGTAAAAAGCAAATAAAATTCGAAAAAATTTATCTAGATTTGAAAAACTTTTTGAGAAGTAGTGACTGTTCATTTATTCTCAAAGCATCGTTACAATTGATCATCATTAGTTCTTAAGCCTTGGTTTCCAAGAGAATGCGGTGGCGCAATTGCGCAACGGAAATGCGTTTGCGCTGTTCACGGCGTGGTTTCCTACAAGTGCGTCATGTCCAATCGTAAAAAGAAATTCAATTAGTACAGTGAAGTGCTTCACGAATCATAATGAGTTTCGAGGATTTCTTTTATTTATTGCAAGACGAAGATACCGAAGAAGAAGACATTTTGTTCTTAACTTCGTGTGCAAGAAATGCTGTTAGTGAGATGTTTCAGAAAAGAAGTGAAGAAGGAGCATTTAAAATTCTAATTGAAAGAGATTTAATGGACAATGATACAAAGTTCCGAGAATATTTTCGTCTGTCACGTGAGCTGTTTGAAACCGCTCTAAGATTTATAAAAAATGACATCGAGAAAGTGCCATGTAATAGAAACAAAAAATCTATATCTCCAGCAGAAAAACTAAGCATAACTTTAAGGTATTTAATAAGTTTATAATGAAATTAGTAAAACAAAATAAGACTTCTTAATAAAAAAAAAAACTAAAAAAAATTCATATATATAATACAGATATCTTAAAATGTATCGGACGGAAGAGAAATACAATAGAATGGAGTACTTTGGTCCTGTGTTGTATTCTGGCAATCCGAGAAGGTTGAGGGTGTTGGAGTAGAGCTAGAGCTATAATTTAAAGCTTCTAATTCAATTTTAGAAATTATATTCATTACATCTATTTTGGCCTTGGGAATCAGTGTTGGTGGTCTTGCTTTTACGGTCGATGCTATGCTTTCAAAAAATAGATCAATAGCATCTTTTTCTACTGTGCTTTTTTTCCACTATTTTTTTCATAAGCTCCAATCTTTCTTCTCTTCCTCTCATCACTTCTTTAAATACTATGTCTTATTTGGACAATGATTTTCGAGATTTTTTTACTTTTGCTTCTTCTGATTCAATATTTAACTCTTCCTCAAAGTCTACATCTTCCTGATTTGGCTGATTCTGGCATTCTGCCGGAAAATTTGCAATAACTTTTGTACTTTCACTTATAATGGGACTTCGAGATTGTTGCCTTCTTTCTTCTTCAGGAGTTATATTGGCTTCAACCGCAGTACTACTAATTGTTCTAAAATAAATATAATAGTTAATTGCGTATATAAATTAAATGCGAAATAATTGTACTTTCTCTCCAGCGACATAGCGTGTAAAAACATCAAGCTCTCATATCGAGGATCTAATTTTAACGGAGAAGCTGCGGAGCCTGTAGTTTTTTTCGATTTTCTCTTTTTTCGCTGAAAGTAGTCCCGCAAAGCTTTCCACCTAATTTTACAGTCAGATACTGTAAATTATGAACAAAGAAAAAAAATAAAAAAACGTAATTCAGGACAAATTACTTTACTGCAGTACAACATTTAAAAGGGCGGACTTTGCGCTGTTTTGTTAGTCACTATACTTCCTATAGCATTACTAATAAATTACTAAGTTCAAATATTTTTTCTAGATATATGGCAACTATGGAATCATTACGATCATTAGCTTTCCAATTTCGAATATCTCATTCATGGATCAGCTCTATTATACGTGAGGTTTTAATAAGTATTTGCACCAGAATGCTAAAGAAATATATTCCAATGCCAACTGATGAAGCTTAAGAACAGTAGTAAGTGATTACTTTAAATTATGGGATTAACTTAATTGTTGTGGTGCTATTGATGGAAAGCACGTAAGAATAAAATGCCCCAAAAATTCCGGATCAGCCTTTTTTAACTATAATTTTAACTATAAGGAATTTTATTCTATCGTTTTGCTTGCGATTACAGATGCACATTACCGATTTATCGCAGTAGACATTGGTTCATATGGTCGAGAAGGTCATGCAGGAATTTGTGTGAAATCCGATATGGGAAAACTTATTGCAAATAATGAACTCCCATTTCCCGCTCCAGCTGCTATTCCAGGCACGTCAATTATATTGCGACATTTTTTAATAGGAGATGAAGCATTTCCATTAACAGAAACTATGATGAAGCCATACCCAAAGAGTCAATCATTCTGCGATACAAAAAAAGCTATATACAACTATAGGCACTCAAGAGCAAGACGAACTACAGAGAATGCCTTTGGAATTATGTCGCAATATTTCCGTGTTTTTTTACACCTATTTCTCTGGAACCCGAAATAATTGATAAACTAATTACTTCGGGCTGTATCCTGCACAATATGATGAGAAACTCAAAAATTCCATTTCCTGGCGAGAAAGTATTTAATAAAACAAGACCGGATTTACCAAAACAAAATTTAAAAATATTAAAACCAACTCAGCATCGAAGAACAAGTTATTGTTCAGCAAAAATTCGTGACCTTTTTAAAATATATTTCAATAGTAAGAAAGGCTCTCTATGTTGGCAAGAAAAATATGTAATAAGGCTTAAGTAATTAAACACAAATGAAATTAATATGCTACTTACCTCTTTTATTCATCTTTTCCCCAATTTCCCTCCAAATATTTTCTTTTATATTTAAGTCTTTGTAACTTTTCAATTTAATGTTATATAGAGGAGGATTCATTTTAACTAGATCAATCAATTGATCGTCCTCCTCTTTTGTAAAAAAACACTCTATTAGCCATCCTGAACAATAAAATCCCACAATAAACACTAAACAATTATTTCGTACAGACTGAATTGCGCCGACTGAATTACGGTGGAATCAAAAACTGTTTGATTCCAGCGCAATTGCGGCCGTAAGCACGAGCGCAATTCGGTCACGCTCTTCCTTGGAAACCATCTCTATTAGTTTCTTTATACTTGATCGCAGCGCAAATGCGTCGCCAGCAATTGCGCTACGCAATTGCGCCGCCGCATTCTCTCGGAAACCATGGCTTTAGAATGATTTGAGATGGAGGCAGAAAACATCGTTGGGTGGAACAAATCAGATTTCTTTTAAATAGTTGGGAGGAAACAATCAGAGCGCCCTTAATGTAAATAGAAGATCACACTGCTGTTACTGACTCATTTGTAACTTTTAGGAAAACTGCCTAGTGAGAAAAATTATTGTCCATATCACTCTTATTTATAAAGAATGACGGCCAAACGTGTGTTGGCTTTGTTGAGTACAATTCGATTTTTCTATCTCTTTTGCCCTAATTTAATAAGTACGAAAGGAAAGAAATGATTGTAGGAAACACTTTTTATAAACCCCTCAATACCTCATCCATCCCTTCTTTTTGTATGAATTCTTAGTGATGTTTTTCCACTTATAAAAAAATATGATTTTTTTTTCGTGCTTTATTTTTCGTATTGATGTACAAAGAAAAATACCTTTTTTATACCCTAGATGAAATCACAGGGGTATACTAAGTTTGTCATTCCATTTGTAACACCTCGAAATAATGATGGTAGAGCAAAATGGATTGGACACCCATTCATAATATTAAAAGTTATTTCGATTTTTGCATGTCCGTCCGTCCGTCCGTCTGTCCGTCCGTCCGTCCGTCCGTCCGTCCGTCCGTCCGTCCGTCCGTCCGTCCGTCCGTCCGTCCGTCCGTCCGTCCGTCCGTCCGTCCGTCTGTGCGCACGATAACTTGAGAACGCGAACACGTAGAGAGCTGAAATTTTGTACACAGACTTTAAAAAAAAAAAGTAAAATTAAGTTCGAAAATGAGCCAAATCGGGCAACTCCTTCGTGGGGTTGCCATATAAAAATTTCGTTTTCCGCTATATATTTGGTCACTGCCTGAGAACGCGTCGACGTAGAGAGCTGAAATTTCGCACATGATGTTTTTACTACATTAGGAAATAAAATGTCAAAAATGGACTAAATCGGGCAACTCTTTCTTGGTGTTGCCATATAAAAATTTCGGTTTTTTACGTATACTTTGAAAACGATCAGTCCAAGATATTTTTATTGTACTAAAAACTTCTGCAGAATATGAAGTTCTATAAAATTGGTTATAATCATATATTCTGTGCGACAAACCGTTCTAGAAATATATGCGAAAAACTACTTCAAAATCAATACTTGAATAGATCGGTGACCATACGAAATTTAATACGGGCATTCATCTAGGGTATCCTAAGAATTGGTCTTAGACCAATTCTAGCTTTTTTACTTGTTTTTTAAATCTTCAATATATTCAGTTGGGTGAATCACCTAATTTCATGATGAATGAGCATTTTTCTTCTGAAACTTGTTTCTTGTTAAGGATCGTTGTTCATTCTATGCCGTTGCGTTGCTCTGACATTAATAGGGAAATCCTCCGTAACCAAAAACTATAAAACGAGATGCTTGGATACTCATAGTCTCATTCTTGTTTTAAATTGTTAAGTGTAAGGTGTTGGTGTTACAGGTCAAGTCTACTAGTGTTATTATTTTAATAAACAAGGTAATGAGTTTGTAGGAATAAAAAGTTTTCTTAGTAATGGCACCAAAAATTAGTTTGTGGCAGTATTTTGAGAAATAACAAGACAAAACCTACGCTGTTTGCCGACTTTGTAGCAAAAAAATAAAAACTTCTGGAAACACCACAAATTTAAAATTCCATTTAAAGGCAATACACAGGGAAGCTTTAAAATGTCTTTCGTCTAAATCCAAGTCCTCCCAATCCACCTCCTTAGACCTAAGCAGGGAAACTGAAACAGGTAGAGAATTTGAAATAGCAACTGAATCTTCTAATTCATAAGTTTCTAAAAAACCTACGAGTACAAGTGTAACTAGAAGTAGTACGTGCGTCAACAGAGATACAGTTTATTTACCAGAAGAAGAACAAATTTCGGAATATGAATTTGAATCATCTGTATGTTTAATTTCATCGATCAAACGGCAAAAAACAATTACTGAGTCTTTTTACGAGTTCAAATCATATGCGACAGGTGGAAGAACACACGTGAAAATTACAAATGCAATTTTATTTAGGATATGCCGTGATTATCAACCAATAAACATTGTTGAAAATGAAGGATTTGTGCAGCTTATGCACACCGTATCACCACAATAAAAGTTACCCTCGCGAAAATTTTTAAACAAGTTGCTTGACAAGCGATCACCACTCTTTTTCGGGAGAAAATTGAAAAAGTTAATTACTTTACAATAACGAGTGACATTTGAACCGAAACTATGCGATCTAAAAGTTTTCTTGGTTTCACTTTGGACTTTTTGGATAGTAGTGAAAATGACATGTGCAGTGCAACGTTAGGAGTTTATGAATTAGAAGAACGCCATACCTCTGGATATATTTCTGAGAAATTCAACAAAGTGTGTCAGGAATGGGGAATAAAAAATGGACAAGTATAGTAACGGATGGAGCTGCTAATATGACAAAAGCAGTTGACATATGTTTTGGTAAACGAAAGCACATTATTTGTTTTGCGCATAAATTTAATTTAGTAGTTACTAAGGCTCTGGAACGAGTTGATGAATTTTGTGTTATTTTAAGAAAGGTTAAGAATATTGTGGGGTGGCTTAAACAAAGTGTCGTTGCAAGTGATGCCCTAAAAAAGGCACAAACAAACGAGGAAAATCAGTTGACGCTCAAGCAAGACGTACCAACACGTTGGAACTCAAATATGCTCGAACGGTTCCTGAAATTGCGGACTCAAATCTGTTCTATTATCAACAATGAAATTACAGCACCGTCTATGTGTTAACAGCAAAGGATATGCGTGAAGTTGAAGTTTCGATTAGTCTTCTACAGCCGTTTGAGTCTGTTACACGTGAAATATCTGCGTCTAAATATTCGACAGGAAGTATTATTATACCTCTTTTCAATGCCTGGAGAAAGTTCAAATGGAAGAAGCTTTACCACTTGGGAGAGCTTTGAAGTTGAGTTTGTCAACAGAAATTGAAAAAAGTTTGGCTACAGCTGAACAGATGGAAATGTTAGCAGTTGCTACAATTCTCGATCCCCGCTTTAAAAAAATTTATTTCTCCAATGCACTTCATTGTGCAAAAGCTGTTGAATTTATTCACAATTATATAACACAGAACAGTCTAAATTATCCAGATACAGAACAATCAATGGAGACCAACGAAGTTAGGCCACAGGAGAGCGATACAGGTTAATAAAACGTCTCACTGTAAATTCGTTTACAGGCTCAACAAAGTTCAATTTATGGGCTAATCACAACCGCCTAGTGTTTGAAAGAACAACAGAAGCATCGGAAGGAAGTTCGGAACGTAGGCAATTGGAAATAGCTCTTTATTTAAGAGCTCCTTTGGAACCGCTTCATATTAATCTTTGGAGCAAAAATGTTGTCCATTGTGGCTACTTCCGTGCCAGCTGAACGTCTGTTCTCTAAGGGAGGCGAGACTTTAACTCAAAAGAGAAACAGTTTGCAAGGAAAACGTCTTTGCCAGTTATTGTTTCTTCAGTCTGTAGATAAGAAGTTTTGGGACCTATAATTTTTCATTTTTTTAAATTCCTTCATGCGTTATTTTTAGAAAACTTTTAATTTTGTTGAATTGATAATGAAGTACTTGCTTTGTTTTTTTTTTGTTACCTTTATTAAGTTATAAATAAAGACGAGAGAAAAAAATTCTTGATTGAATAACACAGCATTTTTCTATTATTTACCAGTCAGACAGTTGTCCCCAGAGTATTTAAATCATTAATATCGATGTTGCTTGTACATCGATGTTATATGATCGATATTATCGCCATATCGATGCTTGTTGGGCGATATCAACATCGATGTTCCGTTTCGATGTCCCAGCACTAGTTAAAGCCTGCCGGCTTCGAAGAAATTCCACTCAAGAAACTACTTCTCTTCTTAGGAAATTTGGGATTGCTGGATGAACTATAGAGAAAGTGGTGCACAATAAGCCAATGAATGGCTGCAGCGCAAACCCTACTCGCCAGCTAAATTCCCTAATCTAATCCAATCTAATCTAATATTTTACCTGCCTAGTTCCAAATGGTCATAAAAAGCCACAACAGGAACGTTTAAATACTAAAATGTTCTAGGAAGAAAACAATTTTACAAGATCATAAAAATTATTTGCCTTTTTTTCATTATTATGTAATTGCTCACAATATGGAACTTAGAAGCGACGTAAATTTATGATAAGATCCTTCCACGACAATTCTAAAACCATATAAAATTTAATAATTGTAATTTTGTCAATTCCAATCAATTTTTAAGCTATTTATAGATTTCCAATTACAAAAAAATCATGTTAAATTTCGTGCAAATCTCCTCGAAGGCTAAACAACGTTGTACACATAATCTCAAGTGAGAATCGATACTTTTTCTTTTTGTTTCTGATAACTCTAGTTTGTGTAATGATAAGGAAAGTCCATGATGATACCGACAGAAACCCGAAACGTTGTAGGTACGTATACCGATTTGCCATTTCATTCTTATAGATTTTCTTCAGTTATAAGCTCTTTATCATTTTACGGCTCATTTCCCGAGGAGAGAAATTAGTAATGAAGAGTTCCTGGAAACATCATAGTCATTCAACTTGGATTGTTTCCTTTTTATATGTATGCTGGAATGAAAGCAATGACATCACATCATTTACCCTACTTCGTTTGAAATGGCTTTGATTTTATCTAACGTTTTTACGATTTAGGCACGCAATTCTATTATTTTACGTGTCATCAATATTAATAAAGGTTCCAAAATATTTTTATTATAGAAAAAGAGAAGAAAGCATAAGAATAGGCCTACGAAAATAGCATTTTTACCAGTTTATTTTAAGTAACACTTTGAGCAGTAAAATTACACACTTCTATTTATGCTTGGAGAATAAAAAGTTGAAAATATATTGGACTTGGAAATGGGAGAAGTGAGGGGTGGGATGGAATCCGACAAAAATATCAGTTCAAGAGAAAAGATTAGTTTTTATTTCGAGTAAAAAGAGGGAGTCATGCTGATTATTATTTGATATGGTACCAATATCTCTATACACTATGACTAGATGTTGAAGTCATATAGAAAAAATAAAATAAAGTTCGTAAATGTTTAAAATTAGGCAATTCCTTCATATAAAAAAGTTTTCATAGTAATTTTACTTCAGCGTCTGTTGAACTCACGTCCCATGGTGACAAAATTGCGCAACCCCGTTTTTAGTGTTGCCATAAAAAGCTTAGTTTTTACTTGTACCCCTTAGATGGAATCACAGAGTATACTAAGTTTACCCATACGTTCCCGCATAGGGCCAATCCTGATAGGCATTTAAGTAAATACTTAGTATTTCGTCCTGAATATAAGTAACTCATAAAAATTATTTTAACTGCACTGGCTGTTCACTTTAGCGTATACAGCAGGTATGAGACAAGCCGTACTGATGAGTATGCGGTTATTGATGATATGAAACGCCTTTGTTTTGCATAGGTATTTTTTTTTAATTCTTCGTTTGTAAAGGAGTTATTTCCACTCAAAATTAATAAGTTCGCGCACGTGAATGTTATAGTATTAATTTTCATTATGATTTAAAATAACGTGAATGCTATAAGATGAATTTCTGAAAAGTGTTAGAAATATTTCAGCCAAATTTAGCGCTCCTATACAAGTGTTACATCAGACCTAGAATGAAATGCAATTACCATATATGCGCTGGGGCTGGTCGCACAACCTTACTTTCATTAGATATTGTCCAGAAAATATCCATAAAGCCTTCAATTGGCGATGTTGCAATTACTTGTCACATCGACTCGTACGAGCACTACCGCAATGTTGGCTGAGCTTCGCTGCTTTATCGCTACATGTATGATTAATGTTCTGATCAAATATCTAGTCTGATCCCCTGTAGAAAAATTCCTGCATGCAATACTAGCGCTGTAAACCGTGGACATCCTATCACCCTCCAAATTACTTTCGGCTGTAGAGTAAAGTTCCGTGACCTTTTTTTTTATATCCCGAACGATATGAATATGGAACAGCTTACCATGTTCTGTCTTTCCTCTGGCATACAATCTGCGAAAGTTTAAGAGCGACATTAATCGGCACCTCCGCCACTCTCTTCATGGGCCCTATTCTTGAATAATGAGGGCACATTCCGTATACGTGAAGCTGTCAAAGCCATTCAAAATGAACGTGCATGTGTTATTCTGGAAATCCGTATTCATTATTTTCGTATGCACACCATTCGTTCATAAAAACTATTTGTAATTCAAGAATAGGCCTCCATATCCCCTAATGCTATTCCTATATCCTTCACTCTTTTTGAGGCCAGCCCGTCCCTTTAACTCGTACACGAAATTGTCTGTCTGCATATTTATTTATATATTTCTTTTTTACTATTTTCGACACTCTCGTAGACCCACTTTTCGTCATCACAACGAGCTGAAATTTGGCACACAGATTCATGTCTCGTGACAATTGATTCTATCAAAATTTCAACCGGAAATTTTCATGGAAAACCCGGAAAATCGAGAAAAATTATTTGCAAATTTGGTACAAATTTGATTAGTGATAAATCTGTTTCAGGAAAAATGCAGAGTTTTCCGATTTTTCCGAAAACAATTTCCGGAATTTTCCGACTTTTCCAGTAAAAAAGTTTTCTAAATTATGCAGAATCAAGTTCCCTATCAACTGGCATCATTACTTTCTCTCCGACAATGGTGAAAACTTGCAGAAAAAATCGAGGAAAATTCATGTAAAACGCTTTTCCGGAGCGTTTGAGCGTTTTAAAACCTAAGAAAAAGTTGTAGAGTGAAATGAGTTGCATAAAGCTGCTTTTGTGGAAAACTCCATGGAAAACCCGGAAAAGCGGGAAAATCATCGGAAAAATTTTCATCAATATGATTAGTGATAAATCTGTATCAGGAAAAATGCAGAATTTTCCAATTTTTCTGGAATCATTTTTTCCCATCCTACTGCATCAACACTTTCTCTTCAACAATCATGAAAACTTGCATGAAAAATCGAGGAAAATTCATGAAAATATTTAAAAAAATTTCATAGTAATAGGAAAAGTCTGTGGAAAACATGGAAAATCGGGAAAATTCATGTTATATGGAATTAAGTTGGAATACAGCTAAAAAGCGCTGTTTAAAACATAATTTGAATTTCAGAAAACCGTTGCAGTACTTCAACGCTTTTATACTCGAATAAATTTTTTGAAAAACTGGTAAATCAGTGTCTTTTTAGCCGTCATAAAATTGTTTTAAAATATCTCCATGCAGCATGTAATAACAATTTAGTTAACGTGAAAAAGGCAGAAAATAAAATAAGCAAAAAAACGAGTTTTCAAACAAAACTGAGGCCAAGCCGCATGAAAAAGTAGAAAATAAACTTTTCTTCACACACAGAGGTGGACTCAGATTTTATTCCCTGACAATCACCGATATATTTCAGTATGATCAATCAGAGGTAATAAGTGATTTGATTCATGAAGAGAAAGAATATTCAAGAGAAATGTCCCAATCAAAAATTCTGAATCCACCTCTGTGTGTGAAGAAACGTTTATTTTCTACTTTTTCATGCGGCTTGGCCTCAGTTTTGTTTGAAAACTCGTTTTTAACTTATTTTATTAATATTTTATTTCAATAAAAAAAAGCATGCTGGGACCGGTCCGCATTACAGTCTAAACTTTTCGATATATTTGTTACAGTTAAATTTAAATCGTTATAAATCGTAATCGTGAACTACCTGTGTATTGTGTTCTGCGCGATCGCGGATATTCGATACTATAGTACGTCAACTCACGTAATTTAAATAACTACATATACCAGCGTACTTCCAAGTACTTTCAAACCGAAATTGGCTACATTTCACGAGAGAAAAGGATTACCCATATAAAAAGAGACCGTTGTATTCATAAAATTAAAAAAAAAAGCAAGAAAAACAAAAATTATGTAAGCTAAAGGATGGGTACACCTTAATAGAAAGTAATACTCACATTTTGGCCATTGTAACACGGATCATGACGAAAATCTCATGGTTGTCACACAGCTTAACTTTTTTCGCACAATGGAAAATTATGTAATTTTATTAGCTATTTATTTAGTTTGATTATAACTTTTGATCAAAATGAATGTTCCAAAAAATGTCTTATTTTTATATTCTGTTGGAAAACTTTTAAAAAATCAAGAAACCAAAGAACTTGTTGCATCCACTAAACAGCGAAATATATTTTACAAGGCACTTCTCTTTGAGGAATCCTAAATTGAAGGAATTTTCAGAGCTACTGTTTTCAACTATTATCGTATATTTTATTACGATCTTTCCATATTTCATTGCTAGTATCCCAAAGATCTGGTCTGTGCCGTATCACCTCTATCAACATCAATTTTCATATTCATAATTTAAAAGTCTTGCACCATATCAAAAACACTACGCTTCTAATTGCAATTGACGCGCGACCATTTGGAAGCTCGTGTGGCAATGAAGAAGCCCAGCAGAAGTCCTTATAACGCTCTAGAGTTCGGGCGTCTTAAAGTGAGGACGCCAGACCAAAGTGGTACCCGCGACCTTTTGGTCACGGGGAGCTCCTGTGTACAGTTCCATTATAAGTACCCACTCTCATGGGAGCGCGACATAAGGCGCTCATTTGGCATTGGTCTTGTAACAGAGAAATATCGAAACTTTTACCGAACAGGAGAAATGTAGGCGTGAACATATTACTAAGAACTTGCTATTCCTATTCCACGGCGTAGAGCAAGCTTATAATAATTTGATAAGTTTTACTGGATGTTTTGCAGAAATAACTGAGAATACTCGATGGACTGCAATTGAAAATCCTGTTTTATTTTTACAAAAAAGAACACCGAAATTCATGACAAAAAATTGATAGATGACTGGGTGAATTTGGAAACTTTCAACCAAAAGCTAAGCGCGTCTTTGGCGCAAATCAGCTTTGGCTTAATTTTTTAAAAACATCGAATGCTCATGAACCGGGTTATTTAATATTTCACAGTATTTTTTAGTATTCTAGCTCATAATACCAACCTAGAGAGAATGTTCTCACTAAAATCTCAACAGCGGACCAAAGAAAGAAACTCACTGAACACACAAACCGTTTATAAATAAAGAAAGACACAATTAAACAATTTGAACCCATTCCATTAGTAACATTGTCTGGGAAGAGTTTCCGGGTTTTATGCTAACAAATCCGAGGCTTTCGAATTTTCTATCCTAGTTTCATAATTTTAGAGATGGCAGCCCTACGCGCATGTATAGACACATTATGTGATTAAATAAAAGGCTGCAAATCCTTTTTAATTTTGATATAAATTTCTATATTTATGCATCCTTCAAAAAACGAAGGCCTCCTTCTGCGCCCACGTTGACAGATGGCTTGCCCAACGAAAAGCATTTTGCCATTTTTTTTCTACGAATTCATATATTTCAGCATTGGGGTCCTCTTTTTTGTTTTTTGCACTATAATCTTGTGGTTGCGGGTAAAATCATACTTGAAGAACGATTCGTCGTCTAAAATTCAACAAGCACAATTTCTTCGCACAATAACGCGTATAGATTTCTTCCGCGTATTTTTGTGGTTTTTCGTGGTTCTCTGTCCGTTTTGCACTTTTTGTTTCCTAAAAGTTTTTATATTATATATTTTTTTTAATTCTGCCCACAGTAGATTTCGAAATATTTGCAACATCCCGCACAGACACTGATTTTTTTTGTTTGCAAGATATTTAAGCACCTTTTTTATCACAGTTTTATCTGTTGTTCCTTTCAATGTACCACATTTTGGGTTTCCCGCAATTGTCTCTGTTTTCAATAATTTTTTAATAGTTCTTTTAACTTTCCAACGCGTTGTTTTAACTTGACTTACAGTCTGTGAAAATGATTCTTCTTTATTTTTAACCCAGTTGTACAAAATTTCACGGCGCACGTTTTCACATTTCGAACTCATTTTGAATATTTGCCGATGAACGGCTAATGAATGCTTGTTATATTGAAAGAAGGTAGCGCATTTACTTGCGTGGCTTTCATTGTGAAGGCTTAGGTACCAAAAATGAGATTTGATGATTTATTAAAAACCGTGCAGTACTTTCTGGAACAGTCCGACAGATGGCAGTACTATCTTTGTGATGGCTACTACAGGCTAATCACTTAGAATAGTGAACAAAAAGATATAGGAAACTGAGCAGGTCCTGGAATACAGACTGGTCACTTGGAGAGGCCATGTGAAAGTCTTATGCTACCCAGAGAAAAGAAAAAGTAGAAAAAAAATACATGCGGCGATTGTTGTGTTTACCTAGTAAATCTAACAGAATATTTGCTTACTTTAAAAGCTCTTTAAAGAACTTAGCAAGGAACTCTTTTTTTTACACAGTGATATTCTAGTAGGCAAATGTTGCAGTCTTTATGCAGTTCTTCTTGCATTTTCGTCACCTTGCTACCGATTTAGCTTCCATATTTCAATGGAGACTATGCTCATTTTTGCTATTCACTTGAAGCAAGTTGGGCATTATTGTAGCCTGTTTTCCACCTTGCGTGACATAAGTCAGCACATTCATCCATACAACTAAAAATTTGTAGGGGTATTAAGAGGAATCAGTACACAGCAAAAGTTTCAATTCAGATTCCAGCGACTCCGCAGGCAATAAAATTTACAATAAGTAGGTTTGTGTCCTGAAAGTGAGAAAATTTATATAAAATTAGTCTAGACCTAGACCACAAGTCACATTAGTGACATCTAGCGTAAAAGACAGAAACCCAACATGTGAAAATTTAAGACAAATATGAAAATTTTCAGTTCAAGAAATTGAAAATTTTTAACGAGAACTAACTCTCCTAAATTTTTTTTGTACACTTAATTGTTAAATATACTATTTTGCTTTGTATTTCAACAAGTTTCAACGAAATATTGCAATTTCTCATCGGTGAAATATCGGGAGAAAAGACAAGTACTCTTAGAGTCAAATAATTGAAAAAAGCGCCACTAAAAATGAAAAAAAACTCGACATTATTTGCTAGATCTAGGCTTTATCTTTTTAAAATAGTCACAAACTAAAGAAATGAGAATTTCTACTAACAGAAATTTGATTTAAAAACTTCAATTTTTACCATTTTTTATAAATTTCCGAGCTAATATCTTCATTCCAATGCCTTTTTTTATATTTTCCTCGACGTTATTTACTACACCTTATTGCCATTAATTTAGTATCAAAATAATTATCCTGCCACAAATAGTTTTCCAGAAATTCGCATTGAAAAATGTATGAAACTTGCAAATCTTGGTATTGACTCCTCTTAAGGAAAAAATAAAGGCCGCAAAGGTAATAAAAAAATGTAATGGTAACTCCGAAATTTTTATTTAAGATCGCCATAAATTCGGAAAAGAGAGGAATACGAGACTGGTTGAACAAACGTTTGAAAGGCAATGAGTTTCTATGAGGTCTCAACGGTGACCGTATACCCTGTATATGTATATAAGATACAGGGTGAAAAACTATCATATTTTTTTAATCATGTTGTAATTCCGAAAATATTGAGATGCTCCACCTACCATACAATTTGTATTTGTCTAGGTGAGTACTATCACCTACTGGTCCAACATTTTGCTTACTAACAGTTTTTCCAGAGGTATCAAATTATTTTTTATCTTGAAGATGATCAAAATTTCGTTAGTTCATAGGTAATAGTCGGTCAAGAGTAAGATATGCTCTTCCAGAAACGGTCATCCTCATTGTCTTGTGAGATTGGTACGAATTTCTTATTGGTTTTCATTCCTCATCGAACAGTCTATACATTTAAAACTATTTTCTATCTCAGTTGAAAAACGACATTTTTAAAACATGTATTCTTCTTCTTGTTTTAATTAAAAATATATGGACAACTCAAATCGCATTCATATTGAACCTCAGTATCTGTAATGAACACATAAACGGTTCTAAAATTTACCATGAAAAAAAATCCCTATCGTGCCATGTAAAACATGATAAATTCCATGTAATATATCCGTAAATAGCTGTGAAAAGAAACTCGTACTTAAAAGCTCCATTTACATTTAATTTTAGATTTATCGGTAATGGTAAAATATTTCAAAGATCCTCAGTATTGGTTAAAGTGCTGCAATTTGTAAACCTTTAGAGCGGATTAATTGAAAATGCCTAAAGTTAAAGTATTCACAAAAAAAAAAAAAAAGAAAGGCAGTCTTGGAAATTAAATCTCCATCCTTGGACCATCCAAAGCTATCAGCCAGGAATTTCTGCTATATTGAACGAGCTCTACATCAAATGAACTACTTTTGTACCATAGAAAACTTGATACTTTGTAAATTGAACTAGTTTGGAGTTAGAAGGCAAAAAAAAAAAATCGGAACTCGTCCAAGTAAATTATTTCATTCCTTTACGTTTTTTTCTCATCTCATATATTTTCGCTCTACATCGAGTAAGTTAAGCGACTTTGGAATCTTTCATCCTTTATAAAATACCAACTTCACTTCTTCTTGGAAATGTAAAATCCTTTCGCTGATGCTATTTGGATGAATGTTGGGTTCGTTTTTTTTTAAAACCTTTTATCAAAGCTCCCCGAAGTTGTGTTTTTGCTCATTTTTCTAGGCTTTCCGAATACTGAATACCTTCGCAGACGCTTTTTTTTTTTCAAGGAGTACACTTTTGTCCTCCATTTGTACTTACAGAATAAACTTTATAATGTTTGGATTTGCTATCAAATTCAGGTTAGGAAAGTTTATAATTGCTGATTCTCATCATAAAACTTCTCACGCCAATATAGATTTGTTTTTGAGTGTTAACATTACTTTAGATTTTTAAAAGAGGATGCCTTCCCTTTAAGGAAAGGTAGAGAGAATTATGAAAAAAAGGTAAATGTCTTAGTTTTAATAAATAATTAAATTTACTTAAAAAATTTTTGATTGAATTCATTGATACTACTTAGGTTACTAATAAGTGGTACTCTCTTGTTAGCTAGGATTTATTCTGGCTAGGTCCTTATTTGCACAATTTGCGAGCTGCAGGAGTATATCGAAATGATCTGTTAACCGTGGAATGCTAACCCGTTTTAATATTCGCTTATTGGTAATCCGGAGTTAATATTACTCAGACACAAAAAACTTATATACAAAAGAGTTGAAATATTTTAGCGGAATACCTACAATAAAAGAAAAATGATAAAAACAGGATTCCCGAAAAAATAATTTAAGATTTACATAAAATAATTTAATTAATAAGTTAAGTATAATTAATAATTAACAACGAAAGTAATCACATTTTGTAATTTTTTTCTCATGAATGGATTTTATACCGAAAATTTCAGTCTTATAGTGGGTTCCCGGCCAATGAGGACCATAGGGAATGAGAGGACTGACCTGCTAGGAAGGTTTGCCCTCCTTCAAACTAACAATCAGGCTTCAGGCAATGCAGTTGCGAAGTAAGGACGCTGTAGTTGTATGTCGTGAGGAACAGTACAGCATTCAAATAAAAAGTATGCAAAATTTACTCACGGGTAGCATTCCAGGGTTAAAGTCTGGTCTTAACTACATGCATATAATAAGTTCAATCCGCATTTTACTGGATATTATAGATGAGCTGATCTCGCGTGAACATGGATATAATATTTGAACGTTTCCCTCATCTGGTTATGGTGATATTTTTTCTCGGTTTTTAGTTTCTGGTTCATTAATTCTGATAAGATATTGAAGATATGCACCTCTATCAAGTGGGATGCAGTTAAATCAGATAGTATTTATCCGATGTTTCCAAGCAATCACACTTCTAACTCGATTTCTATTGTATATCATCAAGTCATGCTTGACAACGTGTGTATTTCCAAAGCATAAAGGCACATTGCTATTGTGCCAATTCGATTAATTTACTGTGTTTCCGGAAAAGCCGCTATATGCTGAATAGAAATTTCATCTCAGCTGGTAATTTACTTACTTACTTCATTAGTGTGCTTCATTATCATCTGATTTTCGAGCCATAATGACATATACTAGATGACACACGGCATTTTAATGAATAGTTAGTACTAATGACTCATTAAATCGTGCTGTGTGTCTAGTTTATAAATTTCTAAAAAGAAATGATTATCGCCCTACGGCTCTATGCCCATAAAAATTGTTAGTAGGCCAAGCACCCGTGGTTGGGCTCCAATAATACATAACAATTCTAGGGAAAAAATTTCCAGTAAATTTCCAAAAAAAAAATGCGGCCATCCCTACACAGGTCGAGGCATCGTTGACTTTATATTGGAGCGATGCAAGGTTGGCTTGTTACAGTTCAAGTCGGAAAATCGTTGATTTTATATTCTAGCGAGGTGTTAGTAATTGTTTTGCTTCCCTTTGTATGTTATTAGTTTATCAATGCTCTTACGGCTTATCCCTTGAACCTCTTGTCCATACTTCTGTCGCAGACCTTTTAGCGACTGAGCTTGAGCACACTATAACAATGAAGTATTTCCACAATCACTATATTGTTCTATACACAAGGTTTATACTCTACAAATAATCCCAGAACCTTCTTGAATGTTCTTTATTCTATTCTAGAAACATCGATTCTCCGAACCTAAAGTTGTTTATGTCCGTACTTTGTAGATGTCGCTGGCCTCTTCACCGAAAGTAATTTCACGCCAAGTATCTATTTCCAATAGATGTCGCTTGTCATTTTATATTGCACGCAACAGCATGTATGTAAGTATGCAGAGCAAAAAAATAAAAAATAAATTATATGTTTTAAAGTTGGCTTGAAAAAATCTCAATAATTGCGATTTTTTTAACCTGTCACCCTGTTGATCCTCCATAATCTGCTTCACAAAAAATAAAACGGGTAAAACATATTTTCTTCGGTTTGTGAAATTTATCGTCTGATATGTGGAAATGTGGAATGATTTACCACCTACTGTACCTTCTTTTCCACCAAACCATCCACAAGTGTTCAAGCCATTCACGCAAATCTTCCGAAGCACTACATGTAGCAACAAGCAATTCTAACTAGCATACATGTAAAAACGAAAACAAAAATCAGTAAAATAATTTGAGAAAATACGGAAAGAGAAATTGTAATAAAAACGCTTCTGTGTCACATGTTCCCGCACACAGCTTAACATCGTTACACCACACCTCAGCCAGCCTAAAATATTTTTCCAAAAGGGGCGAACGATGGTACTCAGGTGAATTTAACCTAATCAGAACGTAAGCCGAGAAAGGAAGTTATAGGCCTGACAGATGTCGTGGCTGTGTGGTGGTAAGCCACATAAGTCATTCAGCACAAGCATGGTATGCATTGTGGCTGATGGGCATTAAAACTCCAATTTAATTCTTGGGAAAACGAGAAACATGCTCTCGCCCGGGAATGGTAATTTCATCCTATTAAACGCGGATAGCATCCTTTGAGTAAGTAGCTACGGAAGAATTATGCCGCTGTCTTAAGGCACCACAGAAGCTGATTATGTTTAAAAGATAAAACATGTTAAGTGCGTAATAGGCTGTGGGATAGGTCGCGTATATCTTGCGAAATTATTGTTAAAACCTGGAATAGGACGACGGGAAGAGGATACCTGTTATTTGTGAGTTTATTTGACAGAATGATGGGTGTCTTCATAATAGAGAAGTTAATTAAATATATCCACGAGGTTAAATGTTGCTTCAAGGATATCAGTAAAAATTTTAATAACTTCAATGTGACTCGGATATAAATTATGTTTTAATTAAGTGGAACATTTTAATTAGTTTTTATTGAATTCATGGGTTTTTGTGAGTATTGTTGTAGATGTTTAGATTCAATATAAAAAAAAAAACAAACAAATTCAAATTCATGGTTATGTGTAATAATGGCTGGATTTAGCACTACTACAGACGATATTTGGTTGGTATAATGAGTAATGATCATATTCATTTATTTATTTGAATCAGACTACCGAATATAATAATCTTACAGACTTGCATAGCATAAAGATCGTTCATTATTGACTAAATAATCTACTTTTATCAAATAAAATTAATTATCATAGAAGAACTAATAATTTCGTGAAGACGAGGCATTTTCGAAAATAATAGTTTTAAACTTTTCTTTAGATATACAAATATCTACAAGTGATGAGAAAGAATTGTAATTAACACATTACGGTCCGCTGTGTTCCACATTAAACATCATATGAAGTCCGGGCGAAGTACCATCTCAGATTTGGCTGAAAGTTTCACAGTTGGTAGGGAATACCAAAGTAACTCACACACATTTTTTTGTTTTCTCCTACCACCCCCCCCCCCAACTGGGGGGTTAGAAATTTCGTAATTTTACAATGAAGCATCATTTTCAAAAAAATGATATCTCGAGAAAGGAGCAACCGATTTTTCTGATTCAAATATCAAATGAAGCTTAATGCTTTATATTTTTTGTAAAAATTATAGCAGCAGCGACCGAAAAAAATTTTCTGTTAATAATAGTATTTAAAAAAAGAGGATAGTATTATTCACTAGTGAGGATCTCTAGTATTTTTATCTATTTGTATAGTGAAGCTAGAAATTTTATCTATCTATGCACAAAAAATTGCGATGATATTCGGCTTTGTTTTTGAGATATGACTTTTTAATGTCACCGTATACCCAAAGTATCCTATATGGGAGCAAGCACTGTACTGAGGGGAATGTATTTTTTTTACTGTGGACCTCTAGCACTTTTTTTTGTATTTTTGGTTTGAAATAGCAGACAAATTAAGGATTAAAATGCCTATAATAACACGTTGGAAATGGTTCAAGAAAGTGTTGGAGGTGGCATTACTTAGCAAAAATAACGGTTTTTGGCGCCAAATCGACCGAAAAAAGTAGAAAAAAAGTAACGGATTTTTTGTTATGTATCGCGATTTCAAAAATCAAATTTGGAAATTTTCGCAGGAGTTGTCGCGGTTAAATTGGCTCAGAATTTAAACAAAAGCGCCATATTCATTCGGATCTTCCGGAAATTTCGTATAGATAATCTCCTATAAGAAGCGTGCATCCATAAAAACATATAAAATTGGATTTAACGACAATTCGGTTAAGCAATTTTCGAAATGAATTTTTCAGACATAAATTTTGCCCGTCGAAAATTAATTTTCACAACGAATTTGGGAGGGGAGGGAAAATATTCTCAAAATATCAAAAAAAAAAAAAAAGATCACAAAAAGAGTAGCAAAAGGAATGTTGCAAATCAGAAAATATTTAGTCGAGATTTTGGGTGGGGGTGGTTTGCTTGATTACGAATGCTTTTCGTCGTGAAATTGTGGAAGGAAGGAAATTACGATAATTTACGTGAAACAATAATGCTCTATCCACCGAAATAGTTGAATAAATCCGCCATCTTGTTGCGTCCGCCATATTGTGTTTAGAATGACGCAACATAGCTTATCGTATTCTTCTACTCGTCAATCCCTTTTATTTGGTATCCATATCAGAAGAGTCGGACCATAAATAACAAATTACGTCCGCCATCTGGGCGCCGCCATTTTAAATTTTTACTACATAAAATCGTTGAAGTGTATTGTCATCGGAACTACATGTATGTTCAAAATTTCAACCCAATCGGTTAAGTAGAAGTAGTTGAAAAATCCGCCGCAATATTTGAAACTAACAAACAAATATACGAAAATGAAGCTAAATAAATATAAAACCTATTCTATTGAATTATTTGTAAAAAAAAAATAATTAATTATACATTTCTATATTTTGAAATCTATTTTTCACGTTACTAAAATATTTACAAATGTTTATACTTCCATCTCTTCAAAGAAATTTAAATCTGTATCATGAACATGAATATACAATATTTTTTACACGCGTAAACACGTGAACGGACTGTTCGCAAAGTTCTGCTATCCCGCGAAAACGAGTGAACGGACCGAAACGTGTTAAATACACAATTAGAAATTGGTTCGTGAAAGCCATAATTGGTTCTATCCTGAGGGGTATACAACAAATCCCTTGAACGTATCGGTCTTTCAGGAGCATATATAGTATATGAATTAATAAAAGCAATTCGGACGATTTTAGTTTAAACGAAAGTATATCTTTGACAAATAAAGCACAGAAAAATTTCGCGTCGAAGTTTCAGACTAGACAGACCAATCAGTTTATGTCTCACAGTGTATGATGCTAAGTCGTCATTTTAGTAATTCATTTTCCGTAGAACATATCTAATAAATGCTTTTTGTATAATGTCTTGAATGTTATGAAAGTCTTTGGAGTTCCGCTTAAGGAAACCTAAGCATCGTGTCGATTGAATGATAATAGTGTTAACGTGCAGGATAAACGCCAATTTAGTGTCAAAAATAACACCTTAGTCATTAATATCATTTGTTCGATAAACTATATCGTGATTAATTTTATAAACAAACCAGAAAGAACAAGAGATGCAATGAAAAGTAACAATTTTATATTTTGATATTGTAATTTATTTTTAGAACACAAATCAAAAAGAATATTGAGATCATTCTGCAATAGTAAGCAGAGTTTATTCTAACGAATAGTTTTAAATCATTCGGAAATATTAGACATTTGGCAAAAACAAAGCGAGTTGCTATATCATTAATGAAAAGCAGAAACAATAGAGGACCAAAGTGACTACTCTGAGGAACTCCCGAGTTGACCGTTATTACAACAGATATAATATAGCCAAACCTTACATATTGTTTGCAGTTACATAAATAGACCACAATTCAGGTTAAAAAAGAAGCTTATCTGTTTGCTTTGGCGTATACGGCAGGCAGGAACCAAGCTGTACTGACGATTATACGGTTCCTGCTGATATGAAACGCCCTCTTTTTGCAATGAAATTTCTTTTTTAAAGATTTTTCGTTTGCATAAAGAGTTTTTTCAACTTAAAAAAGAAGAGTGGAACCCTAAATTTTTCAATTTATGAATAAGAATAGGAATGCTGATCTTATCAAATGCCTTCGAAAAATCTGTATAAATAGTATCCACTTAAACACGATCTTCAAAAGCACTTATAGTATAGTTTGAAAATTATGTAAGATTAGTTACACATGAACTCCCCGTAATAAAGCCATGTTGCTCAGGGACTATATATTACTTAACTAGAGAACTTATCTTAGAGTTAACTATATAATCTAGTAATTTTGGTATGACATTCATAACAGAGACTGGTCTGTAATTCTCTACAGTGCTTTTGGAACCTGCTTTAAATATAGGAGTGATTAATAAAATGTTCCACTCCTCCAGAAAAGTACCGGTACTTAAGGATAGGTTAAAAATCTTGTATAAAGGATCGGCCAAAAAACAGCCCAATTTTTCCGTAGGGAATGGTTATGTTATTTGCTACTGAAAATAGAATCTGGTCTTGTAGTGAAATCGAGATCATTGAGACACTTCAAGACATCATCAGTATTAATCGATAAATGACCAACATCAAAAGGGGATTTATCAGTGTTAACGGGTTATTCATTGACCGATTCACTAAAAGATTCGTTAGTATAAACAGGTTTGAAATAATAGGCAAAAAGTTTGCAACTGTGTGTGCAAATCGAATGACTTATTAGAACCGTAATTTAAAACCTTAGGAAAAGAAGAAGACGTAAACTTGGATTTAATAAAGGACCAAAAGGCCTTACTATTAGAGCTAATGCTGTTTTCAATTGAACACACGTATTGACCATACAGTTACCTATGCAGGACCTCGTATTCCTTTCTAAGTCAACGGAACAACTCTTCATCAGCGCTGATTCCAGTTGGCCTGTATTGCATATGTGCATTTGGTTTAGAATTTTTCATTCTTAAAAGACCGTTTACAAACCATTTTTGGTGTTTATTACCACATTTAGATTTTTTAGTGACAAATTTATGTAGGCCTTCATGCACAACGTCAAGAAATTTATTGTACGCTCTCAGCAAAAAAGACCAATTTATGTTAGAGAAAAACGTATTAAGACCTAAATAATTAACTTTGTTACAATTACGTTCAATTTTATCGGTAGAATTCTGTAAAGGAGCAAAATCATAAAGAGACATATTAAAGCTGATGGCATACCGTAAAATGGAGACCATACCTGGCTAACGTATTGAAAAAGAGGTCTCACAATGCAAGTGTACAAAAGCAATGTTATGTTAGGATTTGAAAATTCTCGGGACCCACTTTTTATAAAGACCAGCATAGAACTACTTTTTGATACCATGTGGTTTATATGGGAGATAAAATACAATCTATGGTCACATTTTACACCCGAGTCACAGACAGAACCCGAACAGCGAATCGAGGAATCCGCGAATACAGAATCATTAATGATTGGTGTTTGACTCCTATGGAAAGTCATAACATCACATTTGTTGATATTTAGTATCAAATTATTGCTTTTGCACCAATCATAAAATTCACAATCGTTAACAGATTTAGTCTGAGTGAAGAGCTTAATGTCGTCAGTATATATCAAGACTTTTCAATGCCTCAAAACAGAGACAATGTCGTTAATAGATAGAATAAAGAACAATGGGCCCAAATGACTCCCTTGCGGTACACCGGATCAAGCTATCAAGACTCTTAAGATGGAATGGCGGAAATTGATTTAGTATGTTCTTTTATCTAAATAAGATTCCATTCATTTTAGAAATGTTAAAGGAAACCAATACCTTTCCATTTAAAATAGTATCATGGAGTGAAATAAATTTTCGAACACTGCACTCAAGTCTGTATAAGTACAATCTGTGTGTTAGAACTTTGAAAACCCACCAATGGTATCCGAGAAAAATTTCAACAAGTTAGTAATTACGGACCGACCTGCCCGAAATATACCCAAATTTATTTGAAGAAAGCAAATTCTTGCAGGGATGTGATAGCTGAGAGTAAATGATAGATTCGAATAATTTGGGCATGTAAAATAATTTTGCAATAGGCCTATAGTTAATGTAGAAATATCAATTTTTTCATTTTTTTTGTGGATAGGTATGATAATTTTCTTTTTTCTGTAGCTGTAGGAATCAATAATTATCGAGCAATTTTTTGGACGCCCAACAGCTTGTGGTGCGTTTACCCTCTTTAGGTGTCTCATTGATTATCTCGACTACAATTATTGCGGTGGGGATTTTATCTGCAATAGTACTTTAGTATCAACCGATAAAGTAGCGGATTAATTTTTAAGCAAAAAACGAAGACGGGAAAAATGGTCCGGTGTAGTCCACTTATCGGAGTAAGGCGGCAATCTATAGAATAGGGTCCTCCCGTGGTCCGCGGCATGTTAACGTTTACATTTTGGCTTTGTAGGTATTTTTAGAGGGGAACCATACCCCGGATTAGGATTAAGGTTGTGAAGGGATAAGGGTATCAAATAAGGAAATATGACCTTAGCCATACTGCTATATGTACGAGTATACGTACATTGTACTTTGCCCGGATGAAGCAACATGCTGTGATGGTATTGTCATACCCTTTATCATCGCCACACAATCTCTTTATTGGCTTCATACACAGCATGTGTTTTAATCTAAAACTTAGCTTGGATTTCGTTTTGACGATTTGCTCTAAAGCATATTAGATCGCAATTTTCAAGAGCCTTGTTATTCTGTAGTACCGATAGCGTATTTAAAATGAAATTATAGTCGCTGCATCATTAGAGTCAGTTTAATTTCGGTCCAGTAGGGTATATAAATGTGTTAGTGAGAACTCCTGCGTCATGATTTGAATTATATTCTACTGGTGGGTATAGACAGCCTGAAACATTTCCGCCTAAAACAAGTTACTACGGTCAACTGTAGTTTACCTATCGCAAATACTAGACGTCCAACTTATCATTCGAAGTTTCCCATTTAGAAACATTTTTCCCATATTATAATATCGTACGTTTGCCTGTAACCACCCATAATGACAATAATAATGTAATTAAAATGCAATCATCACCTCAATTTTCTTGCAAAGTGTTCTTGCAAAGTTTTTCTTATAGCCTAAATACGCCTACATACACTTTTGTGTTTTCTCCATTTTATTGCCTTACTGTATAAGAGAACAACTAAGAGTTCATTTATGTAAGCCTATCCTTTAACGGATACTTAACAAACATCCTAAGTCTTTTGAAACTGTTGCTAAGAACGATAATTTCGATTGAATTTCTCCACCGATGTGGTCAGATATATCTGGGCGAGTCCACAAGAGGAGAATATTATATTCTGGACACGTTGCTGAGTCAGGTCATCTGAGTGAACTTGTGAATAGGACAACAAATGAACTGCCAGATATTGACTGTAAGAAAGGTCAAAATAACGTTGCAAATTTCATGAATTCTTTAAGGAGAATTTTATTCTTCTTATAACGGAAAAGGACCATTAAATAACTTTAGGTAAGATTTTTTTTTTCGGTTTTGGAATTGGAAATTCAGAGTGAAGTAATATGATTAAAAGAGTGAGATATTATGAATACTATTTCTTTTGGCACTGCCTACTTTGGGTGTGGGATAAAATAGATAGGGGTCCATGCGGTCCACCATCTGGGATTAAAGATACAGAAAAAATTGTTTCTTTTTTTCGAAATACTTCCTCAACGGTTAATCCTACGACAAAAATGCCTCATACAAATTTTATGAAAACTAAATTCGCTAAATTTTTGTATAAATATCGTTCAACTTCGTTCAATATTGTCCAAATTCTCGTTTTCCGTTCCGTTCTTCTGCGGGATTTGAATTTATTGCCGTGTACCAATTTTCCGAGTGAAGTTCGTATCCCGTGTCCTGGAAGTGGAAAACAGGTTGCTGACTATTTCACTTGCTGATGAGTAAATCCTCTCCATACTTCTTCAAAATCGAAATTTTATGGTTCTGATACACGGTATTCACTTTCAATTTGGTGGTCCATGAGTTATTTATTAAGGGAGAGATGACATTCTCCGGAACTTTCGGCAGGATAAGTGAAGATGATGTACTCCATCACTTCGTCAATGCTCGTCGGGGACCGATATCTCCTTTTCTGTCGGGACAGTACTAGATTATACAGCCACTTCTGGCAAGAATTCGAGGATAATTTCTTCAATACACTCAGGAAATATTGGAATTCAAAATCAAAACGTGGAATATTCGAACGTCGTCACGTCGACGCCACTAGCTATTTTACGTAGATACGCAGCGCATATATTATTCGTTATTATAATTTTTCTGAAATGAGCAATGATCAGTTACTCAGGATAAACTTTTCGGAATGTGTACGTATTCACGATTTCCCCATTTCACACTAGATTTCAGAAGAGTCTGCACGCCTCTCTTTTTCACGACAACTTGGTCACCTTCTTTTAAACTTTTATCACAAACGAAATAAAGGTCTATTTCGGGATTCGCGATAGCAAATACACTACGCGCGATCGAACTACATGCACACTGACTCACTGACCTTGTGTGTATGAAGTTGGGACATGCCACTCCACAGTGGCAGTAAATAATTTATACGTAACACTTCACTTCAATTTGAAGTATATTTCGTTATATAATGTTAATGTGATAATAATATTATTAATAGTGTTGCGTGCGATAGAAAAAAAGAGACATCTATTGGAAATGGATAGGTACTTCGAATGAAATGACTAATTAAATACGAACATAAACAACTTTTGAAGAATCGATGTTTCGAGAATAGAATACTTGCTAAGATTCTAGGACAATTTCTGGAGTATAAATGCGGCGCTTGTTACCATCAGGAGGTGACCTTCATTAACTGCAGCAGATGTAGCGCAGCAGCTGTAAGAAAAAGAACCAACAACAACACGAGAGGTTATCAAAAACCCAACTAAGGATAAAAAAAGAAAAAGAAAAGGGAAGACATCGAATCGAACTGAGGGCCAAAGATAAGCCCAATGCCCTAAACAAGAAAATTCCAAGGATGTGAAAAATCATCTAACAGAATCCAAAGAAGGAAGACAATGAAGAAATTTGAAAGAGCAAAAGCACTTGACTTGACTTGACTGCTAGGAGGTGAGTCTTATCTCAGACAGCGAAGTGAACGTAGTAAACTAAATATTTGTATTGCGATAATTGGAAATAGAGAAATAGAATTCAGAGAAATCGAACGTTTCGACTCATCGGTCAGAGAGGTCTCATCAGTATGGTTATCTCTGATCGCCTACCATAGAAGTTCGATGATAAGGTCACCACTATTGCCCATGTTAATACTTTTTATCAAAAGCAAGTGTGAATTATATGGTAGCAACAATTTCTCGTTGCAATTTTCAAATTGCGTAATTATTCCCCATAGTCGCCATACGGAACTAGGATAAACCAAGAAGCAATAACGATAATTAAAGTACAGTCGTTTGTGATTGTTTGCGAATTTGCAAAAGAAAAACAGTATAATTAAATAACATAGAAGAATTTGTGAATTATATTTGAAATATTCAGTTTTGAATACAGACCTAAGGCCACGCTCGAAACAATATTATCATTTTTACAAAATTCACCATGAAAAGATTAAGTTGAACGGTTTTTTGAAAGAGTGTTCACTTTTCCGCCACTGTATTTTGGATTAGTACACTTTCCTATCTAAGTCTGTAATGGTACTGTGCAAAACTAAATTTACAAAAAGTAACGTCGCAATCGTAATGAATTTATCACGTTCTTGTCTGTATGTTGTTGCAAATCCAAAGAAATATTTCTGAACAGTTTTGTTTTTTTTTGTTTTTTTTTTAAGTATACCGAAAATTTTAAAGCCAACATCATAGGTAATATTCTTTCCTTTTCTCAGCCTAAATGCCTCTTGAAAGTGAGATGAATGGTGTAGTTGTTTGCAATATACAAGCTCAGATTTTACTTATTGTTACTACTCAAAATAATAATAATAATAAATTTATTTCATTCAATTCATTCAAACTACATTGTATTAAATAAACGTCAACAATGGCCCCGAGGTCGTCTGTCGAGTTGGCAATACACCAGTGTTATTCCTTTTTCAAATTAAATTAAGAAATAAATAAACTATGAAAAAGAAAATGAAAAAAAAAAAAACAAAAATTCAGTCAACTCCTAAATTAAATTAAAACTATTAAATATATAGTATTAAAACTTTATACTTCTATAGCTTTGAACTATAGTACAAGGTGGCAACTAACAATTAAACTCAACGTTCAGAATTTGTCAGAACTTCCCTATGTATATAGGGTTTAATAATTGTTTCCGTTTAAAAGTGACATAACTTCTTCTTTTGTGAGGCTGCAATTGTCAAAAGCTATGCCAATGAATTCTTTGAGGATTAGACAGATTGTTAGGTAGTACATCAAGTCTTCATCCTCGTGTAGATTACATACATTACATGGACTGGCGTTCAGCGGGATCATTCCATATCTGTACATCAGTATTAAACATATTTTGATCTTGGGAAAATCATCTCTGAAGTAGTTTAACCTCCCAAACTGTAGTTCAGTTTGTCATAGAACCCCTGACGTTTGTTTTGCTCTATCTTGCACCCTAAGCTTCTCAGCAAGACCTAACCATTCTTCGTTCCAGTATGCTCTCTTATCTATGGCTTTCTTTGCTAAAAAGTGAGGTAGACTGCTTCCGCTGTAGGAGCCCAAGATCCTAAGTAGATACATGAAGTGGCATTTGAGGGTGTATATGTACGTATAAGTTCGGGAGGCCAGATTCTAATATGACTGCGTAGTTAGGTATTAAAAAAGCCATTAAAAATCGCTGTAATTTCCCTACCTCTTCATACTCCTTGAATGCCCAGACTTTTGCTCCATAGCACATCACCGTTCTAGATACCGCTGAATATATCCTGAATTTAGATGAATGATTTATTTGTTCATTTCTTATAAAGCTATTCCACGTGCTATTGAGAGTCGCTTTAGCTACGTTTAGCCGTTCCCTTAAGTGCTCCTTCATGACCCGTTTTGGACTTAAAGTGATTCCTAGGTATTTATATTTATTGACGACTTCAATGCCCTCTCCATGGTAAGTGAAATTCTCTGCGGTCGCTCTTCTGCCTCCCTCTTTCTGGAATATCATTATCTTCGACTTATGCAAATTATGAACCAGTATTCTTCTAATTTAGCTATCATCTTTTGGAATTCTGCGAGCTTCTCTGCCATCAGTACCAAATCATGCGCGTGTTGGAGGCTCCTAATAACATATTCATCAATATTTACTCCGCCATGCATGGGTCATCGATACCATTGATGAATATTGCAAATAACAATGGACTCATTAAGCAACACTGCCTGAGTCCCGTATGGGGAAACATTTCCCTGATAGATTGTTGCCACCCTATAATTGGGCACTGGTGAACTTATATAGGCCCTGAAAAATTTTATGAATTTGGTGCAGACCCCAGTCTGATTTAGTTTGTAGAAGAGTGTCGCTCGGTCAATCGTATCAAGTGCCGCTTTAAAATCAACGAAGAATGCATAGATTTTTCTTCCTTTTTTTTTTCTTAGTTTGGTTTTAATGATGTTAAAAATGTTAAATATGTTGTCTATCGTTGAGTACCCAGCTCCAGCTTAATAGCCGCGTCTTTCGCGTCTTTAATTGTTTTTATTAGTTCGTTTACTGAAGTTTCATTCGGAAGATCCATTACCGCGATCTCTAGTTTTCTTTGATACCGTTTTACATTTTGTGTCTTCCACTCAAGTTTAGGTAGCAGATTCATATCTCCTTCTGAGTTTGTGAGTTCCAATTTCCTGTTTACAGTGTATACTAATTCCACTGGAAGGTAATCCGAATAACTTTGATTCTGGATAAAAAGTCTTTTAATATTTGTAATCAAAGTGCGGTTGATAGCTATTACATCATTCACTCAACTTTCTATTGTATTGATGAATGTATATTCTCCAGTAAACTCTCCTGGTGTTCGTCCATTTAATATAATTAGTCGCTGATCGTCGCAGAGCTCTATTAATTTCTTGCCCTGCTGCTTACTATTTTGTCCTTTAATTTTCTGGCTAAGGTTAGGATTATAATTTGATATCCCGAGCCCAGATGATATCTGTTGTTCTTCTCCTATTCTTACGTTGAGGTCGCTAGGTAATATTAAATTTTCTAAATAAAGCGTTTCTACACATTCCGTCAATGTTAAGAAATCTGTCTCCCAGTTGTTGCAGTTAAGGTAGGTGGGTATTATGCATAAAGTTCGTGTGTTTATTTTAATTGCTAGTACCACACATCTATTTATGTTTTGAAATTTGACAGCGTTACTGAATATGCAGCTTTTGCTCTACCATATGGTGTTGATCTTCTTGCATTTACCCAACAAAGCTACTACTAACCTAGAGAGCTTTTTCAGCATCACTCAATATGTGTAACTGCTTTTTGAATATCCAGTGTGTGTTCAAAGTTGTGTTACTTTTTTGATTTATACTTTAACATTTTTACGTATAACATATATATTTGGTTTCTATGGATCCTTAATGTTTTTAAACATCCAATAGAGTTGTTAATTCATTTTTGTTTTGCATCCTAAGATTTTGACAAGGAAGACGAAAAAGAGAGCATCGCGATTATTGGATTTTACGAGAATGGTCTGAAGCATCCTGATACAGTTGAGATCACCGGATGTGGAAAAATTTAGGTCAAGAGATGAGAGCTTTATTTTCAGGTTATATACACTTAAAGAAATTGTTTTTTCCAACTTTTCGGACTTTTTTTTTCTAATTAAAAGTATAGCAGAAATATTTTTTTTTATTTTATAACACAAATATCAATAATCTTTAAAAATTAAAATTTTCTCAAAAAAGTGCGTACACTTCCTGCTGACCATAGTCATCGAAGAAGGCTCTTTCGGTGCTACGAACTTTTCTGATTTTCTTTCAATCGGTGTACATTGGTTGAAAACTATATTATTTAGTACTTGTAATAAATAATAATTTTTTTTTATGTATATATGATTTTTTATTATAAACGTTATAAAATGACTCTTAATATAAAAAACTAGTAAAAGTGGCTCTAAAAACAGAAAAACAGGCCCTGACTAACTAAATCTAAAAAGGACGCAAAAGGCTCAAACAATTGTATAAAAACTAAGGACACAACAAATGGTATAGATACTAAACATGGCACACTAAAAACACACAAAACACAGAGATTAAAAGAAGAGTATAAAGTAAGGTAAAATAGAATTTTCATAAAAATTTTGAAGATAAAGTTTTAAAGCCAAAGTTGAGATAAAATTTTAAAAGTGTGTCCATATTTACAGATAAACGGCAGAATTTTGCAAATGATCGAAAGAGAAATTTCGAATTTGTTTACGAATATTTTTGTTGACTACCACTGTTACCATCATAATAATAATAATTTCTAGGAAAATGGTAGCTCTTCAAAATTGAAAACTCGATATTCGGCCAAAATTTTTGGCATTTTTTTTTTTAATAAATATTCGTAATTTCATGATATGAAAAACACACTACTAAATAACTTAGTTTTCAACCAACGTACAAGATTTGAGCAAAATCGATTGAAAGAAAATAGGAAAAAAATCCTGGCGTCGATTTTCAAAACCATAATATTTTGATAAAAATGCATTAAAAGTTTGAAGTCTGGTTTAAACTAATAAAAAGGAAAATATTTTATACTTACTAATCCGTGACCAAATAAGTTTCCTTAGAAGACAATAATATTTCATAAAAATGGCTACGTTTCTTTCTTTATTCTGTGAATATTAAAACAAAGAAAATGAAGGATAATTTCCGATATTTCCTCGAATTATCTTATAGACAAAAGATGAATCTATAAAAATATGATATTTTTGAAAAGAACAATTTTTCTCTGACTGCTTAGGTGGGTATAACCTCGGAATTGGAAACATAATCCGACCATGCATGGATGCGCTGTTGTCCGTTTATCGCCATTAGGTCAGAAAATATGAATTTAATGAACGCAATTCGAAGAGGTCAATATAAAAAATGGCGGTGGAACTCGGAACCAGCGTGGGATACATTCGTGTGATCTTGCACGAAAAATTAAAGAAGCACAGTTACAAGATTCAAGGCGAATGAAAGTAAGATGGTTATAAATGCGCTTTCGAGTGATTCAGTTACAATTGCTAAAATGGCTGTCAATTGAAGGGTGCCCAGATGTACGTAGTATCAAAAATCTTCATCACATCGGTGATAATTTGGCGAATCTTTTATGTAGCTGGAAGGATACCCCTGGTGTTTGTTGAAAGAAATGTGCAGATTAACGGTGATCTATGTATACCAGCGGGTTTTTCTAATGATGTTTTGTAGCTATGGCGAAAAAGTATTTGGGTGGAAGTAAACTTATCTTTCAACTTCACTGGACTCCGGAGAATTTAAACACAGACAAAGATCTACATCTGTGAAGAATTGATTTCAGGATTTTGGGACAAAAATATTTGGGCGCCAAATTCGCCGGATATAAATTCCAGTAGACTACTCGGTGTGGTCCATTTTGGACAACAAAGTCTCCTGAATCGAATACATGTCAACAGAAGATTGTAAAGTGGTTTTGCCAATCACATGAGATGATATATCGGTGAAAGTCAATGCGATCACTGTGAGTAATTTTTTCCAACCGACTAAGAAAATGTGTTGATGCACAAGGACGAAAATTTCGAACATTTTGTGTGAAAATTGTTTTGTTGTATTACATTATTACAATGTATTTGCTTAACCCGGCGAGCGGAGAGTTGGGTGTGATGCACCCAGATGGAGATAAATTGATCGATATTTTAATGGTGAATCGTTACAATACACTCAGCGTCTAAGTAGCTACACAGAGAGGGGTAAGGAAGCGCTTATTATCACAGCTCAGTTGAGCACCGCCAGGCAAAGTGTGCTGACGAGATTATAGTTGACAGCGGGGGCGAATTACACCTGCCTCTACGATCCGTGCAAACAAGTAAGAATTAACTTAATTTATTTTTTGTTCTGTATTTTTTGATTTATTTTTAGACTGAAAATTTAGTATGTCGTGCGAAGAAGAACAAAATAGGTTACTACGTCTTTCAGACGATGTTGGACTCAGTTCTTCTGACAATTCCGATAGTGAAATTGAAAGTGATAATATCAATGAAAGAAGCTTTGAAAGTGAGACAGAGCAGTAGTTGGATGACGAGGAAGAAGAATGTCTTGAATCGGTGGCAAATGAGACTGAAGTTATCAGAAGGTATTTGTTGGGGAAGAATGGCACAAAGTGGTCTATTGTACCAGAAAGTCCTAATGTACGTAATAGAGCGGAAAACATCGTAAGAGAAAAACAAGGCGTGAAAACTAATGGAAAAAATTCAAAGACAGCTGTTGAGTGCTGGAAACTGTTTTTACTGATCACATTTTGCAAAAAATTTTGATTCACATGAATGCACAAATGTGCTATCAGTTCCAGGCGAGGTGGACGTCAAAATAGTCACATAAAAAAATACGTGATGACTGATATAATAACATCAGAATTAAAAGCTTTTATTTGTCTGTTGTACCTAGCTGCGCATTACAAATCGGATCATGTAAATTTGAAAAATTTATGGAAGAGTGATGGCTCAGGTATCAACATTTTTAGGACGACTATGACTTTGAAGAGGTTTCAATTTATTTAGAATTACTTACGATTTGGCTGATATTTGTACTGTTCTTGAAAAATTCGTGGATTATTGCCAATCAACTTATGCACCATCCGAATATACCACTATTGATGCACAACTTCCATCATTTCGAGGCCGTTGCAGTTTTCGACAGTACATGCCAAACAAACCCAGCAAATAGATAAATAAATTTATAGCTCCAATTTCAAAGATCAATCGCCATGTAACCTTTGATAATTGCTTCACCAGTTATCCTCAGTTTTTACGCTTGCTAAAGCAAAATCGTTTGAAGAGCACAGGAGCTGTTCGTAAAAATATGGCTGAAATTCCAAAGAAAATGCTTGAAAAACCTCAAAGAGATATTTTCAGCATATTATTTGGTTTTCAACAGGATATAACTTTAGCATCCCATGTGTCAAAGAAAAATAAAGTAGTGTTGATGATGTCAACATTACATCACGATGATAAGATTGACAGTACAAGTTCACAAAAAAAAAAAAAAAACAGAAATGTTTTCCTTCTATAACCACACTAAGGGAAGTGCAGATTTTGTGGATCAGCTGTGTGGACATTATGATATTTCGCGCAATACAAAAACGATGGTCAATGGTAATTTTTTATGCAGTTTTGAATATGTCTGGTATAACCAACATGATAATCTATGAGGCCAATAATAAATTCTCTGTATTACGTCGAATTTTTATAAGAGATTTGGGAATCGAATTGATTACAAAACACTTAAAAAACAGGAAGAATAATCTTTTTTACCAAAAGATTTTGTTGGTGAATCCTCAAAAGAACCACCAAGTATCCAGAAATATAAGAGGGTGTGAAATATGTGCAACTAAAAAAAATCCCAAAACTAAATATGTTTGTTACCAATGCAACCGGTATTTATGTAGGTATGGAACATGCTATTTTCTTTTGTAAAGATTGCACTACATCTCAAGATGAGTAATTAAAAAAAAATTGTTTATGTAATTTTTTTTATATATTTTACAAAAAGCAGTGAGTAGATGTCACATGCAAGAAATATAAATTCTAATTTAATTGTTTATGTTGTTAAGTCCTTTAATAAATCTAAAACATCTAAAAATATTTTTGGTTAAAAATATAAGTAGCGGTTATTTAGTATTCAGTAAAATAAAAAAATATATGTATTACTATTTTAAAGTTACGCAATTCACATTTGGGTTTGCCACACCCACCTTGCACTCCATGTTACGCATTCAAACCTTACGCTCGCCAGGTTAATTTACTTAGACATACAAAGCTGTTTAATACAATTAAAAAAGTAACAGTACTTTTTGAACGCATTCTCTATAGTAATTTTGTTCTATTCCCTGATGTTACTGTCAAGCTTATTTATACGATCCCGACGGCATGACCTGAACAGACGAGAACAGAACTATTAAAGAACCACCCCTCACCTTAAGATATCTTTCTAGGTTCGATATATGAATATAAAAACATTTGAATCAGCTTCGAGTTTCGTACTATAGAATTTATTACGAATGTGTTTCAAGTCCACGATCCCAATAGATTTTTAATAAAAGTAGCCACTCTACTACACTCCAAAATGTTATTTTTATAACAAGAATTTATACACAATACTTCAATATCGCAATTATTTTAATCAAGATATATTTAGATTAATATTCCTTAGTAGATATATTTATGTAGGGTAAAACAGTCTATTCCTGGCCACCCTCAGTTCTCGGCAACATTCTTAAAAAAAGCCCTAAGGTACCGTAAATAATGCACCAATTTCCTTTTTATATGGTAGACAAATCCAAGATTAATATAGGCCAATATCAATTCAAAAAAGGAAAATATATATTGCAGGGTATTATCATTCAGATAAAAAAACAAAAAAACATAAATAAATCGCCCATTCTTTAAACCAGCAGAGATATAGCATTTACATTGGCTTTGGAGGATGCAATATGGTACACATTGAATCCACTTTATACTACGGTTACCACACAAAAGTGTACTGACTGAAAGTAAATAGACCCAAAGCAATAAAATCGGATTACTGTTCACCAATTTATAAACATCCATTCCACTCTAAGAGGAATATCTTTTTGCTTCCAACAATTTTCACGGTTTCCATTTTATTGGTGCTTCACAATAATAAAAAGGGATTGATTTCAAATTTCCCGCAAAAAGACGGAAACACAGGAAAACTATTGCAGTGAAAACCTCAATTCCAATGTGAAATAAATAACGCAAATATTTGTTGTTGTCGTTGTTCTTGTTTTTTAAGTTGTAAATCCATGAATTCCTTTTTTTTAATAATTAAAAGGCCCCGTGGTAAAAAATAATATTGAAAATTTCAAACGTGAAATGTCGAATTTTGTTGATGTGGCAGTAAATAATCAAATTTCTCGTCAATGTTATTGACATCAGAGTACCTCGGTATATGTGCATATAACGTGTAGAGCTAAATTTTAACGTTATACATTGTATTTTCAGCCAATATATGAACGTAGGTAGATAGGTTGGTATAATTTCATACAAGCCCATACCATACGAAAGGGTTCGTTGTAAGCCTTCCGGGTACATTAGATGAAGCCAAAATCCACTATCGACCCACATACAATATTTAAATAGATTTTGACACTGATATGAATTTATGACGTTTGCCAGAACCCTGCTATTGTCTAATATGGGTGCCCATTAATGGTCACTGAAAATACATTCAGAAGGAGATACTTAAACAGTCTATGACACTTTTAGATATATCTGGAACTTTTACAAAACGGTTTGTATTAATCCTTAATAACAGACGCGCTGCCCCAGCGACCGCTAGAAGTCTAATTCATCTTGTATCAGTGCCAATGTAAGCTTATCAATTTTTGCTTTTACAGTGGCTTCCTAGTTTTTAGTTTTCTACCGACTGATGATGCGCGAAAAAACGATTAATACTTTTTTTTATTGTAGGAATGTGTAAGGAGTGGTCTAAGGGACCACACGTCTGTCGTTAATTATGTATTTTTATTTATAAGTAGTGCACATTTTTATTGAAATTGCAATACGGATCAGTCTACTTACCTAAGTACTACAAGCCAATTTACAGAAACAATAAAAGGAAATGATAGAGATTTTAAGATAATGATGTCTAGAGTTTTTGATATCCATGATGATGACGTATCAGATTTTAAAGTCGATAGAAATCTAAATAAATGTAAGCCACAAAAACGGTAGGTTTCCTGTAGTCGACAATTGTTAATGTACTTTTCTGAATTTTAAGTGGAATATATCCTAGTCCAATGAAATTAATGAACTTCTGCCATAATTTTAATTTTTTTATTTAATATTCATTATTTAAATCGTTATACTTTTTATGAACTTTTGAGATAAAATAGTATTAATTTGAAAAAATCCTAAATTAAAGCTAGAAAGTCACAACAAATCAAATGAATTATTATTTTTAGTTCCCATTTAGTAATAAAACTGATTTAAATTTCAATATTTCGTTGATATTATTCAATTTTTAAGCCAATGTGAATCGTGACCCGTGGGACCTCTCATTTATGTTAATGTAACAGATTTGTGCGATTGTAGTTAAGCGTAAAGGGATATTAAGGACTTTTTCCTTGCATGGCTTGAGTTTTACTTTGCTCCATACACCATAAATTGAGATAATCGTATTTTAAGTTTGAATTTAAATAAACAAAAAATAAATAAATAAATAATTGATAAGTTTTCTTGCAAACAGTGATGGAATCCAAACTTTTTTTAATTTGTATTCGTGTTTGATTCAAGCTTACTATAAAGTTTTAATTTTGGTTTAGGTTTTGGTTTCTAAAAGTATTTCTTTTAAGGCTCAGGATTTGCTTGAAAAAGTTCTAAATAATACAGTATCGGTTTAAGCTTTTGCTCAATTAATTTTATTATTTCACCGTGATTCTTCAAGTGTTGAATTTTGTTAAAAATTACTTGAACTTAGGCTACGAGATTTGGCCTCTTAAGCCAACGTGTGTGTATTTATCGCTATAATTGTTTTTTTCTTTTTTGTCAATTGCTAAAACAAATAAAAATAATTATTGTAGAATAATGAAAGATATTTAAGGTGATGTTTATAATGAAAGTAATGAAGACTATTATTATATGTTTAAGTGCTTGTATCTAGATTTAATTTTAATTATTGGGTTGATTCCGAATTCTATAGTCGTTTCAATATCAGCAAGCAATTTTGCGGGGAGATATTTACTTGTTCAGGTACAGATATGTATTGAACATAAAATGACATGGAGCACATCCACCGATCAAAATGATGCTTCAGAATAAATTGAATAAATCAAGTCCGTCAATACTTTGCCTATCAAAATAGAAAGACGTAATATTTTGAAACTAGTGAAATTAATAAGTTTATTTCACTTGCTGTAAAATTAAAACATGGATTTTTATTGTTTTCATCAACATTCTTTTTAAATATACTGAAAAAATCAATATCACAAAAAAAACTAGACAAATCACACTACTTACAAGAATAATTTCACAATAAAAAGACAACTCCTTGAACTATAGTGTAAGCTTCTAGTGAGCTGAGCATAAAAACAAAATGTGAAGTAGTTTTGACTTGAGGTACAGCTTAAATTTTACTGATCAGGTTGTAATGAAGTCATATGCCTGACGAATACACTACCATCCCCTTTCTCCTAACCACTTACAATGATATAAAACCCACTCAAATTCCCATCATCTACATGATTTATTTCTCACGAATAGAGAAATAAAACATCCCAAGGTCTACACTAGCAAGTATAATACAAACTAATGATCAGCTACATCCCACAGAAATACGCCAATAACATCAGAGCCGATCACGTGGGCATGGCATGACATAGTGTCATATAGTCATATTCGCCTACGCACCCCAGAGATGCTGATCGAGGATGCTAGTCGAATAGCAATAGGAGAATAGACGAAGCTAGCGCCGCCAGGTCTATTGCACACCGCAGCTCCAGCACAAGCTATTACCAGAGACGAGTGGAAATCGAAGTCCAGTTGATGTAGATTCAGTGCACCAGTGATTAGTGAAATGCCAACCAGCGTTCAGACTGCCAACAACTCCCGACTATCCGTGCTGTTTCTGGCTATGACATGCGTGCGATTTTCGTGTTGGTCTAGGTCAGAATATCCACACAATATTTTTCCGCTTATCAGTCTCCGTGCTGTTTCGGTCTAAAGACGTGCGTACGACTTCCGTATTGGTCTAGGCTAGAATATTCGCACACAACCACTACGAAACGAATCGGTACTATTTCTGCTTAAGGCATGCGTACGTTCTCGTACTAGTCTAGGCTAGAATATACGCACACCTATTAATACTAAGGCACCCTACTTCGTGACGTACTCGCCAGGATATACCACTTGTGCTTAAAGCATTGAAGTGCAGTACTCAATAGCCTGCCAAGAGTTTATTAGATGAAATATATAAATTACATTAGCATAGTGAAATATTTTCGAAAATAATAAAGTGAATTATATTGGTGAATAATAAACTAGATCTAATGAAGAAACTATATTTAATGACAATATGAACAATAATATAGGTATAAAAAAAATATAAATTAGTGTCAAAAGCTAGAATTGTTAGAAATAAGAGACAGTGAATAAAAGAAATATAATAATACCCAAAATCTTGTTGTTAATAGTATAAACGTCGATCAACCTAACCCTGGAATACTCCCGACTTACCCGCACACAACCACACCCGACTTTACAACGTTCAACTAAGCGAAAGCTTAAAGCAGCTTTGAAACGGAGCACAGGTAATTTCAATCATATATTCATAAGAAAACAAAAAAACAAATTACTTAAGTTACAAAAAAATTGTAATCTCGGATCTGAATACAAATACAATAAATTTTTCTATGGTTTAATTTTTTACATTTAACAGCAAGCACACGGCTGTATTTTTATACCATAGATGAAATCATAGGGGTATACTAAGTTTGTCATTCCGTTTATAACACCTCGAAATAATGATGGTAGAGCAAAATGGATTGGACACCCACGCATAATATTAAATTTTGTTTGGATTTTTGCATGTCCGCCGTCTATCCGTCCGTCCGTCCATCCGTCTGTCCGTCTGTCCGTCACTTATCCGCGAAATATCCTTCCATTCTGGTTTTCTATGTCTGGTTTCCAAGCAAGAACAGGTGATATGTCCGGATCTTCTCCTTGCGCTGTTCAGAAATTCTCGATGTCCCAACCTGCTGATGATGCCACAGTTGCCAGCTGTATAGTAGCTGTTTTCTCGTTTTCTTTCTCACCGCCGTAATGGTTATGTTCAGGTTCACATGAACGTTGTGCGAAGGTTGGAGTCTAGTCTCTCTAAGAATAGCTTGCTCCCAAGTTCGCCAGCTTGGACATTCTTCTCTCCATTTCTTTTCTGTTGATTCCCTTCGGCGGCGTTTTCTGCAGTCGCTTCGAAGGTGTCCCAATTTACTACAATCCCAGCATCGAAGAACACTACGTGAAGGGGTGCTCAGTAATAACTATAATCTGTTGCAAGCCTGCTACTCAGCTCAATATCTTTGCAATTCCACTCTCTTCTCTTCATCTAGAGATTTCACTCGTCGGCATTTCCTGCAGTCTCTTTGTAGGCGTTTTGTGTACATTCGTCCACTGAAATGTCTATCATTCGTACTGCACTCCGCGAAACTTGTCTGGCGGATTTTGATTGATTTTTTTCCTGCTGGCCTTAACGCTTGTTGCAAACTTTGATCTGCAATGGCATTCACAAATGCCTCCGTTGCCACTTCTTTAAGGAAATCCGCATTTACGCTGGAGTATGAAAGATGCGCTAATCTTTCCACATTAGCCTGAAGTTGTTGTAGTGATTCGCCATGCTTTTGAATACTGTTGCGTAACTGTAGGCAATATACTTGCTCCATGTGCTCATCTCCGTAACGTATTTCTATCGCCTGTACTAATGAAGTGTAATCACGTTGCTTTTCAGTCGGTACAGTTTGTAAGAGTTCTGATGCAGGATCTCGAAGTGCTAAGATCAGAGCTATAGCTTTGCCGTCATCATTCCATCCATTTACCTCTGAAGCTGCCTCAAATTGTCTCTTGAAGATATGCCACGAATTTTGTCCACCAACTATTGGAGGTTTCATTCTACCTGCGCCGGATATTTCAGCTGCTACGTATAGAGGCTGACGATGCTTTATTCTTTACAGATCTGCTTTAAAGTTATCAAGCTGTTCCGTGACATTTTGTTGTACTCCCGACACTTGTTGTTGAACTTCCAACACTTCCTGCTGGATTTATTCAATTCTCACATATTGTTCATCTAACAAGCCTTTCAGAAAATTCTTCTGTTCCTTCAGACAAGTTTCAAGACAATTCTGCGGATAATTTTTTGTTCATCCCAACGGGATTCCAGACATACTTTTGTTCCTAAAAAGCATACTTTTGGTCATCCAGGCGGGTTTCCATAGATTTCTTGTGTTCCTCGGGAGAATACCTTTGCTCCTCAAAAGCATCCTTTTGCTCGTCCAGACGGGTTTCCATAGATTTCTTTTGTACCTTAAGAGCATTCTTTTGTTCGTCCAAACGGGTTTCCAGAAATCTCTTTTGTTTCGCAAGAGGATTGCTTGTTTCCTCAAAAGCATTCTTCATCTGAATAATAAAAGCTAATAGAGGCTCAAATTTACTCATTAAAGTGCCCAAAACTTTTTCCATGTTCATCACATACTTTTCTTCAGCTTCAATTTCTTCCTAGTTATCTTCGAAAACAAATTTCTCAGGATTCTGTCCTTCTCCTAAAGCTTGTCTCAGCCGCTCGACGAGAACATTCTTTGCACCTGTCGTTTGTATTTATCGGTTCCCTAACTCCACTTTCAAATTCTGTATTCGAAGCTGCTCCAGTTTGCGCCTCATTACTTTAATAATTCTTTTACAGATGAATATAAATTATTTTCCAGAACTTTCACAATTTAACACAATTTCTCAAAAGTAATCACACTTTGAATTTTTAAGCCATTGCCCCCTTTTTATTTCGCGAATTTATTTCACTTGCGACACCAGTTGTTGCGAACGTGTCCTTTGGTTCGTTATTTAAAGCAAAATATTTAATATACAAGTTCTATATTTCACTGTACTCATACAAAATTCATAAACCTTGAATTAATCAACTCAACTTTAATTATTGCTAATACTGTATTTTCAATTATCGCACTCCAATTACAACACTTTCGCCCGTTTATTACTTTCGTTTGTTAACACTGCAACGTCTAAGACACGACTCATCTCTGGTAGTGACAACTGTTATATTTATACCCTAGAAACTCTCCAAATTATTCTGGAGTGCTCTATTCCAGAATATTCTTGACTATTGCATTCATTCTATTCCTGAACCCTCCCGAAGATTCCATCATAGACTCTCCGAACCCGAAGCTGCTTATTCTCTATTTCTTCTTGACTATTCCATTCATTCTATTCCTGAACCTTCCCAAAGATTCCATCATCGACTCTCCGAACCCGAAGCTGCTTATTCTCTATTTCCAGTAGATGTCACGAGTTGTCTCTTTCTGTTGCACGTAACAATACTTTTGGATAAAATCCGCCGCTACGTGAGCATTTTATATTGCCCCATGCCACTGATTCGCGCCGTTCCTGTTGTGACCAGGTCTATAAACACAACTTTAGAATTAATACAGAAAATGCATTTATCGATAAAGTTCATCCTCCGTTCCTATTTATTTTGAAAATAGCACCTGAGGTATTCACTTTGAAAGGCGTACATAACTCTAAACGTTGTAAAATTACCAGATGAATTTACAACAAACATTGGTCGCATTGTAATATAATCCGACACATAATTAAACTGAACAAATTCAGCTTCAACTTCTCCAATAGGGGGGCGAGGTATGCACAGGGTGATATGAAATTTGCTCACTAGTGGCGACTTTTCCTGCATATTAAAAGAAGTAAAACTTTCTTTTTGCCACATGCATATAAAAAATAGTCATCGTCAGATGTCGGAGCCTTCTTTGGTAGGATAAAAAATTCATTGTTTTGCTGATATTACAAGCTCACCCAGATAATGTTTTCACTAGACAGGTAATTACGTGCGCTTATATCAAACAGCAACTAATCTATACATCTTTTATATCACGAGTAACAAGTATCAACGGTAAGTAAGAATTTATTTTTAAAAACTTCACACCACACTAACCAACTCCGAGGGAAAATAAGTAAATATAAAATTCAATAATTTATGAACATATTCCGGAAAATTTAACAATGGTAGCTTTGCAGACATGATGTGGAAATTAGTGGGCAACTGAAATAGTTTAGAAGCACCGAGCTCATGAAATATTTATATTGTATAAAAATTGCAGGTAAAGTTTCAGCAAAATTCCAGAATAACTCATTGCTAACAAATTTTCTGCTATTTAAGGGTAATGTGCGGGCGGTTTTTAATTTCTGAGAGAGTTTGATTTATGCAAGAGAATTTAATGGTATTCAAAAAAAAAAAAAAACACAAAAAAAGACAGATATTTATGAAAAAATCTATAATTTCATTTAACTACTGAAATTTCGACAAAAGAGTACATAACCCAGTCAAATAAGGCAAAAAAGGTGGCAAACCTCGGAATGGCAGCGAACAAGCTGTGAATTGGTATAAAGCTTTTTTTGGCCATTTTAAAAACTGGGCACAAAGTCTCATATAATCTCATGTATGCGTCACCAGATATTCAAGGTCAAAGATCGCAAAAATCGGTTTCCTTCAATTATCTAGTTTTCTATGGAAAATACGTCATTCAAGGTCACTATGAAACTTTTAGATTATAAAATTACCTACAACTTTTATTTGAAGCAGGCGTATATAGTGTATTACGCTATGTGAACGCAGGACCAAGAATTTAATATTTTATTCATTTTTTATTAAGACCAAATATAAAATAGCGCATTTAAAATTATTCTTGTTTGTCGCCGTCTTCGTCTCAAGGTTACCCAAGGTCAATGTCGACATTATCATAATCGTCCTTGATATCCGTTACAGTTGTTTCACCAAGCTTGAGGACTTCATACATGCTGTCTCCATCGGAATCACTTGGTATTAATGAGTAACCCTACATTTTTATTTTTACAGCCGATAACAACGTTATTGACTCCAGCACCGGAAGATTTATTGAATATGAATTTTTGCAATTTGTAAATTGTGGATGTAGAAAAGTAGGTTTACTAGGTTCCACAGTTTGTGGCCACTGTAACGGTCAAGATTCCGATGGAGACTGCATGCATGAAGTCCTCGAGCTGGCGCAACAACTGTAACGGATATCGAGGACGATGATAATGATGTCAACATTGACCTTGGGCAACCTCATGACGAAGAGCATAGTTTTAAATAGGCTATTTTGAATTTGGCTTAATAATAAATAAATAAAAACCAAATTTCTTGGTAGCGCGTTCACATAGCGTTATACGTTATATAAGCCTTATACGGATGCGCGCTTGCTCTCTCCGCGCTCTACCTCGAAAACGGTTGTAAATACAAAAAAAAAAAAAATGCTTTAAATGATAATTGTGGATATTTTTATAATCTACAAGTTTCATAATGATTATGAATGACGCATTTTCCATAGAAAACTAGATAATTGAAGAAAACCGATTTTCGCGACCTTTGACCTTGAATATCTGGTGACGCGAGATTATATGGGACTTTTTGCCCAGCCTTAAAATGCCCAAACAAAAGTTTGTATAAATTTACAGCTTGCTCAATTCCATTCCGAGGTTGGATGCTTATTTTACTGGGGTAACAGTCATTTGATAGTTCTACCTGGAAAGTTTTCCAGGAGTTTTGAAAATTGTTATTTTTGTAGATTTCGACCTGCCTTTTTCGAATTTTCAGTTTTTGAACTCCCAACTTTGCCGCTCGTCGCGCCGCCATATTGAAAAAATGACGCCCCAAAAAACAGTTTTTTGTCAATATCTCCTTTCCGACTAATTTAACGATGAAAATAGTTATGCAATAAATTAAACTAGTGAAAATTTGCTACTGCAGTAAAAATTTTTTTTTTTTGTAAAATGAATAGTTTCAGCGCACGAGCACCGCACAATCTACTCGAACACACGTATTCGCGAAAAAACTTTATTCCACACCGATGTGAGGTAGAGTAAGTGGTACGTTTTTTTTACATCACCAGTTGATCCAATCCGCATGTAATGCATTACTTACGAAATATAGTACATACTCTTCCACTTCGCTATCCCTGATGGACCACGTTTTTCCGAGTTTATCGTTTTCAGTACCGAGCGAAACTTCACAGATAGAAATTCGTTTGACGTAGGGTTATCAGCTTCAATGTAATTATCTTCTTCCTTGATTTCGTCATTGGTTTGCTCAAGAGCAGTGTCCGTTTCTTGATCTTCATCGCTATCTTGCAGTGGTAATTGGAAATTATCTCAGGTATACCATTGCAATTCGTGCAATTAGCGAAGCACTTTATTCCAGCCATTCTGTTTCTACAGCCTCCCCGACATCCCTTTTTTTCATTTGCAAGAAATCACTTTTAACAAGACTTTCGGAGCTGGGAATCGATTGTGCCGACAGGAATTAGATAATTCTAGCTTTGTTTTACTTCCCCATCGCTCTGCATTTTGTTCAACTCCATATCCACTGCTGGACCTATTCAAAGGTTCGGAAGGAATGTTGTCATGCTATTACTTCTGTCGATGGCAGCGATGCAATATTAATTTTCGCCTTAAAAAAATGTTTCCCCCAAATTTAATACAAAAAAGATTGAGAAGCTCTGCGCAACGATTTTTCTGGAAATCATTTCTCATTACAGTTCTTTTTGCTGCAGTTCTTGGAAATACGTCATTCTTGTGCGTTCCATATCCATAGCCCACATAATCGACAGAGGAATCAGTTTAGTTGCTGTTTACAAGCGGGTTTCGTAATAAGCTTATTATTTAAAATGCCGCTCGGTGTATCTTTAAACAATGTGAAAAGATGGTGAAATTTTAGAATAAAAAGATGGTGGTTTGACCAGAGAGAAAAGTTGCTCGCAGTCGCCGTGTAATTCGAAACTTTTTAAAAGATTCGGAGTTTTATGGGAAAATGAGGCGAAAGGAAAGAAAAAGAAAATTGTCTCTGCAGGAGGAGAGGAAAATTGTACGAGCAGCAAGCAATTTGACATTAAATTGCAATAAATTTGCAGGTCGTGTCCAAACAAAGGTGCCAAAAACAACAGTTTGGAGAACGATTCGATGTAATCCTGACATTTGTAGAGGTAAAATGCACGACTATTAGATCACCATAAGAAATCTCGGATGGAATTCTCAGTATTTTTCGAAGTGGAATTTTGGTGGCGATTCTGTGATGTCGTGTGGAGCATTTTCTGCAGCAGCGTGTTTAGTTATAAAATTTATTTCATCACGGATGAACAGTAAAGATTACATCTAAGTAGGTACTCGAAAATAGTTTACAGCCATTTCTAGCAGAATTGTAATGGCGTAGTACTTTTTTTTTCAGTACAGTCAAATAAAGTTCGGCGAAGTATTAATTTTCTATTGCTAGTTCGGCAAAATGTGACATTTTCTTCCAAGCTGGAGCAGTTGGCTTAGAACTTAAAGCAACAGGTTACATAAGCACTATTCGGGATTATATAAAGAAAATAAAATTGAAAAAAAGTAAAGATTTGTAGCAACAGTAGCTAATAAACCATCACAAGGTGTACATTTTCTCGAAAACAAAAGAAATGCCTATGATTTGAAAAATACATGACTTAGATTTTTTTTTATATTTTTCTGGTAAATAATTATGATTTGGTCTATCACCTGATTTCGGCTTGACATCGACTTACGGGATACCCTGTATATTTGGAAATACCTAAGAACACGTTGCCGTGGATAGTTCTACGCTGCATTTTCAGCAAAACAACAAATACAAGTTAAAAAATGGACCAAATTGGTCAACGTCTTCTTGATATTGTCATACAAAACTATTGGTTTTCACTTTATTTAACTTTTATTTTCATGTAGGGCAAAATATTATTGGTCTTAGTTAGACCAGTTATATCTTTTTCTCTTGTAATGCAGAGAAATTATCTTTCCTGAGCAGGATGAAAGCAATGAGCCTGCAGATAAACCGTGACAAAAATCTTTCCATATTCATAAATTCTGTGGTTTTTTCAAATATTTCGTTATCTACAAAAAGCGAGTTTTGAGAAAACGTGTGAAAAGTGGAAAAAAGTGAGAAAAACTATTGGGAAATCATCAATTTGTGGATTTTTTTTTGTCTTTCTCACAGGACGTTTTGAAATAAATTTTATTAACAATACTGATACTATTTTTCAAAAAATGTTAAATATAGCGAAAAAGCTGCACATCCAATATTTTTCGCTCTCAATTATAACACTTTTTTCGATATACTGTGTGCAAATTAACGACTCAATTAAAGATTAATAGTTATTTGAAATCAGTAATCGCTACAGATCGGTGTACGGTTTACTCGAGAAGTTCTCTTATGCAGTTTATTGAAAAACAAGAAAAATCGCGAAAGCCATGAAATTTTATCAGGCATATTGATAAACGACATCTTTATTATAATTGTAATACACACACACACACATTTTTTTTTAAAAAATTCAAACAAAACAATGAAAATTAAAAGAAAAAGTTAGAATTTCATTTTGAAATAACTTGCATTGCTGTTGGACAATTTTTTTTTAACTTCTCGGTAGCATGTCTTGTACTGTTTCTTAAACAAACAATTTGAGATTTTTGGATACTTCAGTGGTTATTCTTTTGTTAATAATAGTGTAATTGCTATAAGAGAGTACGCAGGATTATAAAATATAAATTTTTATGTCGAATGGTATGTTTAGTTTAAAATCGTAAATCTTGTGAAAAAACCACAGAATTATTGCATCAATTCCATTGAGGAAGGAGGGTCAAATGACTGTATTTACATACTATTAATCTTTGGATAGAGTATGCACTCTATCCTTTAATTCAACTTTTTTTTATTATTATTTTTTTTTATTGGATTAGAGCTTATCTTACAAATCATAGAGAAATTGTGTAATTATATAACAGGGGCCGGATTCTGTAGCACGGAGAATTTGGGAATTTGGGAGATGAGAATTGCGTTTTCTTAGAATTCTTAATTCCCTAATTCTCCATTCCCAATTCACTAACATGGTTGGAGAATTAGGGAAAACGTAAGAAATGTGAAAAAGTGCGAATCGCCTGGGACGATTAAGGGTATCAATTTTTGTTGTAGAGGGTTTGACTTTTTTTCATATGTGAGGTACATCTGCCTATTATCTTTTACTATCGAAATAAATTTAAATTTCTTTTTTTTTTGGGGTAGTTTTTGAGGGATGTAGGAGGGTAGGTTTTCTCGAGTTTTTCCGGGATAACGAGAGAATGGAGAGTAGAAGGAGAATGTATGTGGTATCAAAAAAAAAATGGGAGCTCAGCGCGAACAAGATAGGTTTAGTAAAAGGGGCGGGGAGAGTGTGGGGTAGAAATGGGAGCTGATTAATGGAAATTAAAAAAAAATTAAGACAATATCAGGAGCTGCAATAATTCGCAGGGGTAAGCTCAGGATCTCTAAGCCCAATAAAAAAAAGTAAGAATTCACTTTGGTAATTAGGCATGCATGGGTATTATATATATATTTTATTTCGATTAACGGTAATTTGCAGATTTGAGCGGCCTCGGCGGTAAATTTTGCTATCGCAATATTCACGGGCGCCTAACTCTATGTGGGAGGGCTGTAGAGTATTGGAATTTTTTTGATAGATTAAGGGTTTAGAGTACAAAAATATAGGTGAATAATTTTTGGGGCAGGGTGTTTTGGGGGTTGGGGCTCGCACCACCCCTCATAGGGGGTTGCTCAAACTACGTCATGTTTGGTACAAAATTAAAGAGGGAGGAGAGGGTAATCGAGTGGTGTAATTTGTCTTTGATCGTTTTAACGTGATAGCTGACTTTTGACAGCCGAAAAACGATTTTTTTACACTACGGTCATATACACCCCAGTTTCCATATTTTGCATATATTTCTTCCGTTCTTTGTTTCACATCAATTAGTACTCCGTTGTGAACATTTTTGTCATGGGAAGTAAATTTCCAGGACTTACCAGTTCTTCGCAATGCTGAGATGAAAATATGTCAATCTTTGTGCCAAAACCGGCCAATTTTTCACCTTAAAAGGGACTGCTACACTTCTTTTACAGTTATTTCCAAAACGGTTTATCGTATTCAAAAATTATTTACATATTTAATTAGGGGAGAAAATGTAGATGCGATTTCATCCTACACACAAGCTTTACCATGTATATTTAAAAATTTTACAGCATCTCTTCTGTACTGGACGACGACCAAATTGATCAATTTCGCGTGATTTGTAATTTTTAGCGGGTACTTTGAGAGACAAAACCTTGTTCCTCTGTTAGTATTGCATGACCATAAATTTGATTTTTTTTTTCGAAAAATTATTTCTTATCATTTAATATTGAAATTCAATTTCGGACATATATAAGCCTTAAGACCCAAATCTTTATGCAAAATACGGTGTAATAATTCTTCACATCACTAACTTGTCCCGACAGCTCGAATTTTTCTACCAATTTCTGTCTTGCGGTCCGACAAGGTGCTTCACGACGACCCAAAAATGTTCGAGTTTTACGAACCGTCTCTGCCACATTTTCACCATTTTTATAGTGAATTTTAATAATTTCAATGCGTCGTTGAATCATGGAATGTTCCATTTTTATTAATGGCGTAGTTTCTACTTATCAAATGTCAAAAAATGACAGCTCCAAAAGTGACATCTACCGAAATAGCGGGCTAATTAAAATAACAGCTCTTATTGAAACCCCTTAGAATGATTCCTGCACGCAATACTCGCGCTGCAAGCTCCGCACATCCTTTAACCCTGCAAATTTCTTTCGGCCGTACAGTAAAATTCCGTGATGCTTTTTTATCCCGAACAGTGCGAATGTGGAACAGCTTACCATCTTCTGTTTTCCCTCCGGCATACAATCTGCGGAAGTTTACATCGGCACCTCCGCCACTCTCCTCATATTCCCTAATCCTTTCCCTATCTCATTCCTGCCATGCTGTGCTTTGCATCATAGGGTATCCTCTGAGCTTGGCTTAATAACATATAAAAAAAAAAAGGAAGTCACTGCAGTCCCGTCTCTTATTCAATTTTCTTATTAACTATATTATTTTCAATATTCAAGCATTTACGTTGTTTAATTCACGCTGATGATGTAAAGTTGTCTCTAGAAACTACCACCTCAAATTCATGTCTTAAGTTACAAAATAGTTTATCTAAGTGGTGTTGTTAAGTACTTCAAAATTTTATGTTCTAATTAATAATCGGTCCATAAATCCAGTATGCTGTAATTACTGTTTTAATAATGTTTCCATAAATCGGACATAGAACAGAATTTTTTTTACTATTAAAAACTATTCACAGTTCAGCTTAGAACGGACTTATTAAACGAAAATAATTGTTTACACTTCCGTTGATGAGTCTGTAGAAGAACTTTATAAAACCATCAGGTATTTAATTATTAACTTGAAAGGACCCCCTTGCATTAGCAGAGAACTGAATTAGAACTTACTCACCCACCTAATACTATGCAGACCATCAAAGTTGAAACAAAATTCTCCATTAATGGAAACGACAACAAAAGCTAATTAAAATCCCGTCCAAAGTACCTCAACCATGTATGAAATATTAATAACAATGCTATTCACGTGCCCTACTTTCCCGTTTCCTCATTTCCTACCAATCAGATATTCGCCTCGATAAAATTTTTGATATTTGATGGAGGTTCATAAATGTAGCATAGATATTTAGATTATGTACGCTTGTGCACATAGGTGTGTTACGGTCATTAAGAATTTATCGAATATTAAAATTTTGGGCTACAAAATACTTTCGACAGAACCAAATTTGTAATCTGGAAGATTTCCAAAATTCTCAAAGTCAAGTCAAGCAAGTGCCGCACGGCACGGATGTATGTTCTGTATGTGCTATGTATATTCTCCAGAGATGAAGTAAAATCATTTCCGTGTATATATGTATATTCCTAGAGGTGTGTGTATATACGTATGTATATATAGATTTAACTATGAATATTTTCATTATATATGAAGTTTGGAAGTTTGTAATTTGCATGTCGGGGGAAAACACTGGATACCTGGTGGTACCTATATCAGGTGAATACAATTTTACACACACGTCCCAAATCCCAATTCATAATGCGAATGAGAAAGTGAACATAAAATTCGAAGCTTGCCTGGATAATACTCTCATAGAGTGGAGTGACCATAGTCACAGTGAGATATGTAGTAATGGAAAATCTGGTATGGCAGTTATCTGATATGCCATCCTGGCTTACTCGATTATTTAATTAGATTTACATAAATAGGTGCTATAGGAGGTGTTATTTATAGTTTGTGCTTATTTTCATTTTTATTCTTTATTCTCTGAGCCAGAAACAATGTTATGTTCAAAATTCGGAAATTCAAATTGGAAATGCTATGTGAAATTTAATTCGATCATCAGCTCCAACCTGTTAAAACTTTCTGAGAATTGTAATCGACTTGTTCGAATCAGATAGTTTCATGGGCGGTATTCGCGTGTAGAACACTATAAAAATGTGAACTTGTGTGGGGTTTTTCGTAAAATAATGTCGAAGAAGAGTTTGTTTTTCACCGTTCACATGATGTCAAGTGAAAAATCTGCAAATCTAGAAACTTTTGAATGATAACCCTACTATAAGAAGCTTACTGTTTTTTCCTATTCATTCCATGCTTTTTATTTTTTTTATGGGGAACTGCAAAAATATAAAGACAGGAATTGGTTTACCTCTTCGTTCCCTATCCACTCCTCCATATACGCAACCTAATTGACCTAAGAAGGCAATCGCTTAGGCTGTTTATTAATGCAGTCTCTCGACGTGGCCCTTTCCATTATTTCTCTGAGAACATAGGTAAATTCAACTGCGATCGAAGCGTGTATAATGATGAAGTCTGGGTAGTTATCATTTCAGATTTAACAAAAGTCCTTGAAAGTGATAACCATTCAATACTGCTAAATAGACTGACTTCTATTTTTAGTTTCTCATCCTCAGCATCTGATTTGATACGATATCTTCTTGATGGAACATTTCAGCAGGTTTATGTAAATGATCTATGCTCTGATATGTTAACATTCAACTACGGGGTACCTCAAGGATCTATCCTCGGCCCTTTATTATTTAGTGTATTTATAAATGAATTATTCAATATCATATTCGATCTTAACTTGTATACTGACAGGCTACAGCAGGCCTATTGGGCTTCCGCAGGATTCTATGGGTCGTATAAATTATGGCTTGGACAGAGTTTTTAATTGGTCGCACATATAGCCAACTCTTTATATAATTGCCCGATTTTACACATCTAAGAATTTCACTTTACTGTTTTTTTTAATGCTCAAAATTTCAACTTACTGGGATCAATGGAATCAATGCATTTCAAGGTATTGCGTGTGGACAAAAAGATGGATTGATGGACAGGAAACCGAACAGATGGACAGAAAATGGACATATAAGTGCAAGTGAAAATGTTTAATAAGTGCAATTATCTTTTTTTTTACAAGATCTTTAAGCATTTTCACTGGATATGTTCAAGGAAAAGGTCAAAAAACGCGGAAAGGGTCACTTTTTGGGTACAGATTGTAATAGGTAATTTTAAAGATATGCTTTTGTGATTCTTAAATCCAATAAAAAAAATTAGTCTTGAAGACGTATTTTTTTTTAAATAGAAATAGTAGTTAAATAAAAAAAACTAGTTCTAGTTCCGACATTTTAAATTTTATAACTTTAAAAAGGAGGGGAGCAGGGGACCGTTGGAAAAGTCCAACGATTGTATATCTACCAAATTCATACATATCATTATCATAGGGTGTAACGTGGAGAAGTTACAAGGTAGTCTGTGAAAACATTCTGAAATATCTGTATGTCACGTTATCTCGGAAACCGTTAGGAATTTCCCTCCATGATCCATACAATTTTTTGCTCCTCTAAGTATGACCTATCCAAGGTCTTCGCTCAATGCAGGAGAACCTTTGGCTTTACATAGGGCATAAGACCGAGGGTTACGCACTGGCTGTACAACTCGATCGTCAGACTCATGCTCACATATGCCTCCTGAGTATGGTGGTTGAGGACTCTTGTGGGGGCTGCGAAGGCTTACCTGGTTGCGAATTACGGACTCCATGCAATCTACGGCCACTGCTGCTCTTGAGGTCTTACTTTACCTGCCACCCCTGGATCCAGTCATTCAAACAGAGGCCAAAAAGTCCATGTGCACATAGCGTTCATGGGGATGTTAGGAGGATTGCTGGATTGGGTCTTCTCATTGTTCTTTGGCGCATGGGTTGGATCTGGAAAATCTTCTGGCCTCACAGTGAGATTTCCTGTAAGGGAATCGTGGACTGAAGGAAGTGCCTTATCGGGTCTTCCCTGGTCCGCTCTAAAAAAAATTACCGAAGACTCTTGCACTGACGAGCGAGCCGGGGCGGACGTCTACTTCTCTGAACCTGACATTGGGATGGAGGACTGACTTGGAAGACGCACCACTGTCTTCTAGACTGCAGTCTTCGCCATCGCAATGGCAGCGAAGATAGATCTTGATATCCAAATCAAGGGAGAGGACATTGCTAACCTTTCGAATAGTCAGGAAGCCTTGATGGCAATGAGTGGTCCTCGGATAACATCCAATATACGTCGTGTATCCACAACTAGGTATCCGTTCACTGGGTCCGTGGTCACACGGGGATCATGGGAAATAAGAGGGCAGATCTTTTAGCTGGGGCTGACTCTGATACTCCGTTCCTTGAACCGGAACCCGCCTTAAGCATTGCCACCTCGAGTATTGGATCTCTCATCAAAGCGGATGTTCAGAGGAAGCATCAATAGAGATGGGAGAACCTGAGTACTTGTAGGTGCATAAAACTGTTTCTTGATAGGAATTTTTCCGAATTTCTTATTAAAATTGGAGGAAGACAATGTAGAACTGTTGTTTGCATGATCAGCGGCCACAGCTCACTTCACGCTTATCTAACAAGGATGGAAGTTACCGACAGCCCTGAGTGTCTCTCCCGCCTGTCCCGGAGCAGGCTGGATACTCTACGGTCTGCCATTCTATTTATAGACGAGATAAAAAACTTTCCTCACCAAAACAGTATTCATTAAGAGGACCGGATGGTTTTGGTGAAAGGGATTCTAGCCTGATAGCACAATTGGGCACTCTGACCTCCGTGCTGGGGATGGCGTTTCCTGTCCCACTGCTTTACAAAACAGAAAAAAGACCTATCTATAGCCTTCCAGTTTAATATCAGATATATGAAGAGATCAAAAATTATCGCGTTTGAAATTTACGCCGACAGCTCTATTCATCGGCTAAACTAAAGCGGCCCATCACGGTGAACATGTTGTAAAGCAAGAAAGCTTTTTCTCCATTCACTTGTCAAACGTGTTGTCCAACATCAACATCAGAACAGGAGCACATTAGGAGCTGCTAGAACTGTTAACTGCTAACCGTTATCTTTTCTTCAATAGAGCTCACTCAAGAATAACGAATGCGTGACAAACATCGCCCTATACGGTGCAATATGTTGCCAAACACGTAGCCTCTGTCCCCCCCTCCCCCTTCCCTTGAAAAATCACTTGACATGGTGCATGTCAGACCGTCAAGCAGGCACACACATGGTCAAATCTACATGACAGCATCGGTTGCCCTACTCAAGTTGGACAACATGCTTGACTGTGTATGGGCTCCTTCAGCGGATGTCACTTAAGCTTGTGTTGTATTAACATTAAATTCATTGTGTTATGTCACAACATTAACATTTTGATAAAAAAAATTATAATAGTCAAATTTCAATTGATTAAAGTTTAAGTCGATACTTACATATATATCAAGAAATATTTCACGTGTTTACTGATGATCATTCATCTCTGCCACCCTATTTTCAACTTACCTATGTCACTCCATTCCATTCTCTTTATACATAATCCCATGAAATACCGAAACAAGATCTGCTTTAATCTCTACAAACTGAGTACATAAACTAAAAGCCTTTTTCTCTGTTCCTTGTGAATTTAGATGTTTTAGGCTCTTCCATTAGAATTATTTCAGTGTTTAATTCATCGTAGCCTGTAGTGGCAACCTAAATATACCATAAGATATTACCAAGGAATACAATTTACTTTACAATATATTTCACTTAAAACCAACACTAAAACCAAACACGTTTTCATTAGCAAACCAAATCAAAGCAATTAGAGTGAACATTTGATTCATGTCTATGTCTATGTCTATGTCCATTCAATCCACATCGTAATCCTTCCAGGGTGGAGTAATAACTTAATCTCTATTTCCTTTGTAATAATTAAATTCTCCTTCAACTTGTTCTAGATTTTGCAATGCTTTCCTCAATTGACTGAGTACCAAAGTTTTCATTATTTTGCAAACAAATTAAATTATCATTCCTTTCAAATTGTATGTGCAAAAAAAAAAAAAAACCCCTCCCCTACGACAACAGAGGTTTGTTGCATTCAAAGTTTGCACACTTTTTTCTTCTTCTATGAAATCCCTTTATCATCACCAACATCTTCGTAAGAACAAAAAAAAAAGTAAAGAGAATTTCGAAATAATGTGCACTACATAAACAATGACCGTACCCAGTTTTGCTTTTCTTATGAAATATACTTGGGGAATTAAGAATCCATAAACTTTTCGAGCTTTTGGGGCCTTCATTATCCTTGGCATGTCTCCTTAATCAGCTTTCTAATTACATTTAGTTTATACAGCGAAGGATATGCCTTTATCCGTGTGATCCTTGAAGCGTGTTTTACGGGGAATGTCTGGAGTGTACTTACGTACGTTCGTACGTGTACGTAAGTAGTAGGTACGTACCTAGTTTTTTTTTCTTCCAACATACTTTCAGCTGTACGAGTTACATAAACATTTATTTTTCTGAAAAAAATTATAAATGAAGAAAGCTAGCTAAATGAAACTCGGCCGAAAAAAAATCAGATGTCATATACAAATGAGCCCCAAGTTGAAAAGGGCAGAAGGGGCCATATGTGGTAGTAGTATAGTATAATATAACTGTGCGGTTTGAGTGTTTTATTTTTATTTTTTTATATTATGAAATTGTGAAGGATATATGTACTTTCATCTCCTGGTTAAAAGAAAAATATGTTCCTGCATTTATACATACAAACACACACACATATATATATATAACATGATTCTCGGTATGAATGTATATAACTAACAGGAAGTGTAAGTGCACTCTCAAGAGGTTTCAAAGCCTCTCGTTAACGATATTAAAAAGAATTTCACGTTGTTTCACGTAAGCATGCAAAAGTATTAATCATTCCACTGAACACCTTATTTTGGTGCGGAGAGAAAGGTTTACAACGGTGCGCAAAGATATAAAACTGCCACTGGCAACCGCATCCATAGCATCTTTTTACATAATTGCACCTGCCCAACCATAAATTGTAATACATTTGAACGGATTTTATATTCATGAAAAGGTGGTAAAAATAACTGTGGTATTTATATTCCTTACTCTGCGGTACACCACAGATGTTGAAAGGATCTTTGTTTGTTTGTCTGTTTGCTTGTATCCTTATAAGAACATCGAAACTGAATTAGAGCATGTAAATTTGTAAGTGTTACTAAAAAAGTAACTTGCTAATCAGAGCAGTGTTTTATTCTACTTTTGATATTATGTAAATAAGAAAAATGATTTTTTTTTTGTGAAAATCGAGCATAAACGAAATACACTTAAGTCTGTGTCATGATTTAAGGCAGAACAAATTGTTTTTGGAAGGAACATATACACTGTCAAGAGCGATTTAAACCTTTCAAAAGGACGATAATAAATAGTGCTCGTATCCACGATGGTGACATTTATGTCCTTCTTCTTGTTGTATGGATATAGATTATGTACCTACAATATATGTACATAAGTCCTTCTGCTGCTGAGACCGACTGAGCATGATTGAGTGGAGTCTGTGGGGATCAGTTATAATAAAATTGTTTTCATATGAATTTTTTAGTTTTTTTATTTGCGCTTTATTAAATTAAATTAATTAAATTTATAATTTTATGTATTTTCATAATATAATAAATAAAAAAAAAAGGCAAATATTACAAGGTAAAATTGCAAACTGAAAATTATAAAAGAGAAGTTATGTAGGTTTCTTTGCATGTATTAGAGTTTAAAATACACAATTTATTACGTTTTATTGTTAAGTAGTTTTTATTTATTTTGCAAATAGAAAGAGCAAGTACTTGTATCAAAAAGGATAGTCGCCCTAATTACTATTGCAGATACTCGCTCCAGGGCAATTATCCGCAACTAAAAATTCTGTAACGACCAAAGATAGATTTTATTTCTCTTTTGATGTTTTTTCCAACTTTTTGCGAATATAACTTGTTTTAAATAAAACAAGTACTTAAATGTTTCATGCGTTCATTGTAGGTGAGCAAAATGCCTCGCAAGTATAAGCGAAAACCAGGGGTGGTGCCGCGTCACATCAGCTGGGCTGAAGATAATTTAGCACTTGCGTTCGAAGGACTGGATAGAAAACAGAAAGGAATCAATGAAATAGCTCGAATTTACGAAATATCCTCTCGAACCTTAAGAAGACGCTACGAAAAGAAAAACCAGCAACTGCTAACCCAAGGTATGTCTTCGATTTAAAGTTACATACTTATAGCAGTATAAATTTAAAAATTCTATCTACATACCAACTTACCTGGACCTACATAATTGTATTTTTTGTCACTTCTAGCCCAGAACGGGATGGCTTTGAAAATGAAAAAAGACTGTTAGCTCATATATTAAAGCTTGGAGATGCAGGATTTCCTCCTAAAAGAAGTGCAATTCGCCTATTAGCTTACCAGTTTGCCGAAAAGATGGGGTTAAAGCACAACTTTAACAATGAAACCAAAACAGCTGGACCGCAGTGGTTAAGAAGCTTTCTTGAAAGAAATCCCGAAATAGTTTTGAGACAACTGAAGGTTTATCAATTGCAAGAGCGAAAGGTCTCAACAGAGCAGATGTTGCAAAATTTTTTGATCTGCTCACAACTGTCTTAACTCAGAACTATTTGCTGGATAAGCCGGATAGAATATTTAACATGGATAAAACCGGTGTCCAATTCAGTAATAAACCTGGCAAAGTATTATCCAAGAAAGGTACCAGTGCAGTTAAAACACTTACTTTCGGTGAAAAAGGAGAAACAATTACTGTTGTTGCTTGTTGCAACGCTATCGGCAATTTTCTCCCACCAGTTCTGATTATCAAGGGAGTAAATAAAAAACCAGAATTTGAAGAAGGACTTTCACCTGGTTCCAAAGTTTACATGCACAAGAAATCGGTATACATTTTCTCAGACCTGTTTTATAAATGGCTGACTGAACATTTTATTCCACGCAAGCCTCCAGGAAAGGTATTGCTGATTGTACAGGGTTTTCCAATAAGAGGTGTTATTTCGATATTCAAAGAAAAATGCCATTTTTTGAGACAAATGATCGGATCTTTATTTCATTATGAAAAGGAAGGTATGCCGTTAATAATGGAAAATAACATCAGCCAAATGACCACCACGACCACGCCTACAGGAAGATATCCTTTTCATGAAATCTTCCATAACCAAATCGCAAAGTGGCTGCCCTATGTCCTCGATAGCCTCACGAATTCCATCTTTGAGGTCTTGAATCGACGCTGGGTTGTTGGCGTAGACCTTCTCTTTCACGTGGCCCCAAAGGAAGAAGTCGCAAGGTGTTAAGTCACAAGATCTCGGTGGCCAACTGTGATCACCTCTTCGAGAGATAACACGGTCCGGAAACTTTTCCCGTAAAAGATCACTGGCTTCGTTGCTTGTATGGCACGTAGTGCCGTCTTGTTGAAAGTAAACGTTGTCCAGATCAATACCATCCAATTCCGGCCATAAAAAATCATTAATTATCAATCCATTCACCGTAACTGTTGCTCCAGCCTCATTTTCGAAAAGTAAGGTCCAATGACCCCGCGGGACCATAAACCGCACCAAACAGTCACACGTTGAGGATAGAGAGGCTTTCCAACAATAACTCTTGGGTTTTCCGAGCCCCAGGTGCGACAATTTTGCTTGTTGACGAAGCCATCGAGGTGGAAATGGGCCTCATCACTCAAGTGAGTTTTTGATGGAATTCCGGATCATTTTCATGCATTTCAAGGACCCAATCAGCAAAGACTCCACGTTGTTGATGATCGGCCGGCTTGAGTTCTTGTGTTAACTGAACTTTATAAGCCTTAAGACCCAAATATTTATGCAAAATACGGTGTAATGACGTTTGTGGAATGCCTAATTCCAATGAACGACGAGGAATGGACAAACCTGGGTTTTCTTCAACACTTTCGGCTACAGGAGCAATATTCTCGGCTGTTCTTGAGCGACGTGCACGGGTTTTATTCTTCACATCACTAACTTGTGCCGACAGCTCGAATTTTTCTACCAATTTCTGTATTGCAGTCCGACAAGGTGCCTCACGACGACCCAAAAATGTTCGAGTTTTACGAACGTCTCTGCCACATTTTCACCATTTTTATAGTGAATTTTAATAATTTCAATGCGTTGTTGAATCGTGTATCGTTCCATTTTTTTGATGGCGTAGTTTCTACTTGTCAAATGTCAAAAAATGACAGCTCCAAAAGTGACATCTACTGAAATAGCGGGCTAATTAAAATAACACCTCTTATTGGAAAACCCTTTAGATGGTCATTCATCGCACTCAAGTTCTGTCGATATGCTAGAAACTGCTCGGACCAATGATGTGATATTACTTTGTTTTCCTAGTCACACTACTTCTGCTTTGCAACCATTAGACATATCAGTATTTGGACCGTTTAAAAAATATTATTATGCTGAGACAAACAATTTCATGTGCGCCAACCCGCAAAAAAAACTGAACCGGTAAAATTCAAGTCAGCTAACAGCCAAGGTGTGGATTCGAGCGTCTACTCCTGCCAATGCAATAAGTGGTTTTCGCGGCATCGGAATCTACCCAGTCAATCCAAATGCTCTATCTGACTCTGAATTTGTTATATCAGATATTGCATTGGGGGAACTTGCGCAAGACCGAGAGTCTAATCCTCTAAATGGTCAATTACCAGGCGTTTCTAGAGAGCCTGCGTTAGGAGAGCGCGTACAGGAATCTGAATTTGATCGAGATCTTGCACTAAATCAGCAGAGCGAAGTGTCTCCACTAGGCTATCAAGTCAATGGCGATGCTGATAAAAACAAATTAGAAACTGTCTGAGCAGAATAGCGTAAACCAAAATAACACGGCACTTAGGCCGCCTTCAGGCCTTTTGAATCTTTCTCAAGACTGTTTAACACTAGAAGATAGTGACATTGAAAATTACATCTTTGATGGTACTGAATCGCTGATATCTAAATTTTTACACCAATCATCTCCTATACTAAAAATACATGCTCACCGGTAAAAGGGCTAAAAAACCTGCAGAAAGTTTAAACTCCATCGATTAAATTGTCCAGAAGAAGCATAAAGAAGAGAAAATAAAGAAAACACACAAAATAACGGAAACTAAAATTAGGACAGAAAAAAAAAAGAGATTGTAAGAAAATAACAAACAAATTATCCGGTAGCAAGAAAAGCATCGTGGAAAAAAGTGGGCAACCACAAAAAAAGAAAAAGACCAAAAAATACGATAATACAGATTTGATTGAACAGAATAAAAGAAGAGTTTTAGGGAAGAGAAGAATTAGAATTTACAGTTCTGACAGTGAAAATGAAGAAAATGTTAAAAGTTCAAAAACATCTAAAGGAAAAGCCACCAAATAGAAAAAGGACGAAAAATCGATAAGAGACACTGAAAAGATATTAAAAATGAAAAAGTTTCAGTTGATGATTATTGCACAGAATGTTTTGACAATTACAATTTTACTAAATCGAAATCAGATTGGATTCAATGTGACATATGTCGAATGTGGTTGCATGAAACTTGTACAAATTCAAAACCCATTGTATGAGATGTGGAAAGATGAAATCTCTGGCTTAATGCTAATGCCAAAGTTAATTGCCATATTGTTATATCTTTAAAATAAATAATAATATTTTACTAATAACTTACCTATCTAAAAGTTTGGATGCTATTTTTGTTGTACTTTTATAGCATATATTTCGTAACGTGGATTAATATTTTGATTAGCGCTTAATAAAGGAACTCAGTAAATAATAAAAACTGATTACTTAAATTGATAAACTTAAATTTGTTTCTATCTAAAAAAAAAAATAATCATAGTGACGCATCTATCCCCGCATGAGGCAAGTATCCCCTGAAACATTTTTAACGATAGGCTACTATCCGCTACAGTAGGCAACTATCCCCTTTTTGAGAAGTCAAATAAAACAGAATTTACTTAAAACCAATATTTATTATGTTTACAAAAATAGGCTACTATAAAAGATCAAAGACCTATGTTTTGATATACAGGTTGCATTATTCTTAGTAAATACATATTTTTTAATTATAGAGCTTTCTTTAAAAGTGAGGCAACTATCCGGCTTTTACCTTATCCTCGTCGGTACTTACCACAGTTAGCGTTTTTTAATCCAGAAAGGATCTCCCACTGTTGCTGGTGAGCCTTTTCTATTTTGGACATTACTTCTTCTACTTGTTGCCTCTTTGTAACGTCGCAGAAATGTTCGAGTCCGATAAATTTCGGTTCTGCTCCTTTTCTAACAAGGTAGTCAGCAGTCATATAACGTTGATGTTCTCGTGTCCAGATACACACCTAAGGGTTATTTTATTTGACTTTGACAGTAGATTTAGGATATCACAAAAATCTCAAACAATCTTTAAGGTTAAGGCATTTAAATTTAATTCCTTTATCACGACTTGGTTGATCAAGATACTCGTTTCTTTTAAGAAAATTTTTGTTTGAAAATCAATTAGGTAGGATCAGAGAGTCTTGCGAAACTTACACCTGGGCTGATAGACTCCCACACCTGCAATGCCTTTTTTCTTAGTGCGATCAGTGTACCAGACGAGTGACCCACGTGGGAAATGCGGCCCACTGTTCTATCAACTTAGGCTGTCTTATATGAGCATTTCAAAGCGACACGCAAATTTCAGAGTCTTGGGAATTATCTGTGTCTACAATGAGTAATTTTGAAACTTTTCAAAAATTTATTGCCTTTCTTTATAAGTAATTGTGCGTAAATTATATAAGCACACACACACATAGAGTAAACAAAATTTATAACGTAAAATACCAAAAGGTACTCCTCGACCTCGCCTTATGAATAAAATATCATAGCTAGCAAAATGTTAGTGAAATAATATGTCTCTCGAGAAAAAAAAAAACTGGTGACAATGTCTGTTGAGCACACCTGAAATAATAATAAAAACATTAAAACAAATCCATTAAATATTTCATACTTCCCTCGGAATTTCCAGATTCGTCCAGTTACATTTCTTGGCAGTACAACAACAAAGCATGCAAATGTAAATAATGTAATTTCGTTGCAAAATTCATATGCTCTGCATAATAAACAGTTGCAAAACATGCAAATATGCTTAAATATGCAAAACATAAAAACTTGCAACACGCACATACATTATAATTAATAAAAATCAACAATTTATACCATTGTTGACATGTCAAAAATCACTTTTCCAACATGAATAATTTAACAGAATTTGTATATTTTCTGCAAATTATTCATACTGGAACACATAAATAATTAATAAAGAACACTTAGAAAGTAATAAAATGCACTTACCTGGACAATTAATCATAATTTGCGATGAAAAACACGAAAAACAACACGGCACTAACGAACTAAATTACCGCGAACGCGACTGTCAAATTGACTCGCGAGAAAGTCAATTCGATGAAGTTGGCTACGCGCTACCTGTTGGTAATACTTAAAAACCGCGAAAGTTACCAGGTAAGCAAATATTCGCGTAAAAAGGTAAATTAAATTCCCATAATAAGTGGGAAAGAGAAAGATGCGAAAACGAGATGCAAGAAAAATGAGTAATATTTGCGTTCCACATTGGAAATTGTCATAATATGGCAGGAAGCCGCCATCTTGATAAATTTCAGAAAAATTAAAATATTTAATAAAATAAATTACGAAAATTCATGGATAATTTAAAATAAATTAGTTGAAGGAAATTGGCACATTTTGACACAAGTATACAAGTCAAGCAAAGTCGAAAAATATGCTTAATTTGCATTTTTCTTGTGGAACATATGTCAAAATGGCCGCCGCTTAGAGCCTATAAAAAGGGGGCAATTTCTAAGATCTCTCTCAGTTTTTCGACAGCGATCACACATGCCTAAGCGTAAGATCCAAGAGTTTAACTCAGTTTTTTGACAGCGATCACAAGTATAGTTTCAAGCAAGTTTCTCAGCAGATAGTATTTTTTTTAGTTTTCAGCAACAAGCATAAAATAAAACGTGCCATTAAAGGTACAATATTTTTACATGCTTAAGATTTGTGTGCAGTGGGTGTTGGCAGAAGACAGGAAGTTTTTTGGGTTTCTTTTTGTTCTACAGATAAGTATTATGTTAAATTAGTGCGTAGATTTAAGTTTCTTGCATACAAATTAAATACATGCCAGTTTTCGGCATTTTAATGATACATGCAACGAAACAAATTAGTTAAGTAATTAAGTTAAAATAAGTGCAAAGTGAATTAAAATAAGTGTATAACGCGTAAAACTCGAAAAGGCTACAAATTGCATTTAGTTAAATATATGCCAAAATACGGCATAATAACTACATATGCAATCGAACAATTAATCAACAGAATTAAATTAGAGAAACAATTAAATTGTAGTGAATTTATAAATTGAAGTGTTTCACATTAGAATTATTTAATAAATACAGCATTAAACATAAGCACACATATCTTTTTTTTCATACCGCTGCACTGTCCACCTAAATGCCGTAATATAGCTGTAGTTATCGATTGCAGCTACATTACAAAACAATGTCATTTAGTATTTAATTGATATGTAGGGGTGAGATACCAAATTTTGATATTTTTAACAAAAGAAAAAAAAAGAAAAAAAGAAACTAATTAATAATAATAACAATCGCAGGTGTACTCGATTCTATGGTACCATTTCTGTGATCTAAAATCAAGTGCTTTTACAATATATCTTTAGTGTAGGAAAACATAAAAATGTAACATCAACAAATACACATAAATAACATTTTAGACATAAAATTAAACCAGCCGAATACCCTTTAGAAATTTTTAACACACTGTCAGACATTCCCAAAGAATCGTAGGTAGTGGAATACAAGTTAATGCAGCAAAGCCAACTTGTGGCCACAATATATTTTTCTCTCAAACACTCAAATATACAAATACCCAGCCGAAAATAGGCTTTTTAAAATTAAACATCCTTCGAAAAGAATTGTAACAATTTATTAACGAATTCCAGAAGAAATGACGCCAGTCAACGACCAAGTTGAAACCTTACAGAATGATTAATTACTTTCAACAGAAACATCCCAGCAGTGGACCTCTTATCGTATGGAATTTATTTTTACTTTGCAACAAGAATCTGAAATGACTTCAATCTTTCAGAGACTTTCTATTTCTACTACTTTCATTTTTTTCCTTTTTTTAATTTTTTTCCTTTTTTTTTTTACTTTTTTCTTCTCTTTTTTTTAGTTTTTTTTTATTATTGGTTGCCCTTTTGTGTACAATGCCCCCCCAAATAGACTCATTTGTGCGACTTTTCACGAACTGTCATTACCGGCAATGATTCCCGAGAAGGTCACGAAATAAAACGAATTAAAAGCAAACAATTTACAACTGTGGCAGGAAAGTTGAAAAAAAAAAAATAATTCACATTCTAAAGCTGGTGCGTATTGAATTTTTGTTATGAAAATGTTTTCAACATAAAAAGGAAATAAATGAGCGACCTTCCTCCTTTTTTAGTTCCATCGTGCGTAGAAAACAGGACATTTTGAATAAAACACTGTCGGAAAAGAGAGTCAATTAGAAAATTTTGAGAGCATCATAGAAACTAGAAATTACTTTGGAAATTTCATTAAAGACTTGCTGCACCATGTCTTCGTTGTGAATATTAAAACACAGTTCCAGAAATTGCCTACGCGATTTTTAAATTTACAACTCAAGCACGAATAAAAAAATTTTTTTTTCTTTTTTTTTTTGTAAGGAGGGATGGAGTTTTCTGCTACTGCCAGTCTGCCATACCTCACATAGAAAACAACCATTCAATTTCCAAATGAGAAAATTTTAAACGGCGAATCAACTGAAACCCAAGCACTGAACGAAAATTGGCCCTGTTAAGGTAAAATAACTTTGTTACGTGTGCCTGCATATGTAGGTAAAAGAGAAATTCTATTCGTTTATGGCTCGAAGGAAGGCTTTGCCAAAAACTATAATTTACAAAACAATTTCTAAAACAATAATACAGGTATAAACTGTGCGAACTGCATGAACATTTCCTGTAGATATACACCTAACCGCACCACCCCCAATAAAATTTGACCTAACGATTTACGGCCATATCCGGTTTTTTGGTGAAATAAAGTTGTGGCTAGGCTAAGAGATAACGAAAGTGCAAATTAGGGTGCTTTGGGGCTGTAATTCATGTTACCCCCGTATCAATTTGTTTCACTTTTACCTTCGGCTTGGAAATTATCACTATAGAAAGCAATTTATTTTTGTTTCTATCGAACTGCACATACTGCACTGGTTCTGGTTTTGGCTGTGATTTTGTTTGTGCTGCGGTTGGGAAATATTATGGTGCCGCCAAACAGGAAAAACTTTTCTACTTTTACAGAAAAAAAAAAATATTCGTTTCATCATAGTAAAATAAAATTATTTGGACCGAGATATTAACAATCATAAATAATAGTAAAAGTATGTCTTGTAGTGAGTAGTCGCATTAAAGTTAAGCTCTGCAATTTTCCATCGTTTTTCCTGCGTCAATCTCGGAATTGTTATTTCTTGTGGCTTTTTTCTTATTTTCTGAGGATTTAGAGCCATCTTACGAACTATAATTCTCCGAGTTTGAGTTTTTGTGGATAATTTTTACATTTTCGCAGTTTCTTGCACATTTAACACTCATACCAAAAGCTATGGGTGGTGGTAAACCTGACAAGAGTAACTTCTCTTTTAAGAGAGTACAGCAGATCTCACAAAGACAGACAAGAAATCAACTTGCTGAAAAAACCAATAACACGATTAAAAGTGGCGCTAGTGCTTCTACCTCGTCTACTCCTGCCCGTGCAACATCTATAAGTTGTGGTGATAGCTTTTAATTGCTGGAAAAGAAGCTAAAGGGCTTTCCAATAAGAGGTGTTATTTTGATATTCAAAGAAAAATTCCATTTTTTGAGATAAATGATCGGATCTTTATTTCATTATAAAGAGGGAGGTATGCCGTTAATAATGGAAAATAACATCAGCCAAATGACTACCATGACCACGCCTACAGGACCATATCCTTTTCATGAAATTTTCCATAACCAAATCGCAAAGTGGCTGCCCTATGTCCTCGATAGATTCACGAATTCCATCTTTGAGGTCTTGACTCGACGCTGGGCTGTTGGCGTAGACCTTCTCTTTCACGTGGCCGCAAAGGAAGAAGTCGCAAGGTGTTAAGTCACAAGATCTCGGTGGCCAATTGTGATCACCTCTTCGAGAGATAACACGGTCCGGAAACTTTTCCCGTAAAAGATCTATGGTTTCGTTGCTTGTATGGCACGTAGCGCCGTCTTGTTGAAAGTAAACGTTGTCCAGATCAATACCATCCAATCCCGGCCATAAAAAATCATTAATCATCTGTCGATAGCGCAATCCATTCACCGTAACTGTTGCTCCAGCCTCATTTTCGAAAAAGTAAGGTCCAATGACCCCGCGGGACCATAAATCGCACCAAACAGTCACACGTTGAGGATAGAGAGGCTTTTCAACAATAACTCTTGGGTTTTCCGAGCCCCAGATGCGACAATTTTGCTTGTTGACGAAGCCATCGAGGTGGAAATGGGCCTCATCACTCAAGATGAGTTTTCGATGGAATTCCGGATCATTTTCATGCATTTCAAGGACACAATCAGCAAAGACTCGACGTTGTTGATGATCGGCCGGCTTGAGTTCTTGTGTTAACTGAACTTTATTAGCCTTACGACCCAAATATTTATGCAAAATACGGTGTAATGACGTTTGTGGAATGCTAAATTCCAAAGAACGACGAGGAATGGACAAACCTGGGTTTTCTTCAACACTTTCGGCTACAGCAGCAATATTCTCGGCTGTTCTTGAGCGACGTGCACGGGTTTTATTCTTCACATCACTATCTTGTCCCGACAGCTCGAATTTTTCTACCAATTTCTGTATTGCGGTCCGACAAGGTGCTTCACGACGACCCAAAAATGTTCGAGTTTTACGAACCGTCTCTGCCACATTTTCACCATTTTTTTAGTGAATTGTAATAATTTCAATGATGCGTTGTTGAATCTTGTATCGTTCCATTTTTATTAATGGCGTAGTTTCTACTTGTCAAATGTCAAAAAATGACAGCTCGAAAAGTAACATCTACCGAAATAGCTGGCTAATTAAAATAGCACCTCTTATTGGAAAACCCTTTATTTAAAAGCATTCCCCAAGTCATAAATGATACTTTCGATGCCAGTAAATTCACTGAGATTGTGGGATCTTTCAATAGTGAAGTCAGCTCATTGTAAGGTATCTGCGATTATCTGTGGTTCGAGGTAGCTGTGTTGAGAGATTCAGTCAAACATCTTCGGAGGCAGCAGCGACTTAGTAACGTTATCATCACTGGCGTTGCATTTGCTCAAAAAGAAGAGCCGCTACAGATAGCTGATAGAATCGCTAAGGTTGTTGTTGGGCCCCCCTTGCCCATGCTAGAATTTTCTTCCCGAAATAAAAACAACAAATCAGGAGAGTGCCCTATTATTGCCAAGTTCTCTTCTGTTAAAAATCAGAGACTCTTTCTTAAAAAATGTCGCAGTGTGGGACCGATCAAATTGAGCCACATTTTCTCTAGTTTCTCGTATAATGGGAGTCTATGAAAATCTTCAAGTACAACCATCGTAAACTGCGTAAAGCTCTCATTTTAAGGAGAGAGAAACATCTACACTCTGTTGTTACTCGAAACGGATTAGTGCATGTGCGGGTTAGTGCTGAGGATGGATGGTTAAAGATCAGTGACAGTGAAATGTTAAGCCAGTTCCGCACCTTTGATATTGCTTCCATGCCAGTGATAGGATCTGATGCTAATGCTAATGCTAAACATGTTATCGGTAATGACGTTACAGGTGTAACCAACGATGATTGAGTTTAATTCAGGCACGTATCCAGACCTATAGCCTGGGTGTGGTCACAACAAAAAAATTCGCGGGAAAGTCGGAAGAAGTCGCTTTTAAAATTTTGTAAAATGTATGCTTGCCATTACTGCCATTATATCGTATTTCCTCGCATAAAATTAATTATTTTTTCCATTATAAGTACTCTTTATCCGTATTGACTAATCGTAACCACAGAATGTTTTTTATATGAAACATGACTGTTACATCATTATCATATTGGTGTTATTGCAGCTACAGCTTCATGTATTGCATAGGTACACTTTGTAGCTTGAAGCTCTATATGTAGCAGTTGCTACGGTATGCCATATGTGCAAACGGACATTTGTAGCTTAAAGGAGCGTTTACAATGGCAGAGTAGAGTGGAGTCACCAGATTGCATCTTCTCTCCTTTACTCAAGCTTGCACTCTCATATAAGTTCTTCGCGCTACCCACCAGAGTGGATTTCACAGAGTAGCGTCAGATTGGAACAATTCCCAATCTCACGTTGATAGTTTCGAAAGCTTTCAACATTTGTTTCGAAATACTAGTTTATAACAGATGTCGCACTGATAAATACAAAATTTAAATAACGAAAATTAATAAATTATAACAAAAAACCCAAAAATAAATATTTTTTATAAGAAATTAAAAATGTATTTAGTATTTTTATGATACAATTTTAACAAAATAAAGTCAATTAAGAATGAAAATTTTCTTATGTTCGAAATGGTTCATTTCGAAAGTGTCCGTAATAAATGTTAATTTGTATTTTGTGATAATTCAAATCGTTCATAGCTCATTCTGGTGTATTTATAGAAATATTTTCTATAATTTAACACCATTTGTGATCTGTTTTAAAATATATTTCAAATGTAAACACATGATAATCTGTCACACAATTTACATGTGATTTCGAAAATCTGAATGAAGCTCACTCTGTATTGTGCATGCACGCTACTCTGGTAAAAGCTCACTCCACTCTACTCTGTCATTGTAAACGCTCCTTAAAGCTTCCAGCGTGTAGTTCTCGATGTAGATTGTCCCTTATACCCACTTCTACTACTCATCAGAAGATTTGCTCTGTTGACGCAGTAGCGCTAAAGTTAGAAATTGTGTCCTTACAATACGAAAATCGTCCTGTTAAATTTTTACATCTCGCTCTACACTCCAGCACCACATTGTGTTTCCCAATTCAATTCATCGGGTAGGTGAAGTGGAGCTTTGGGGTGGGTCATGACCCATGTGATACTCCCCCTGTATACGCGCCTGGTTTAACCTCGTCATCATAATGAAAGCTGTATCTGCATTTTTGTATTTATTTTTATTTTCTCTTTTCTTTAAATATTTAATTTTATTTTTATCTCTGTTAGTAATTTACATAATTTTATCATATTTTTCTTTTTTCTTGTAATTTGTCCATTTTTCATACTTTTAATACTTGTACATGGCTTTTATTGTTATCATAGTATAGGTGCCACACTGTATTCTTCTTGTCGGCCTGAGATTTCCAAGCGTTGTATTTGTTTAATTAACACCGAATATGGATAATTGAAACAGTTTGAGCCGATCTGGAGTGTTATTAAATATATTAAGTAACCGTCAAAAAAGCCTCAAGTTATGCCACTTAAACGCCCGCAGTCTAAGGAATAAAATGGATGACCTCAGCTTGGATGTGTTGTGTGTGAGTGAGACGTGTTTAAATAGTAGTATTCCTTCGAATTATGTTGCTTTACCTGAATTTAATTTATATTGTTGCGACCGTGTCGATCGTGTTGGTGGTGGTGTATCTATTTATGTGAAGAAATTTTTCCAATCAAAATTAGTAAAAATCACTTCTTCTGCGTCTTGAATTAATTTGCAAAAGTCATGACCAAAAGTGCTTTATTTTGTGTGTGTATAGTCCTCCAAACTGTTTCTCTACTGATAAAGCTAGTGAGGTAGAAAATATTGTAATGGGCATGTCACAGAGATATAACGATGTGATTGTTTGTGGTGACTTTAATGTCAACGTTCAGATGACTGGATATATTAATACCTACTTGTATTCTGTCATCCAACGATCGCACTTACACATTATCAATTCTTTGCCCATATACCATAATGTAATTTCACCATTTGTATTTAGTTTGGTTTTTTACCACCAATCATAAAAAGGTGCTTTTCAACAATCAATTTGATCGTTCAAGTATCTTCGACCACAATACATTCTTTATCTGCTATAATTTTACCACGGACGGCAGTACTGCAACAAACTGCATCTCTATCCGTAATTATTATAGCATTAACTCTAGTCCGCTACTTGAAAGGTACAATACTATCCCATGGGATAATATATAATATACTATGGACATTGACGATAAGTTCGATTTATTTTATCTGTCCATCTATCTTCGTACTAAGATTGCTAGACCTAACGCTATACCTTGGTTCTCGCCAGAGATTCATGACCTCATAAATGAACGCGAATTTCTATATCGTCTTTACAAGAGACTCAGAACTGATAGTTTAAGATTGGCTTTCAAAAAAGGATTTAAACCTTGTAAATTCAAACATCAATACTGTTAAAATTTTGACTAAATATTTAATAATATTTTACCTGCTAAGACACTGTGTAAAAATCTTAAAACACACGGTGCTCATCTAAAAGCAGACTTACGCTGTGATTTGGAACATGATTCACTTAACCTGCACATTAGTTTGTTTCAAAGCAATGATATAGGTGGACCTCACTCTTCGTTATCCAATTATAATGAGCATTCACAATGGATTTGCATTTCGCTGTGCTGATCAAAATAATATTCTGGTGAAGATGTGTAGCATAAAATTATATGTTGTTGATCCTCATGGGAGTCCACCCAAATCCATAAAATTACTTTTGGCGAATGTTTTACCAGTCATATCCTGGGGCGCACCGAGAGGGGAGACGAACGGAACGGGTCCCCCTCCAGAATGTCAGTTTTCTGAACATAATTTACAAATTACGTATAAAATGTGGTCTGTATAATATTACAAAGTCCGATAAAATAAAATAAAACCTGTTAATCTACAATAGCAGTCCTTAAGTGCTCAGATTGGTGCAGGACAAGACTTTAAAGCCATATCGTCCCCCCCAAAGCCAAATCCTGCGTGCGTTACTGGTCATATCCAACTTACTTCATCATATACACATTTGATCCAATTTCCCAACTAAGTATGTTGAAACCTAACCTTGTTATTCCCGTTCCAAAACAGTCCTGTCCCTGTACTCACTCTGAACTTAGACGTATCAGCATATTATGTTACCTTTCAAAAGTTTTCGAAAAACTTATAAGTAATCAACTTCCTAGTTATTTGAATCAGCATTCATAACTTACGCAATGGTAGTCGGCATATTGCCGGAATAATTCGCGCGAGACTGCATTAGTAAAAGTCAATACAGATTTGAGATTTACTTTGGACTGAAAAGAGATTTGTTACCTAGTTCTCCTTACTTTTTCTAAAGCTTTTGATGTTCTTAATCACGAAATGCTGCTAGATAAATTACATTCTAAATTTGGTATGTCATCATTTGCTATCAGGCTGTTTTCTTTCTGGCGGGACGCAACAAGTAAAATCAGACAGCCGATTATCAGAGACTGCAAGAAATCTATGCGGTGTTCCCCAGGGTTCGATTATAGGACCATTGTTATTTGAATTGTATATTAATGATTTGCCTTCAGTAGTAAGACGCTGTTATATTCAATAATATGCTAATGATTTTGAACTTTATATTGGTGCACCACAAAGCTTTATCAATACATATGTAAATAAACTAATTAGTGACTTAGCTCCTATTTATAAGTGGTAAATTGATAGCTCTCTATCTTTTAATAAATCAAAATCATGCTACACTATTTGTTCGAGCACACAGCTTGTATTTACCTACAGTTTGCCTCAATAATTTAATGCTAAGTCGTGTTGATAAAGCTAAAAATCTGGGTGATGTTCTTAATAATAAAATGACTTGCAGTGATCAAATCAACCCATCTCTGGCAAACTTTAAGAAGGCTCAGGATAGCCTCTTCTGCGAACTACAACACGTATAAGGTTAATTATAAGGCGTTCATCTTTCCATTTTTTTTTTGTATGATCTCGTAATTCTTCCCTGGCTTGACTCTGTGTGTGCTAGTAAAATAAATGTTGCATTTAATGACTGTGCTCCAGAGCTGGTTGCTCCCTTAAAATGTATTTCGATGTTAACTTATTGTGTTTTCTCCATAAAATAACTTATTGTAATGATCCTGAGTATCTGTCGTCATCTCTCACATTCCTTCTCTCGCAACGACGAATTAATATACTTACACCCAAATTTAATACTATGATTGGTGAACGCTCCTTGACTACGCTTGGAGCTTCCAGGAATGGCGTGATAGAGTACTTTTGTGGTTTGAATTGATGTACTAAATTCATGATTTTTAATTTTTGTTTATATATTTTTTTTCTCTCTCTTATTTTACTTAGAGTAGTTTATTTTTTGTTATGTTTTTTATTGATTGATTGTACTGCTATTTGTTGTTTTATACCGTTATAATTTTAAACTCCTTTCTTTTCTCTTTTTCTAATTTCTAATATGTTCCATTGCTTTAGGTACAAAAAAAAAATATGTAATTCTTGTTGCACCAAAACTAACTAGTAAACGAAAAATGAAAGACTTCAAATTGGTTGAGGTAAATAACAAAACAAATCTAAATTCCTTCAACTGTGGAATGAAAATCAAATTATTTTGATTATATTTGTAGGCGAAACTAGTATTTATTAAGCGTGTTGAACTAAGTGTGAAATTCTTGTGGGAATGTTATTTAGAAATTATCTGGCACCTGTTGCACTAATGTACAAGTTCCCCGATGAGTTTAAAACTTTAAAGAGCAGATATTACAAGTGGGAAATTGCACTAATGCTTCTTGGGAAAATTGTTTAAGTCACATCAGATAATTATGGGTGGTACCGGCTTGAATTATAAAAACAACATTAAAATATTAAACCAGGATGTTACCGTGCTGAAGAATTCGATAAAATAAACCATGCTGGGTGCAGACATATGTTAGTCTTAGATTATTATATAGCAAAAAGGATAGGCTACTTATTTATTTATGACTTTACAGCGATAACCTACAGACTAAAAGTCTCAATTAAAAACTACCGGTTAATTGTGAAAACAAAATATTTGTTGGAAGATAAAAATTGCAAAAAAGAGAAAAAAATTCAAAAAAATTACAAAAAGGGTGGAAAAAAATAAACTAAATTATTAAAATTATAAAGTATAAGAGAAGAATGGAGGAAAGAAAAAATATTCAATGGGCGAATTATTCAGAGAGGGAAGCCTGAATCTCATTTCTAACAATTCTTTTAAAGGCACAGGAACTAGCAAGAGGAGGGTCCCTACTGGTCATCACTGATATGTTCCAAATTTTCACAGTATACTCATATAGCATTTGACTAGAAATGAAAGTGACGCAAATGGGTGCCCCCGATGGCCAAGCGAATTCGAAATAATTCATAATGGAGGGTGGCCTAGATTTTTGTAAAATGCTCAAATTTTAGATCTTCCTGAGATTTTGTACAGATGATCTCTTGATAACACCGCATTTATATAAAATAAATGGATTAATCGATAAGCCTTATAATAACATTTCGAACTGAATTTTTCAGATAGAAATTTTGGCCGTCAAAAATTATATTTCGCAAATTAATCGGAAGGGGAGGGAAAAGGTACTCAAAAAATCAGAAATAAATCACGAAATAATTAGCACAAGGAATTTTTCAAATCGGATAATATTTACCTTACCTCCCTGTGAACACCCGAGTTCGGGAAATGAGAAATGTTTTCGTATTGGTAAATTCGAATGACTTTGTAACATTGAATTTATCATTCGATTTTGATGAACTTTTGTACGAATACTCTACATGGATGGTGGAATATAAAATAAATACCCTCACCCCTCGAAATAATTTTTTTATTTTTTTTTTATATTAATATATGGTGGTGGGTTACTACTCTGTAACCCCTTTGCGTTCGAATTTCATAATAACTTCAAAAAATTACAATAAGTTTAGCAATAAGAATTTTGATAATCGGTTAGAATATGGCAGAGATAAGCAAATTGAAAGTAATTTTATTTTAGAAAATGCTACTAAACTCCCCTCGTAAGACCGAGAATGTCAAGTTCGTTAAATAGGTTGTGGTGATTTTTTTTTGTATTCTGTAAGAAGGGAACTTGTGCCGTAAATGGGTCCTGGTCTGGTGTAATTTAGAGCGTTAACGGGCACCTGGTGACTCTAGATGGAACAAGGTAGTTAATATTACGGAATAATTCACGGCAATTAATAAGGTTGTGCATTATTTTAAATAAACACATTTCATCTAAGAAAAGAACACGTTTTTCTAAAGAAGGAACACCAAATTTGTCGGCGAAAGTGGAATAGTTAAGACAGTCTGGTTTTACTCTGTACTGATTCAATTTGCTGCACATATGCACCGTAGAAAGGGTTACATATATAGTGCAAGCGTACTCTAGATGATTTTTTACAAGGAAATTATAAAGGGTTAAAAATGAGGTAGCAGACTTAAAAGATTTACAGATTCGGAATAAAAAATGCAACAGTTTAAAGGCTTCAAATGTAATCCAGTTAATATGCGACTGAAATAATAGTTTCTGGTCGTAAATTACTCTTAAATCCTTCATTTCACTATCGCGATTAAGATGTGAATAACCCATATTTAAGGTATTTGCTTTTCTGGAAAAGTTTATAACTTTGCATTTGGAAAAATTCAACGGTAAGAAGTTATCTTTGCTCCAATTTTCTAAGGTAAGAATATCTCTTTGAAGTAATTTACAGTCTTCTTCGGTTTGAATGACTTTAAAAATTGTAGCATCGTCTGCATATAAGAGACAATCGATGTTTAATAGGTGCGGTAAGTCTTTGAAGTAGAAAAGATAGATATAAGGACCAAGTATTGTGCCTTGTGGAACATCGGAGGTATGTAAGAAACGGCAGGACTGGTGACTGTTAAGGAATACCCTTTGTAGTCGTTCGCGGATATATGATGTGAACAATGCAACTAAATTATCGCAAAAACCTATATTAGATAATTTTTGGAGTATACGAGGGTGTGAGATTTTGTCGAAGGCTTTAGCAAAATCAGATTGATAGAATCGACCTGTTTCCCGTTATCAAATGCTACTGCAATTTCTTCGGTGGTGGTGGATTTTACCAGAAGAAATTCATGCTGTTTAGAGCTCAAGATGGAGAGAGTTAAAGTAGAGAGCAAAGATATTTCAAGTATCCTGGGGAGTATTAGAAATTACATCATTGTAATGCATCTCAGTAGGTAGGGAGTTTGTAGATTTTATTGTTTTGGAGTATCCCCCGAATGTTTTTACATTATTGTGTAAAGATTTCTTGATTTCATCCAGATAGTTACTATAACATTCTTTAATTTTTTTTTTTTTTGATAATTGACGAAATAATCAGAAACCCTTGTAGATTTCAGGGTGCTTCAATCGTTTATATTCACGGCGATATCTTTCTTGTTCCTTTACAACTTGAATTAATTCACGACAATACCCACGTGGATATTTTACATACTTTTGTTCTAATACTGGGACTAAGGCTCTTATGCAATCAATTAGATTCGAGAACAAAACTTTGAATGAGCTGTTAACATCAGTGGAAAATTTTGATGAAAAGTCGATTGTAACCAGATGCTCATTGATATTATAATAATTCGATCTATGAAAAGACAATTAGCATGTTGTCCTCATACGTAAGAAATCGTGCTGACTTGATGATACATCAAAATCAAGGTGTTGGTGGTGAAGGTCAATACGAGAAGGTACAACTTCAGATAGATTTGTGCTTGGATTGTTGCTGGCCCTGTATGTAGGAGATGCGGAGAGGAATCCGAGACAGTAACTCACTTCCTTTGTCACCGTCCGTCCCTCTCGGAAAAGCGTTATAGATTCCATGGCTCACACCTCCTGGACGAGCTGAACGAAGCTGGCAAGGATGGCTGGGAGCCAATACTCAAATTCGTAAGAGGTTCCCGTTTATAACCTATAAGCAATTACTCATAAGTCTGCAGGGTGAATAATGGGGCTTTTAAGGCGTACATTCCAGAGCTCCTGTAAGGTGTCTCAACTTCAATTTTGAATCAATCAATCAAACAATTATAGCAATGCTTATCTCATTTTACGTCAGATTGGACAATAAGAGATCAAGTAATGTGTTGTTGTCGTTCTGAATAGAGTTATGTTGTTTTAGATTACACATCTTCGCATTGTTAAGCAACGAAGATGATGTCAAATTTTAGTATTACTAGTCATTTGTATGTACATCTCTATACTACTGTAGGTCCAGTTCACATTGGGTAAATTGAAATCGCCGGTAATAATAACTTTAACCATCTCGGGAAGATGCAGGCATTTGTCGCTAATGTTTGAGAAAATTTAGTCATATATATCGAAGAAAGTGGCAGAAGGAATATAAATACAAGGGATATACAATCGAAAATGGTTATGTTTAACTACTACCCATAGATCAGAGATCTTCGTTCTCAGATTCCATTTCCTGCATCCGGTGTGAGAAAAATCTTATATTCACGGCTATAAGACTACCTCCGCCATCTTTATTGGAAGTCGTATTAAAATTTATGTCTTTCCTATAGACCAAATAGCGATTATCAAAAATGGCACCGCTGAGCACGAAGTCCTGCAAAAATGTTTAACTCAAACATATAATGTCGTAGTTATTTGAAAGTTTCACATTCTCGGTTTTAGTTCTGACACCTCCGACATTTTGATAATATATTTTAATTGACATGTAATAAGGCGATGAATAGCAAAAAGGATTATTTGGATTTAATCCTCGAAATGAAATCCAAACTTCCCTCCTTTTTTACCAGAAAGCATTTATATTCATCGTTTTGTTTTAAATAAATTGTTCCTCCTTTGATCCATATGTATTTAGAGTTCTTCTATCGGTTTTCTCCATATAGTAGAATCGCATCGATGTGTTCGTTTTAATCATGGAGGTAGTAAACAACGATATTTTTAAACCGCGCATATACTATGGAGATTGAAACTTTATTAAGTATTGAAGAAATTCAATAGAAGAAACCCTTTTATATATCGCAACATTTTTAAATTAATTTTAAATATATAATTTGATAATTTTTTTCTTAGCTTTTATATTTTTAAGAATTTCCATGGTGCCCCATTTATATTCTGATAATATTTTTTTTCGTAACCCTAAACTTTCCGGCAACTAATAGTGACAATTCAATTGTAAACAAACAAATCGGCATAGGAAAATTTTAAATTTTTTGACACGGCTACAAGGAAAAACGACAAAAATATGTCCGAAATCAAGTAACTGAGTGATGTGACCCAAGTACATCAAAATTGAGCTTTCGGCTTTCGATAAAGTATTCTGAATCGGAAAGAATATACACGACCTAATAGTACTCGGTGAATCTTCTTTTAATATGATATGCAGCATGCCGTATTGGTGGTACCTTCCCGCCGGTGATTCGTACCACCACCCTAAATGTACTTTGAGTAAGAAAAATTTCCTCTACGAATTGTAGCTGATAATTAGCTAAGTCGAACAGTGAAACCCGTTTTGTGATCGGGCTTAACCTTACCGAGTTAGATCCGATTTGAAGGCCGAAAATCTAGTACCTACCTCAGTTCGAATATAAAAAATGAAAGTACTAAAAAAGTTAGTATGGTGATTAAAAGATCTCCGAAAATAAAAACCACTTTCACTCTTAAAAAAAACAAAAAAACAAAATGGAAAATATACTACGGCGCTTCCCGTTTGGGTTTTAAAGTTTGACCTAGTACATTTTGAAAGCGGAACCAAATAGCTCAGGTCCTGAGAAAAAGTTTGAGTATCCACAACCCTATGCTCTGACGACAAATGGCTCAGATATTATGAAAATCCCGTAGGAGGGCTAAGACCCTATAATTTTTTTTTATTTGATCCTCTCTGGCTTCGACCCTCCCCCCACAGGAACGTGAGGTTTCTACCATTTGTAGCCTTGGGTAATACTGGTAACTTAAGATATCAACAAGCTCTCTACGACTCTTGGTTCAGGATATATAAGAAAAACCGTTTTAAATTTCACCCCCTGCAACGCCGAGAGTTTACTACACGCTGAAAGTAGTAAAAAAGTGTTTTTTCCCCACCCTCACCATTAATATCAAAAATCGGACTTCGTCGAGCAACCCTTAATTAAGTAAAAATATCAAGACGGAGTCTCCATGAGTTCACGTGCCATAATTATTTTAGTTTTTCGAGAGTAATCATTAGTTGTATGGGATAGGGACTGAGTTTTTAAGTATAAATTACTTCATCTCATACATATGTCCTCAGTGTCGTGATTAAAATTGTGTTACCGTTCCTATGATAGTGGGGAGGGTGAGAAATAAATAAAAGAAAAATACAAGATTTGAAATTTAAAGTATATTTCTTTATGGTGTGAATTACTTAAATTACAATCTGAACATGACCTTCCATCCTTAATATCAAGGTGATAATTCATGTCTGGTAGTATAGTCATTAGTGCAGGTGTGCACAACAGCCGTAGTATTTTCCGTAGGTAGGTACGTACATAAGTTAATGTGGAATGTATAGTCGGATTCTTAATTTCAGAGCTGCGTCAGACCTGCAAAAACTACATGTGAAGTTAATTGCTTTTCAGTGATTCTATATACGGAATTACGGTTTTGTTATTCATATGTTTCCTTCTCATATAAGCCTATCTGTAATTAAAACTTTACATACACTATGCAAAAGCATACCCTGCAAAAAATGTAATTCTGTAGGTTCAACACAGTTCTGAATTTCTGACAAGGTGGTATATATATAACTCTGCCTTCAGGATGAAGGATTATTTGTTTTACGAGTTTGATACCAAAGTTTGATAGTTATAATAGTAAAAGTGATGAAATGCTTTTGACGTTCGATCTCATAAAATAAGTGAAAAACTGTTAAGGTCAATACTGATGATACAGATAATGTTTTCATTAAATATAAATGAGCACATTTGTTTTGCGTGCGCAGGAAAAAACTAATTTCAGTGCCACTTCCTGATTCATCAAGTACCGAAGTGTCACAAACTGCAATGAAAAATCCTTTTGAACATACTAATACCTCGACAGTTCTTTGAATAAATACCTCTAATATCTCAACCAGGAAAAATTTGAGTCAAATTGAATATCAGACGAGAAATATCTGCAAACGAAATAACTAAAATATATTAAAACCATTATTGCAGAAAAACTATTCGGATTGAGATGCGAGGACAGCGATACTAATAGTACCTAGGACTAGGATATATTTGATTGAAGACCTTAAAATAAAATATGGACAATATGGACACCAAACAATCCGTGTTTTCAGTCACTAAATCAGGAAGACTGGAGTGCGATGAAAATAGTGGACGAGTTCCCCCTAATTCATTACGTATGACAAAAAGAATCGAAAATGCAGCAAGAAAAAATGAATAATCAACGTATATGCGTAGAGGCTTATGTTATAAAACTAGTTTAGAAGTTCTACTGCATGCAGTGATGAAATTATTGGGGAATACCTGGAAAATGAGAATTTGTGTCAGTTAAGGTGGCTTCCCACGGCGCGTGGTTGCACGAGCCAAGCCAGCTCGTGCTCGCACGGGACGGCGGGTGAAATCACAGGCCGTGGGAAGCCTGCTGCGAGCTCGCACCAGACCGCGCCGCGCCTATACACTTCCCACGGCCCGTGTTGGCTCGAGTTGATTTTCCGCGCGGTGCCGCCGAAATGAAAAGTAAATGTCACGCGCCGCCTCGAGCCACCTCGCGCACGCTAGCGCCGCGCCTTTGAAGTTACCGACTCGAAATGGATCGGAAGCGGCAGCACAGGCGAGCTCGCGCCACCTCGAGCCATACCCTTCCCACGGCGCGTTGGCTCGTGCTCGCGCGGCACGGCGCGTGAAACCACGCGTCGTGGGAAGCCAGCTTTAAACTAAATCGCTAGATAAAATGAGCGTCGCGCGTTCTTTTTTTGCGGCGCAGCCGCTTTGAGGCGTTTATGATACAATAAGAGCCGCGCGTTTTTTTTTTTACACTTGACAGTGCGAACTATTTGAGGTGTGTTGATTATTTCTGTAAAATTGTGAAAAATGAATAAAAAAAAAAAATTACGTATGATAATTAAAGCAAGTATTCTTTCCCTAAAAGTTTACTTAAAAACTATTACCAAAAAAGTGAAATTTTTTATTTCAAACTTGTCAGTAATTTCATTCGTTATCTTAAAATGAAACAAGGAACAAACGAAGAAAATAACAACGCCCCGCAAAGTTTAAAGTTTGCTCAAACTTTGAGGCGCCTCTGTTCAGCGACGAAGAACCTGAAAGGAAAGAAAGAAAAAGAATTAGCAAAAATTCGTCCAAATTTAAAATACTTATCTTAAATCAGACGGTCCAGCAGACATCCCTCAAAATCCCTCGCCGAGTCTCAGATTAAGGGCTCACACCAATGAATTTCTGAAATGATTATAAAAAGAAATGCATTAGACTATTGAGAATTAATAAATATTTTAATGAATTGCTAAAATAAAAATGAATTACAACAAATCCAGTGTTATACATGCATGATATGAATGTAAACAATTACAGAAAGCAACAACAACACTGTGGTAAATTACAAGTAGTGATAATATGTTAATTTCCATTGCTCAACACTTGGAATCTTAACCAAATCACTAAATATTATTAGTAGAACAGAGATTTTACTGAAAATTAAGTTCCCGTCGAGCAGTTCAGGTGAAATTAACATAAATTGCACCTTTTGACAGCTGCCGGGAATATAATTTCTATGCAAAAAAACTTGCAAAAAATGAATTTTCATGTATCAATAATTGCATAATATCACCTGCACAACATTGTTGAGCAATTTATAAGATGCATTAATACTTGAAATACCCTTAATAACACGAAAAAAAGGCAAAGGTAAACATCGCACTTGGTACAGGTTAGGATGTATATAATCACGAAATATGGCTAAATAGACCACACAAACACATCAATTCACTACATAATTACAATTTACTGGCACCATTCACCAACTTACCTGTAATTAAACGTAAACAGCCACCAAAAAAAAAAAAAACACTCGCGAAAACTTTGACGGCGCGAAATGAATATAAACCGCGGAACTGTCACTTTCATGTACTACCAACACATGATATATCAAATTGGGGTGTTTTTTAGCGAGAAACACAATGGCAGCGTTTAAAAAGTGGAAAAATATCTTCGTTAAAAGATATTAAAGATTTTATAATTTCTCATATGCATAATGAGAAGGAAAGAGATGGCAAGTGGGAACGAGATAAATAGAAAATTTCGTTCCACACTAAATTTATTCAACATTGATGCCAAAATTTAGCCAGCGCCATATTATAGCAAATTTTGGAAAAGTTCTCAGCGTTCAGAGAATATAATAAAGATTAATAATATTTTTTTGCAAGATAATAAATTACAAAATTCCGCATCGAATGAACATAATTGTAGCCAACGAAAGATATTTTTTCTGGGAGAATTTCGCATTTTGGTCTTGGGTTTCCACAGAAAAATAGCGGTTCAAGCTCTATATAAAGAGGTGCAGTGCCATGGATCGCACTCTTGTGTTTTCGGCAGTTCCAAGATCTACATCGTGTGATAAATTTTTAGTGCTTTTCTTCAACCTGATTTAAATTGTGAATTTGACTTGTGATCTACTCATAGTATGTGCAAGTTTGTATGCAATACCAGGTGGAGGAAAATTTGTATTTAGTGAATTATTAATAAGTTATGAACTCAAGTGATTAATTAATTAAATATATCAGTTGTGAATTTTTATCAAAAAAAAAGGCAAAATAAAATATTTAATTAAGGTTGACGTACAGTAATTAAAATTTGTGTACAGTTAGTTCATGCGAGTTGCCTTTCTCCTTCCCATCTCGGGTTTGCTTGGGCATACATGCGAACTAATTTTCGCTTGCTTTATAAAAATTGTAATTTAAATAGTTTAATAAAAGAAACAATTAAAGTTGAGGTATAGTAATTAATTGATGTACAGTTAGTTCATGCTAGTGGTCCATCACCTTCCCATCTTAGGTTTGCTTGGGCTTACATGCGAACTAATTTTTGCTTGCTCATTGAAGTTGTATTTTAGTATATCTTAGTCGTAATATTTAACTTAGTTAAGGCATAGAGTGCGTAAACAAAAATCTAAAGAACTTGAATTAAATCGAATGTAAACTTATTTTTTTGTTCTCATTTTAACATTACCGCTACACCAATACTACCACCTTGCTGAACAGCCTCAAAGTATCGCGGCTTACATTGGCTCTAGCTATATATGAAAACAATTGATTCAAACTCATTTTGCGGCGCGTAAAAAACGTGCGGAGCTCATTGTATGTAGGGCTTAAGGTTTTTTTCCATCTACTACCTTTCACAAGAAGAAGAAGAATCGTTATAAAACGCAAACAGAGTTTGAGCAGCTAATTTATTTACTTTTAAGTGTCACAAAAACATTGTTTGTCTAAAATTCTAATAATTGTTTCGGCCTTTTCGACCATCTTCAGAGGATTTTAACAAGCTACTGAATCTACTACTCATTTACATAGGTCAACACACTTGTCGTCAGAGTAAACTGTAATTGCTAATTACGTACATTTACATTATTTTTATTTTTTGCTCTTTCTATTTCTATATTTTCTAATAGATCTAATATTTTTCCTTTCTTCTCAACGTGCAATACTTTTACACTTTCTATGCTACAATAATAATTTTGCTCTCTTAAAGGTATGGCTACCGCTGAATCGTCTTTATTATTTTTAAAGGATGTCATATGTTCTCGAAACCTTATTTCAATCTCACGTCCTGTTTGACCTATGTACATGCATTCACAAACACGTCACATCTGATCTGAATTTCTCAACAAATCATTTTTCTCTTTGCAGTTTATCAGCTTATTTCTGACTGTGTTCTTATTGTAAAAAGCGACATTGGAAAGACCATGAAGTTCTGCATACAATGAACTCTGAACTGCGACCCTACGACCTGTAATTTTAAGGATACAAGATATTTTATGGAAAATTAGCCTTTTTTCTTAATCGGCCTGTAATTCCCCCCAACCCCACCCATGCCATGTAATTTTTTGTTAGTCTAGGTGAGTACTATCATCTCCTGCTCTATTGATCTCTTAGACGGAAACACCCTGCTAAATCACTTCATTTCACGGCTTGCTTTTAATAACTCTCCTATTCTCCCACCCTTGCGCATGAAATTATACTAATAACTTCGTCAACATTTGACATAGGACTTCTTTTCTTTATGAAATATTCCATTTAGACTTTTAGCTATCTTTTACATTCCATCCTTACATATATGTACATACATCATTTTGCAATAAAAAATAGTTATGTAGATATGGAAATAACTTGAATGCTTTGTTAGTACGCATATTTTCCTACAACATTATTCCAATCATTACACACATATGACGGTATACCTGTCATCATAAATTGCCGTACGACAAACATAAATTTATGGTGTGTGTCGTTTCCTTTCATGGGACTATTTTGGCTATGAAAAATTAGGGAGTGTTTCCCAAACTAACCCACATAATAATGATAATGAGGAGAAGTCAACAAATTTTTTTAAAGGATTTAATGTAAACCGTAACCAAAAGTAGACTAGATTTATACGTAGGTGGTCTAGAGAACATTTAAAAAAAATCGTTAAGCTTTCAATAATTAAAAAAAAAAACCGAAAAAAATAAAAACGATTATAAAATCGAAATGACCTCTGCTAAGGTACATATACCACCTACAGATTAGTAGATCATTTACTACTAATACCACAAAGTAACCTGAATTAGGGAATCAAATCCTAATTAAAATTCTGTACCTAGACGATAAAACTTCTTATCACGTTCAACTTGTAATAGAACCGAAAAAAGTGATTAATTTTAATGTTCGGGGAAATCCCTTTTAAAGTCAACCCACCAAAGCTGGGTTAATGTAGCGCCGATTAACATCTTATCCACAGTTCTTTTCTCACATTATCGTTAACAGTAAATCTCTGATTTTGGGCATGTTTAACAACCGAGGTGTCATAATAAAAGTTCACATTTTTCTTAAGCCTAAAAAGCTTATTTACCCCCACCAAAGCTTAATGACTTCATTTCGACTCATACTCATTCACCATACTGACTTCATTAAGTAAAAAAAAAAACAAAAAAAAAAAACAGGAGACTTAACAGCCCTTGAGGATGACAGCGTTCGTTTAAAAGAAAAAAAAAAGGGAAAAAGAGAACGAAAAAAACAACTGAAAAAGAAGTCCTGTTCCTAGCTTTTGCTCTCACCATTACTTTGTCCTCCTGTGTGCTTCAGACAAATGACTCCCTGGGAACGACCACAGCTTGACGTTTCTATGTAATCCGAGGCTCTTTCCTCTTAATATTTTTCTCCTAAAATAACCCTCGGACCATTTAGTCCAATGTCATCGGCAAGTTTTTCTTATCATAGAGTTCCTCCCTGCTTTGCAATTTTCTCCCCGCTTTCGGTGTGGAGGGTTTCAATTAAGGCGATTACGTCTGCTAATGTCGTCATAAATATGAACGACCCCCCCACGATAAAAATATTAATGTCAAGACTGTCTTGTCACCTACCCGCACGTTCTTTAATCGAAAAAAAAGCAAAACAAATAATAAAAAAAAAAAAACTCCAAAGAAGAAAAAGAAAACGAAGACGAAGGAAGAAGGGCAACTTTTAATCTTGGGTCTTCGAACAGAATAATATAGGATAGTAGAGCCCTTTTTCCGGGTGGGGGCGAGAGGTGTGTGAATGGGAGCAAGAGCATGGCAATTGGAATGAAGTCGCTAGATTGCTTCACGGTGTCGAATCCTTCCTAACATTTTTACATGGCGTCGGGAGGTAGAGGGTCATTTCGAGCAGCAATTTTGTATTTGTAGAGCTCTTTTGTGGATCATACGACACTTGTGTAACACCACTGACCAAATGGGTTTTCTATTGCATTTTATTGAGCCGTCGAAATTATCGATACGTGGATGAATTTAAGTGAAATTTACTCTGGTTGTTCGTCGAAGTGAAAACCAAGCTATTATTTAAGTGAAATATTAGCGAGGATAATGTACGTGTGTGTGTGTGCAGGATTTTTCTTTTAGAGTGTGCATTGTAATTTCACTTCCGCTATGAATATGTAATCTATGGAGAGGACACATCGAAGGAAAACTCTACAATGAAGGAAGATATTAGTTCATTTAAATGTATTTCGTGATATGTCATGGGCAGATGAGTTCCATTTGAGATATTACAAAGAAACCATATTATGAGGCGTTGATTCCCAGATTGGACCATTCCACAATAAGATATTTTAAAGTTACACGCATTGTAATCCATTGCACTACTAATAAAGATGACATAATTTGTTCATACAGCACACTATTACACATTTTGGTATTACAATAACAATAAAAATTACACACAAAATAAAAATGCTAAAACATAAAAACATAATTTTTTTTTTGTTCGTAAACTAGATCATTATGGCTTTGTCGTGTCCCCAGTAAAACACTCGATTAATATTGGGCCACGACATTCCTCCCCCCTGTGAAAGACTAATTTCCAGGGGGAATTAGATCAGGGTGCTCGGCTTAGTTTCAGCTACATTGTACATTTTATCATATATGTGTATACAATATTTGTTTTTTTTTTTTTATTTTAACATCTTCTAAATTCTATCTTAACAATAACTACTTCTCTTAATTCAGTGCTAATTTAAAAACCTGTATTTTTTTATTTACTTTTTTTTCTCGTGCTCTAATTTATTCCTTGAAACAATCTTTTTGTCAATTATAATTTTATTATAACCTTAACTCTAATTTTGATATTTTAAAAATAGTTTTACCACAATAACAAAAAAAAAAAAAACTATACAATTATTTCTAGGATTATATTTACTTATACAAAATATGATTCTAGGTTTCATTAATTACATATATTTGTTTTATTTAATCATGTTATATAACTACACTATTTACTTATGAACACATGTTTTTTTCTAGCAATTATTAAATTAAGTTTATAACCTGGAAATAAATTTTGTGTAGGTTTAATTACTCAGAGTGATTCCGCGTATCTAAAGGTTGCCACTGTCCTATCCAATATAACACTTAGTATAACAAAAATATGTAGCCCTACAACGGTTGTTACTACGCTAGCTGTACTAGCTGTTTTCCGACTATCGTAGGTAGGTTTGCTGTGAGCAATCTTGCTGTAGTAGGCACGATTACTTGGAGGTCATCGTTGGTTTCCTGGTATACGGTAGGCTGTCCTGTTGTTACAGTGGGTTTTATTGAACTCCGGGTGATGGGCAATATCGACAATCTGCTTGATCTAGCCGGTACTGGTTTTTGCTTCCGACACCTCCTGCGAATCAGGACTCCTGCTACTAAGATAAAACTGGCAGTACTTACCAGCCCGGTTATTGAGGTGGCTGCTAGGTAGATGGTGTGGGGCTGACTTCGTTGTCGATGTATTTCCTCTCGCGTGATGGCCCCATTTATTTTTTCTATCTCGGCTGCATGATCTGTCCACGCTTGGTTGGCATTGTCGGCAGCTAACAGCCGTACCTTACGACTTTGATCGCCATCAACCATAGGCTTTGTAGATCTATTTCTGGTGCTCATGCTCTCCCATGATGGTAATTCCGAAAATGAGGCTTGCCAAAGAGTAATATTTCGCTGAGTGTGGTCCTCTGATGTGATCAATAGGTCGCCGATCTGAAGGTGGCAATGCTCTTCGATTGATAACACTCCGGTGGCTCCGGTGGACAATAGTTCTCCAATCGCTGTAGGTGCATCGCGGCAGTTTACCTCTAATTTCGTCCTTTCGGCCATCACGAACAACCAGTGATTTCTGGTAATCATGTGGACTAGGCTATTCCATTTTGGGAGAATTTTTTCCTTGCATGGCAGCGGGTTGACATTGAAACTTCGAAAAAGGTTGAGCACACAGCTATCACCAATGGCTGTGACGATTGGTCCCAACTGTGGGCACAGGAAACGCAGATGATTTCCGAGAGTTGTCAGTTGCTGGCATTTTCCATATTGCTGGTAGTCTAGCAGGACATACTGGCGATCGTGATTATTTGCTGCTAAGAATTCGGCTCCGAATTCATATAAATGGTAACCCTCTTCATCAACAACTGCGGGAATGGTATATACTTTGTGCAGTTCAAAAGCCACTCTTTCCGGTTGAGGAATGTCTTTTCTGACCATAAGGTGTTGCGGACCCTGCATTGCGCTCACCTTAGCGATTTGAGTCAACAATTGGAAGTCCAGAAATTCCTCGGCTAAGTCCAATTGTTTTGTAGCGTTCGTCATAATTTCTGTTAGCTACCGGGCGTGCAGAATCATGGGGTGAAGCTTCCCATGCTCAGTGCGACTAGCATATTCGCATAACCTTCTTGGACATCGCTGAGTTCTCGCAAGAGGGTCATTAGTGTCAATATTTCATTTATCTCCACACTCCGTGTTAACGTTGTTATCTCCAGGTCTTAACTTTGCTGAGCGGCGGTGATGGCATTGATTTTATTCCATAGTCCCTCTCGCTCTGCTGCTGCCTGAACGCGCGACGCATTGAACAGATTGATCGTCGATGTCATCACTGTAGTCTGCTCTTGAAGCAAGGTGAAGTTGCGGTTTTCTTTTCCATCGAGATCCCTCAAAGCCGAGTATGTGTTTTCCGAATCTGCATGATCCGTGGTTCCGAAAAGTGTCTCGCAAAGTCGGGTCACCTGTCTGATCTAGTGACCAGTGCAATACCTTGCAATTAATCGCAAAGCATTACATCAGTCACTGCCGTCAGCTGGAGACCCCAATACTGTTAGTAAACAAACAGTAAGCTCAGCTGAGCATTTCACTATGCGAAGTGAGTTACTTAACCATGGCTTAATGTTTAATTACAACAGCAGTGGATGCAACAGTTTTTTAATAAACAATTCGCAATCGTCAAGCATTTAACTGTGCGAAGTAAAAATGCTTAGATACTGCAAACTGCTTAATTAGTCGTACACCTGCTGCTGGCTAAAGTTATGATGTCACAACCGCAGAATTATTAATATTGGGCCACGACAGCTTATCCCCAGGTAGTTTTGGAAGAGTGTGATAAACTTTATAGCATTCTGGCATGTATAGAGCCACCAAATATTTCTCTTCTCACATTCCCATCGAGATTCGCTCTTCTTTTTCTTCAAGGAACACATTTTGCATAATCTCGATGGGTTTTGTTTGACTGGATTTGGTGAAATTTGCCTAGGAAAGGGTGCCCATTGCAATGCTTGTAGTCGCAAAGGGCATACTGCCCCTGAAACTCTTCCACGGCGTTTGTATGATGGCAGGCTAATGTGCTCGGCCATTTTGGAGGTATTGACATATGTTAAAATATCGTAATATTTTGTTATAAATAATGTGAAATAAATTGTGATTATTACATTTTATTATGAAATCAGTAACTGAAATGACCTTATTTATGTCATTTTTATGAATAAAGTTATTGTCATTCACTTCAAAGACAAACCGGCGAACCGCCGGCATTGTGAGTCAGTGACAAATTTACCGTGGCCGGCGACTCGCCAGCTTTATGTTGCAATGGTGGGTTAATCGTGTGCTTACATTAAAAAAAAATGTTGTGTTTTACAATCTTTATTGGATTGCAGCTATCTTCAATTGCTTTGTGAAAGCATGTTGCTTAATTGTAAACGATTTGTGATTCTTTATATATAAAAATATAAAAAGTATTTTGGCTTGGTCCACTTTGCATATCACAAATTTTCTAAGAGACTCAAAATTTGTTGGGATGGTCTGACTGTACCATTCATCAGAGAATGTTTCGGTTTGTCATTAAAAACATTAATAATTAAACAGAGAAAAAAATGTTTATTCACAGCAATATTGGCAAGATTATAAAAAGAAAAACAAGTTCGTTAAAAGAATATTATAGAAATAAATTATATTTTATAAAATCAAACATTTTTTTTATATTTACCAAATATTTAGTGAAAAATAAATTACGTTTTTCCATTGGAACCACCATAAATGATTTTGTTTTTTGCTGTAGCAATTACCGGTATCCAATCATCAGGAACATAAAGACATGTGTTTCTAGTATTTTTTTATATTTTCGATAAGGCCAAAGTCGGCATCATATGGAAGATACGAATGGTCACTAAACATGAATAAGTGTTCGATGCTTGTAATAGAACACTCATCTGATTGCGTTACATAAGAATAAATAAGCGCAATTTTTATGTTTCGATTTTTTCCTCTACAACTATCAGAAAACATCACAACCTCTTTTGTGGTTACAAAATGTTTAAAGTAATATAAAAGGCAAGATCCCATCTCCTGCGGACCACGCAAAGCAACAGATTCATTCCATAGAAACATCGTTGATTTTTTTTTTCGTAGATTTTGAACACCGAGACAATAGGTCAATAACTGACTTTTATAGTATGTTTTTTCCCGTTGATAAAATTATAGTTGGCAAAGTCTTCATCAAATCAAAAGCGATTACGTCAACTTGATCTGAAACTTTTGAAAAATTTTGCATTGCTTCTTTAGTTTGCTCGGCTTTTCTCTGATGCAATTCTTGCGCAACTTTTATGTCCTTAGTTTTTTGTAGATCTATTTCAGATTTAATTTTAATATTAAATGAATCACACTTTCTGCAGAAATCCGTAATCGGAGCATGGACATGCAAGTTGAACCTAATAAATTATATAATTATTATTAAACTAATTGTAATTGCAATTGGAAAATAATAAAATATTAAATAGTGTTAAAAATATTTCTAAATTTGTACTCAGAAATTGCCTTGCTTGCATGCTTTTTTCGATATTCGGAATAAAATATTTTTATATTAAGGTCTGACGATAGATATTTCCTTTCGGATTTATGTCTACAGTAGTGCGATTCATGCAGAGGAAACTTTTCGATAAAATTTCAAACATTTGCAATCACTTCATCCCAAGTCCACGTCAATTTTTTGGAGCGATCATAGTTGTTTTGTGTTTTATAAACTTTTATATCAATACCGGCAGTGCATGGTAAGTAATAATCTCTGGTAACAATTTTTTGCTTTTTTTTATTGAGATATATATCGGCGAGCTACAGATTTCACCTAAATAAAAATTACATCATTCAATAATTTAATGAAGGGTTCAATGAATGCAATCTACCTTAATTTGGGCAAATATGTAATATTTTGCTTATCGAAATCGCCTAATTCATAAAATTTGTTGTAAATCAAATTTTGTGCATTTTCATCGAAACGGTTATACCATTTACCATTACAACAGGAAGTAATCACTTCAAATTTTTTTCCGGAATATTCGCCCCTTCTTCATTAACGTAGCTCTTGCCTTGAGCCTTCAGTATTTTTCTTTTAGTTTTCTTCCAACATCTATTTGTTAATATTCAGGATCGGAAGGAACACATTCTGAGCTTAAGGAAGCCGAAAAGTCTTCTCCAAACTCATTATTCTTATCTTCATATATACACATATTTTAAACATAAAATTAATAATGCAACAACGCAGTAGTAATTAAGTTATAGATTTGGGTGGGAGTAATTACTTACCACTATCAAGTAGATATTGATATTCCATATCAAACAATTTCTGCATTTTGAAACTTCTTAAGAAATACAAATGATTCACTATACTACTTCACAGTTTCATGGACAGAGTTCAACTAATTAACATTCCAAAAATCATATTGCACTACAATCACAAAATTCGAGGAAAAAGCCGTTATTTTCCTTTAGTGTCAAAGTGGACCAAGCCTCATGGTCCTGTATGGCTCTCAGCTAAAACAACAAAATTTGAAACATTAGTGCCATCTCGAAGAAAAAGTTAGAACTCAGTTTGGTCTGTTTTGGCATCGAAAAAAAACAGTTTAATTTTTCTGGGATGAACCATTCTGGCACTCAACGCCTTAATGTTTATTTATTTATTTATTTTCATTTGTTTAATATGATAGTACATAGAAAAGTCCACTAACACACTACTTTAACAGTTAATTTGATAAAATAAAATAAAATTACAAAATAAAAAGAATAAAAGCAAAAACAAAACAATAATAACAATAGGAAATTAATTTATGAAAATATAATTAGAGTGCTAGTTTACAACATTCATGTTATAGGAAACCAAGCTTAAGATACTTAAGTAATTAGAAACTAAAGAATAAAAATAAAAATTCCAAAATTAAGTTCAGACATAATGTTATAAGTCAAAAATTAAATAGCAAACAAAAGACAAAGAATAATTAGATAAGAAATAAGGTAAATTAAGATATAAGATTGTTGCAGCGAAACTTTGGCCAGAAGACATCATTGGAATCTAAAAGAAGTTACACACAAAGAATCCTTTCATTTTCACATAACAAAAAAATAGATATACTTATATGATATGTTAACATAGATCTTCTACTTTCTTTAATCCATATAGATAACATTTTGTTTATATCTGAAAATTACAGAAATTGCTTAATTAGCTTACTAAAGAAAATTTAAAAAGTAAACAAACAAGCAGTACAAAACTAATACCATTGTTGTTGGTCTCCCACAACTACATGGAATGGTATTACAAAATCCATCCCGGGTGTGATTATATCTGATATTGTCGTCATTTGCTAGCAGCATATATGTTTCATGGTTCTTAAATGATCAACCAGATCCCCTGGCTTTAATTGTTTTGCCTTTTGCACACTAATAGCACTGGAGATCACTTCCATTTTCATCTTCAAATGTAGGGGGAAGGTTTAATAAGGCTTCCATGGCTGCTGTAGGACAGGTCGTCATGGCTCAAGTTATTCCTTGACAGGCAAGACGCTGGGTTTTTTGAAGAAGAGCTTCAGCCGATTCTTGATTTGTTTTCGGCCACTATGCGAGAGTCGCATAGGTGAGCTGTGAGCATGGGTCTAACAACCGTAGTATACATCCAGTACATCATTATCGGCTTGTTCTGTCAATGAAGCGATGCCAAGTGTAGAAAGATCGCACCGCTCTGTCCGTTACTCTGGACAGATGCGAATTCCAGGTAAGTTTCTTGTCTAGAGTTATTCCCACATATTTGACTTCGTCTGAAAATACGAGTATCGTGTTATCAAGAAGTGGAGCCGTTAGTGAAAACTTCGATCTTTTCGTGAACTGAACGATAATTTATTATGCATAGTTAGTTCAGTTAGTCCGAAGAGGGGATCGGAATAAAAAAACGGTCAAAGATATTTTAGGCTAATCAATAGAGATAATTACATTAAAATTTTTTACATTAATCCCAAAAGTTTTCAAAGCTTTATTTGATTTGATTTTTATAAGAGTTATAAAAATTCTTTCTTATATTTCTGAATTTTTCGCATATTCTGGACCTATTTGATGATTTCAAAACCAAATTTATTGCTTTCTTACAACCCCCAGTATTTCATCAATATTTTAAAACATTGTGAACTAATTGGCTAAGAGTTTTCTGATTATTTTCTCAAATCGATCGAAAGCCCAATCAACCGGAAGAAATGAGTATGACCTGAGAAAATTAGAAAAAGAAACTTTTCCTTAATATTCACCACACGTTACTGTGAAAATGACATAACAATTTCTTCTCCACCCCACACCTATCAGCAAAATGACTAATAGTTTCGGTAGAAGTGTCAACTTGAAGTTTATTAAAAACAGAAAAAAAAAATCCTATGCTACCTAAACTTTGCCTTCGCACTGTTCATTTGCTATCCACTAAAAGGATCTTGGTTCTTTTATGTTGATGTCGGTAATGCAAAAAGTGCATAACATGCAATTTGCCTAGCATAAAATGACTCGATTATCGGAAGTTTGAGCAACGGCTGTACTTGTTGCAAGTGAAACAGTAAAAGGCGCTTCTGAATGTTTGTTGTTCCCTCATAATTTTGTGAGTTGTTTTTGGTCTAAGTCTATGTATAAGCGTTGAATTAGCAATCAATTTGTTTTTAACTGTTTTGTTTATTGAAAGTTTTATTTTAAATTTCACATGGTGCTGCAATAAGAATTGGTGTCATTGCCAGATCTGCCATTCAGCCAAGGCTCATTGATTGGAGCAAATAATTTTTAGAGGAGCCTTTTCTTTTTTAGTTTTACGCTGTTGTTAAGAATTCTATGCTTGCGTACATATCGCTCACCGCCAGCAATAGTGGCATAACATCAATTCGCGAAATTTGAGCCAATGTCTGAACTTGAGTTAGAATTTGATGCTCTATGTTCCTACGAAAGTGTCACTGCTGCATTTTTCCTTCCTATCTATAAGTGACTGTAATACCTTTGACACACTGCGAGTATAAGTACCATAGTTCGGATACCATTGTATTCGCTGTAACATGCTCGGTGTTCCACCAACTGAACATTTTTCCCTCGACGCATCCAGGTACATATTTCCTAAAAATAAACAAAAAAGAATTCACAAAGAATCAAATTCCAGTGAGGAGAATTCATGATACCTACCAACAAGTACTCCTCAAACTTCTTACAATGTCCCGCGATGACATTTGCAAGCTGAAAATAACAAAATATTATTAAAAAATGATCAAAATCAACATAATTAAACAAAACTTATCTAAAATACACATTTCTTCGTGTATACATAATTGACATGTCAGTCAAGTGACATTACGTCAACTAGATATTCTCGTAGCTGCAACTGGTATAAACGTCGCTATGGTAACGCCATGAGGAGTACATCACATGATCATCTTCAGCAGCTATAAAAAGTTGGCGAACGATAGCAAAATCACCCATTTCCAAATTAGAGTTGATCTGATCAAGTCCTAAACCTTGGAGTCTGTACTGAGTAAAATCCTTATCCAAACCAGAAGTTAATTCTGAAATCCTATAGAAGTTAATTCTACACAAACAAATTGAGGTTGACTCAATCCAAAAAACAGAAGTTAATTCTGGCTATCACAAATCTTTAAGGTTAACTCAATCCTATAACAGAAGTTAATTCTGGCCAAACAAATATTTGAGGTTAACTCAATTATCATATAGGAGTTGATCTTAAAACAAATACATTACTTGAGGTTGACTCAAAGTACGTCGGCTAGGAGTTAATCCTAAAAATTGTAAAAGTGAGGTTAACTCAAGCAATCTCACACAGGAGTTAATCCGAAGGTCTAGACAACTTTATACAAAAGTGAGAATAGATCTCTTTTCAGAGGTTAACTCTGCAATAAATACGTTCAGAAAATAATTCTGATCAAGGTGGAAAGAACTTCCATCCCACACGTACTCACATACTCAGATCGCTGCACTCATAAAAGCGCACAAGACTAAATGTCACAAGTGCCATCATTACTATCCCAAACGCAGCAATATTCCAGTTTGCTGCAATTAAAAAGGTACGCATACGATAAACGTCATCAGTACTGCCTTCATACCCTCACGTACCAGCACGCTAAAAACTGCTCTCTAGAAGCAGAATAGCTGGTTACGTTTATCAGCATTACTTATAGCAGCAATACCAGTTGTTATAAAATCAATACACTCCATATTACACCTCGTTTGGCCTCACGTAACAGTTCGAGCAAAAAACTTCCCAACTGCCCTCACGTAGCAGTTCGAGTGAAGCATTCTAATTTTCGAGATCAGACAAAATTTATTTGTTCTCACATATCAACTATCTCCTGCCTACTCACTCACCAAACTCTTCTTCTTCATTACAGGAGTAAGAAAAAAGCAACGCAGCACGGACCATTGCTACACCGCCATTTTTAGTGAATTTAGTGAATTTGCTTTTATTTGAAGTTTTATTTATGCATTAAGTTTTATTGAATTTGTGAGTTTTTAAGTAGTATTAAGTCTGAAATTAAATGAATTATGATATAGATTTGTAAGAAAATTGAATAAGCACGATTAGGAAATAAAATTTTATACTTTGAATATAGTTATCAATAAAAACCGGCACCCCGTCAAACACATATATAATACAGTCCACTACAGAGAATTTTCACTAGGTGACATATCGCATTATAGTTTCATTTGACAGCTTTTAAAACATAGTAAGTGTTGCTTTTCAAGAAATCGTCCGAAATATTTCTAGTGTCAACTTGGCGCCGCCATAAACTAGTGAATATCCCCGAAAAGACCTACTTGGACAAAAAGTCATAAGCTTGATAAATTTGTCACTAGTTGCAAGCGGCGCTGAAATCATTAAAAAGCTCCGTACACTAAGTAAAAAGACCGAAATATTTATACTAGCCCTGCCTTAGTTTGCTCAGCTTGTATTATGCTGTGTGTCAAAGGCATTATAAACCGACACATTTAATATGCTTTTGGCCATGGTAAAAATTTAATATCTCAATGTGTGTGCATTAGCGACAATTCTGACTTGTGCCATTATATTTGGGTAATTCAAAGTCAATTTTATTAAGCAGTAGTGATAGATTTAGAGTTATACTAGTTTAGACTATTCGTTAATGAGATTTTTTCCTAATTGTGCCAGTACAGCCTTCTCGTTTTGCTTGTTACAAGTTATACACATTTCTAGTTAATTATCGCCTCTAGTAAAAGATCCAAACTAGAAACCAAATATTTTACATAATATTAAAAAAATTAGTCTAGAGTCTGAACGTAGGTACATTAGATAATTTTTTCCTGAATTTAATTATTTACCATTTTTATTTTAATTATCAATATTGAGATGGTACCAATTACAAAGAAAAAATACGACGATTTAATGTTTTTTTTTTTAAAAACAAATGCAATAATAAGCAGTCATAGTCGTTTTTACAACAGTTTAAGGTTTAAGTAATAATAGTTAAAAATGGTCAGAGCTACTTGCATTTTTTTAATAAGGTATACTACGTTAGAGTAATAAATACGTTTCAATCCATAATGTAAAATAATCCACCCTATACACAATTACCTCTAGATAAACAAACTTGGTACTGAATTTCGTTTCTTCAATAATGCCACATCTCAAAAAGGGTGGAATATCTGATGATAATGGTAAAATGGTACCATATCATTAAAATAAAGATCACTAAAGCCAAACAATCGGAATTACCCAGTTCATTACTCATCTTTTCTAAATAGTGTCTCTTAAATTATCAAAGCTTGTTATGACGATTATCACATAGCTCTGATTTGTGGATTGTGCAACTATTGCAGGCGGTGAGAGATCTAACAGAGGTTACCAAGATTCAATTCACTACGAAGGTTTCTTTATAATAAATTACATTTCATTAATGTTTATATTCTCGTAACAGACTTTTATTATTTTCACAGGAATAACGACTCTCAGTTTTTTTTTTTTTCAAATTTTGAAAGCAACCCTTTTTTTATGTGATTGTATTAGAATATACCGATATGCGTGTTGACTGTGAAAAAAATGATTGCAGTTTTCTAACAATTTCAGTTACCGATAACCTTATGTTAAGTCTAAGACTGTAAAAACCTTACTAACTTCAAACGCGACTAAAATATAGTAGAGTAAATTTCAGCACAGTTGATAATTACCCTTGATGCGCAGTAGGTAGGCAAAAGGTATGCTCGAAAAGGATCTATCTATGGTTCTCGATTTCCAGCCTTATGAGGTAAAAAAAATACATGATTTTACAATTTTTAGTAATATAGAGTACATTTCAACACAGTTGATAATTTCCGTAGATCCGCAGTAGGTACCAGTCGTCTCCCACTTTAAAGTTATGCGAACAATCAAAGAGAGAATGATATGAGTACACTGTAAAATTGCAAGCTTTTTCGTTTGCTTAATTTTTTAAAATCTCATGCATGTGAAATATTTCTCACAGACACTTATCCACATACTAGAGTACTGCAGGTTACATTTAAATATGATATCTAGTTGGACGTGCTTCGCTTTTTTACATCATTTTAAATTTATATGAAAGTAAGTCTTTCTGTTTTCACTGAGAGGTAAAGGGAAGAACTCTTCCTGTTTTCTTAAGAAGGTATGGAAAATAAGCACGCCATCACTTATTCGTAGCTCGTATTTAAATGATATTTATCCCCTTCTTCTTCTAAAATAATGCACAAATCAAAAGTCATTACCTTTGACTTTTCTAAGTATTGTGTGAAAGGTATCAAAATATGAGGCCTCCCTTCCAAAACCAGTTCAACGTAAGGTATATTCTTGCAGTTATTACTAATGAATTCCAGGTAATGCTTACAGTAAACCTTATCTAAGTCAGGCATGCCCATTTTTTTCCGTTGGGGATATGGTCTCTGCCACTGACATGTATAACATAGACCGCTGACACTACTGGAATTGCGGAATGCCTCATGTCACAACAAATTTAAACAAGATGACGCTACATCTGCCAATACTAAATCTGAGTTGCAAGAATGGCCCCAAGAAAGCATATAGTGGATGATCTTATTCGGAGTTATGGACATGAAGTTTTACGTCTACCACCGCAGAGAGTACCAAAATGGCTCACCCTTAGTTTTTTGTCCCAGAATACCACTAAGGGGTTAGAAAATTTGTGATTTTACGATGAACTGTCATTTTTAAAAAAATCATATGGCGAGAACGGGAGCGACCGATTTTTCTGATTCAAATAAAGCTTAATGCTTTATAATTTTTTATAAAAAAATATAGCAGCACCGAACGAAAAAAAATTTTGTTAATAATAGTATTTACTCTTGAGGACCTCCAGCACTTTTTTTTGTATTTTGATTTTGAAGTTAGAAGCCCTATCCAATTATATAGAAAAAATTGCGATGGTGTTCGCCTTCGTTTTCGGGATATGAATATTTTAAGAAACCGCATAACTAACGTAACGCACTGAAGGAAATTACCTCTAATTCTACTGGGGACCTCTGGCACATTTTTGGTTTGTATTTTTATTTTGAAATAGCAGACAAACCAAGTATTAATATGACTATAATAACATGTTGGTAATGGTTCAAGAAAGTCCCGAGAGGTGGCATTACTTAGCAAAAATAACAGTTTTTGATAGCCTAATCGACCGAAAAGTTGAATAGAGAAAAATAAGTAAATCTTCTTTTATGTGCTCGCTAAGACCTTTCTAATAAGTACCCACATGAAGGGGTACGCAAGGAAGTAAAAATCGCGATTTTTTTAGGATTAAATTGGAACAGAATTTGAATGAAAACATAAATTCATTCTGATAAAATACCAACGATAAACGAGATATAAAGATTGCTGACTCTATAATTGCCATGTGCGTGAATTTTCAAAGACCACCGGTAGATGGCAAAATCTTGGTCGTCGTAAATTAATTTTTGCTATGAATTTGGGAACGGAGGGAAGACAATTATGTTCAAAAAATTAGAAAAAAATCGGAAAAACAGTAGCAAGAGGAATTTTGCAAATCGGATAATTGAGTCGAGATTTTGGATGGGGGTGGTTTGCTCTAATATATGTAGGTAACTTTGGTTATAAGGTGACTTTAAATATTCATATCTGAAAAACGGAGCCGAAAGCCATCGTAATTTTTTTTTACATGGATAGATAAGATTTCTAGATTCGACATATAAATTCAAAATTAAACTCACTGGTGATTAAACATTTTTTGTTTATAAATACTATTATTAACTTCGTTCCATGGGTCAGTATTTAAAAAAATGATGGCACTGGAATAAAAGATTTTGGAGAAAGGAAATAAATACACAAATTAAATACGATTTGGTTCCCATGTAATCATTGACAAATATTGTGAGTCCACCACCAGGGCGGGACATTGTCCTTTACCATGAAAAGGATATCTAACAAATCAGGTAAAAACGCTGGCGACCTCAACAATGAACTATGTACATTAAAATAATTAAATATCAATAAAAAAGGAAGTTACATCCTAGTCAAATTTGAATTTCGATTCAGAATATATTTCTTTACCTGTACGTAAGAAAAAGGACTTGTCAGGATAAACATAAACTAGAACAATTGAGACAATGTAACTTTGTAGCTCCTACCACCACTCGTATAAAACTTTGTCGTTCACGAATATCATTTTAATTATTTTGTTTTCTATTTTATAAATAAATGATATTGAATTTATCGGTGAGGTTTTAAAATCTAAAATAGGTGAAAGGTTAAATTAAATGGAAGATGTTAATGGGGTTTTCGATTCGACATTTCAAACATGTCACGAATGTTGTAATTTTCCCCCGCAATAGATTACTGAGTTTATTGAACATTTGCTGAAAGCGTATTTGTGTATGTGTGGATAGAGCCTACATGCATATTTGTGTATATACATAATATATTTATCGGTTGAAAATTTATAAAAATATATCCCGTCCTCCGCAAAAAAAAGAACCTATGTTCGTTTCATGCCACAGATGCGTATTCGAAATTTATATTTTATTTATCCTTCATTACCTTGTTTTCATTTTGCCCTACATGCAATATGCTAGTATTGGTTAAATGGTAATAAAGATATTCTGAAAAATTTATTAAGCAAGTATATGATCTGTAAGGGATGGGAGGATAAAGTGGACAGGCCGGGTAAAGTGTCCATCGGGATTTTTTTCCATTGGATAGTGCTGCAGAATTGCGGGATATGTGTGAATCTATCGAAGCAGATGCCGTCAGTATTGTCAGTTACCGTCCAAGTGAAAGCTGCGCTTTTTCGTTTGCAGGTAAATTTTTTGTATTTTTTTTTTCTTGTCTGATATAAGGAAAGTGGCTAATATTGTTGCTGTTAGTTTAGTACTAAGCAGAATTATAACTATTTGGTGCAGTACTGTTGTAACGCCGCCTTTTGCATTGAAAGTAGTATCTTTTGGATATACATAGGTCAACTAGGTTTGACTGTGACCAGGTTCCCAATATACCCGACTGACAATTTTTATTTAGGAACAGAGTATATAACTTCGTGATTTGCAGTTTATTCAATACAATACTATAATAAATAATAATAATGTAATAATAAACCAATGACACCGAAGCCATGTTGCAAAGATTTTTTCTTGTTATAGGACGATATCAAGATGCTCTCGAAGTATGTAAGGAAGTCAACCCTACAGTCATGGGACTCAAAGGCAATGCAACAGGCCTTAGAAGCAGTAAGAATAGATAAAATACAATTTGCTATAGCAGCTAAATAATTTTATGTTCCACAAAATACACTTAAAAAAAGGGTTCTAAAAAAGAAACTCGATACGATCGAAGAAAAGAAGGTTCTTGGGAGATACAGATGTGCGTTTAACCAGGAACAAGAGGAAGAGCTCCTTAATCATATCTCTGACATGGAACAATGATTTTATGGCATATAATTGAATAATCTACGCCACTTGGCATTTCAGCTTGCCGAAAAAAAACAATATATCGCATCGTTTCAATAAAGAAAACAAAATGGCAGGCAAAGATTGGGTATCAACATTTAGAAAACGGCAGCCTAATATTGCTCTTAGAAAACCAGAGTCCACTTCAATGGCCACTGCACAGTCATTTAATAGAGCTAACGTGGAAATGTTTTTTTAACATCTATAAGACTAGCAGTTCAAACAAGAAACACCAAAGTTTTCTCGCTTAAAGGAAGGCGCCGATTCGGTGCTATTTCTTCAGCGGAAAGAGGCCTGCTTTCCACATTTGCAATATGCATGTCCGCAAGAGGAACGTTCATTCCTCCTTTTGTGATCTTTCCAAGATAAAGAATGAAGGTTAAGCTTGAGGATGGAGCTCCCCCTGGAATGGAGTTTACCTACTATCCTACTGGATAGATGCAGACAGATATTTTCATGCAGTAGTTTGACCATTTCTTGAAACACGCCAAGCCTAAAGCCGAAGATCTAATTCTTGATGGACATGCTACCCACACCAAAAACCACACACTTCTTAGAAAAGGCCAAACACCATCATACAACTGTTGTATGTTTACCTCCACATTGCGCCCACAAGCTGCAGCCTGTACATGTATCATTTATGGCACTTTCGAAAACGTTCTACGTTCAAACTTGTGAGAAGTTTCTTCGCAGCAACCCTGGAAGAGTTATAACAATTTAAAATCAGCAGACTTCTCGGGGAGTAATTTTTATGTGTAGTTCTGTCAGATACAGCCATAAAAGGATTTCGCAAGTGTACATTCCCATAGTTCCTGAAAGCACTGATCTTGCTGCCACCGAAGACAGAGTGATAAATGATGAAACTGTAAAGATGAAGCTACGGGTGCAGTGGATGGTGGCGAATATGAATCTAGGGCAACAGTGGATAGTCGTGGTGGTGGGGCTTCGGCAACAGTGGATGGTCTCGAAAGTGAAGTGACTGGCAACAAAAACAATTTGGTGATCGATACACCTAAATCACAACCCACATCATTCTTAGTAAGTCCAAAGAACCTAAAGAGACAGGCTTAAAGCAAAGAATACTAAACAGAAAAAAGGGCCAGACAGCGATAATAGCACCTAGCCAATACAAAGCTGAATTTTACAAGAGAAGCTGAAGAAAGAGGAGGAGAATATGAAAAGTAAAAGGAGGAAAGGAGGAAAGATGATGAAAGCTGCAAGATCCAATAGTATTCCAGTGAATAAAAAATCAAAAACACAAACCAAAAAGGAAGCACATGCTGCTGTAATGAAACGTCAAAAAGACCTAGATGACGAAGAAGATGAGGATGTCGAATGTTTTTATTGCAATGGGTCTTTCTCTAAATCTAAGGATAATGAGAGTTGGATTCGGTGTTCCAGGTATAAGCAGTGGGCTCACGAGGAGTGTACTGGTTGCGCAGAAGAGCGCGACGAGTTTCAGTGAAGTAAGTAAATAGTATGTTTGAGTTTTGCTGAATTTAATTAGCTTTTAAATATTTTCCTGTATTTTTCCATTGAATTTAAATATTTGTTAAAAAAATATAATATATCTTAAACATGTTATTCTGTTAAGTTCAAATAGTTTTCAAATGGTTTCCTTGAATTTCATTATTTTTTTCAATAAACATATATATCTGTAACTGCTTTAATTAACCTACTATATGTGGGTAAAGTGGCTATTTTGCATACTTGAGATAGAACTCACTTCTGCCATACAAAATAATTATTTAACACAAATTAAAAATATTGTAATGTTCTAATCTGTTTACAGTTGATGCAGGTAATATTTTTTGAAATTTTCTTAATTTAGATGATTTTCCTTAGGGTGGCCACTTTACCCACATTTCCCCTACCTATGTACCTAAACTAATCATGAAAACGAAAGATATGGTTCAAATACAATAATTTTCATTCACTAAATTTTTCAACTACTTAACCACTAATAATTCAACAAGAGAATGCAAAAAATTAAAAGCAAAAATAATTCAAATAAGAATTAAAAATTAAAAAATAAATCCAAATAATACGATCCAAAAAATAAAAAGGTAATAAAAAAAAATGTTCAGCGTTTTTTACCTATAAATATGAAAACGCCGGGGATCAGTACTTCCCCAGTAAATTTAGTTAGTAGATTTCAGCTCGGCTCTTTCAGTTGCTGCAGTCTATCTCGATGTTCTCTTTAGTGACTTCTGTTGGTCCTTGGGGCTTATCTTTAGCCTTCAGTTCGGGTTGATGTCGTTTTTTGTTCTCTTGTTCACAGTTATCCTTTGGTAACTTTGTAACTTTCCGTTTCACTGCAGCCTTTTCCTTTACAGATGAAGCGGTGTATCAGCAGTACTGCATCTCGTTCTCTTTTGCAATTAGTTCTTAGTGGGAGGTTCGGTAGGATGTGGATTGCTGGAAAGTTTAGGAATTTATCATTCCTAAAGAATTTGGTTTCTTCAGAGCCACCCTGTGAATAATCGTGGCTAAATTTTGTTTATGCGAGGGAGTAATGACCTTTGTGGCGGTAGAAACTTATTCTACCATCATCTAGATGGCAGATGTTTTTAGTCTCGATCTTTCTTAAGAGAAGTTCATGGAATTTTGTCTTGGACCTTGCAGCTTGGTAGCTGCACCCAGTGCTTCCAAATACAGATCAACTCAGATTTCTAGACATTCATTTTGATCCCTGACTTCCTGTGGTAGCAGTCTAACTTTTTAATGTGTAGGATGACTCTACTTGTAGCCAAATTCGGGCTTACATGAGGAAGTTATCCGCATAAAAGTGCGTTGTGCCATTCTCGTTTGGGGGTTGGTCTGAAGTGTAAAGATTGAAGAGAATTCGGTCCTAAAATAGAGCTTTGGGAGACACCAGCTTCTATTGCCTGGAGTGGTGAATTGGGATCTTCGTGTTCCATATAGAATTTCCTAGAAGTTAGGAAACTGTGAATTAACATATTGAAGTGTGGGTGAAACCGAGCTGATTCAATTTGAAAACAAGCCCTCCATTCTGAGTTGAATGCGATTTTAACATCAAGGAAACAACCTGTGATGCATTCATTCCTATTTAGGGCTCCGCGTGGTTGCATCCGTATGAAACTTTAGCAGTAGATGAGAGGTAGAGTGTTGTGGTTTGAAACCAAATTGGGAGTCTTAGCAGATATTTTTTCCTTCACAGGTGTTTACAATCTGTTGCTTGATGACTTTCTAGAAGAGCTTTCCCAAGTTTGAGATTAAGAAGATGGGCCTGAACTCCTTGCAGTTTTTTGACGAAGGCTTTTTGGGGGTAGGGAATTTCCATTTTTCTGGGAAGTAGCAATTACTGATGCAAGTATTGAACACGATACTTAGAAAGTCAAGAGCTATCGGTGGAAGTTTTTTAATAATTTTATTGGAAATTTTGTCGAGGCCACTTAATTTTGTTGAAATTTTTTGTCTTGGTTTAGACGAAGAGGTGCAGAAATTTGGTGAAGGTATTTTGCTCTTCAGGATAGATTTTGGGGTTATGCGCGCAGAAGAAGGTTTATGGTAAGGAGGCCTTTGCATTCCGGAAAATATTCACACTGCTGTTCACTTCCAATGAAAACTATGGAGTGAGTACGAAGAATTAGTTATCTGTAAAAGTGTCTTGAAAATATTATGCCAATGCATAACAATTTTCCTATGGGAGAACTAGCGTATCTTGGCTATTCTTTATGACCTTAGGGAGATTTGGCTTCCTGGAATACACCTTAAATATATTTTCCAGCTTGATTTTTTCAAGACTATATGTAAACTGCTCGTCACAGAACAGGCTTGTTTGCTCATCGATGATAATCGATAACCATTTGACTTGAGAGAGAATGGACTGGTACTCCGCATTTTGGGAATTGAGTGTTCTATGATAAAGGCAGTTTAGGATTTTCCGCAGCTTTTTCCTGTATTTCTGCTAGAAGTTCCTGAGAGGTGATCTATATTGCTCAGTAGGCAACTTGTGAAGACCTATATTTGGGAATCAATTTCTGCGTTTGTTAGGTTGCTATCGCTGGAGGGATGGTTGTTTTGATAGAGAGTCATCAACCTGTCTTAGAAGCCATTCCAGTTAAAGTCTACCAAGGTGGTGGAAGTGGGTGGGGTCATCGTCAGTATATTCACCAATGAATTATGTGTGATGGTCACTTCAATTGCTAGCTGATCTAACGTAGTTGAAGTTACTGATTTGGGAAAGTAGGTAAATCATGCTTAAAGAAACAATATAAAAGTCTACGTAGGAACCTGACCGGTGTAAAGTTGGAGTGGTTGGTGAAACCCCAATGAAATTATGGCTATCTCGATTCCGATTAAACCAATTTGCTATGGTTCTATCAGATGATATTTCCATATTGGATGCCTCGCATAGACCGTGTAGGTGTAATCTTTGGAGATATTCTTGATGTTAAGGTTCCCTTTAATCTGCACTGCCCGAGTACCACATCTGTTATAAAGGGAAATAAGGTCTGAGCTTCATTTGTTCACATTTAAGCCCATTATGAATAAAGATGGCCATGCCATGGGAAGAAACGTTTCTATCTGAGCGGCTGGTCGAAAATTTTTCAGAATTTTATTTGTGGTGAGATCTGAGATGCGTCTTTGAAAGGAGGACAAATTTGGGTTCCTCTTCCGCAAGAAACGAATTCAAGGCTATCCTCTTATTATGGCTTACAAGAAAGTTGCTTTTTAATGCAATTATTTTCAATTTGACGTTCTGGGAGGGAAGACAGTTTCTTATATTGGGAGATAAAACTATTAATTTTACCCATGGGTGTGAAATGGTCACACCCGAAAATAACTTTGGCCTCTTGAGTACAGAAGTTATCTGCCTCATTCTGTTTAGGCCTTGGGGCTTGTCTTTCTCTAGGGACTTTGGGGAAGCTTTTGGGGGTTAAATTGGGCTGTTGGGGTTTGTTAGTGTTGAGATTGTTATTTGTCTTGTTACTAAGAATTTAGGAGAACGACATACCAGTATTTATGTAATTTCTCTCCGCTTCTCTGGTAATTTTTTCATATTCCCAGCGGTAGCCATATCTGCTATTTGAAAAGCGAGAAGGCTTGTCATCATGTCTGTGATGACAAACGTCATTGGTTGCTGCTGTGGCAGATGATCTGTTGTTAAGTTGTTTTTTTCGATATGTTTTTAACAATTTGTTTTTGTTTGGTACTTTGGGTAGAGGAATATCCTAACGGTTTCCAAGATAACAGGACTTAAACGTAATTCTGTATGTTTTTATATGTCACCCTGTAACTTCTTCGCATTACACGCTATGATGAGATTTAAATAAGTTATGGCCCTTCCAACGGTCTATAAATTATTCCCCTCTGCCCCTATCTTTTAAAGTTATGGTTTAACATATTTGAAATTTCGGAATTTTAACTTTTTTCTTTTTTTTATTTTAACTACTATTTTTAAACAAAAAAAACACGTCATCAAGTTTTCATATCGTAGATTTAAAAAGTCCAGTAAGGCTTTCTGTGATTTTTGCGCTTTCTCTTTAACATATCCAGGAAAATGGCATTAAGAGCTCGTCCGCAAAAGATAATTGCCTACTTTCTGGCACTTATTGAACTTTTTCGCTGGATTTGCTTAAAAAACAGTACAACTAAAGTAGAAAGGTTCACTTTTTGGGTACAGAGTGTAATAAGTCATTTTAAAGCTAAGCTTTTGGGCTTCGTAAATACAATATGAAAAATTGATCTTGCGTGATGACGTATTATTTGATAAAAATAATAGTTAAGTAAAAAAAACGAGTTAAAATTGCAAAATTTTAAATGTGGAGCCATAACTACAAAACAGAAGGGAGGAGGGAATTTATAGAAAATTTACAGGCCGTTGGAAAGGTCGAACGATTATCTATCTACAGACGTTTAAATCATCATCATAGGGTGTCACGTGGAGAAGTTACTGGGTTATTTGTGAAAACATACCCAAATATCTTTAGGTCCAGCTATTCGGAAACTGTTAGGACTCCCCCACCCCCGTCCACTCATACAATTTGTTTTCGCCTACGTACGGTCTATCCGTAGCCTTCTGGTTTCACACCACTTACGGGATGGACACCCTGTATAACTCGAAAATATTTTTCTTGGTATCATAATAATGTGACTTAATTCAAGAACTTCATAATAATTTCTGTTCTTATGAAAATTAGTAAAAAACCTAAAACGTCAAAGTCAACGTATTTCTTAACAAAATCCCAATTGGAGTACAAGGAGGACAACTTTTTAATTTGCTCTTTTCCACAATTCAATATTGTTGGTTAGTTATTCGTTGACTTTAAGGACTTGCAATGTTTGGCCATTCGCCATTTAGCTTTTTATTTATGTGTAATTAATACAATATTGTAGTGCGGTCTTACTAAGACCTTATAATAGAATAAATAAAGAAAAATTCCTACTATGGTTATTATGGACACAATGTCACCCCATTTTTCATCCCATACACTTCACTTCATCTCTCAAGTAATACGTATGTAATAAAACAAGGAACTCTACACATTACTTCCGGTTATTTATCCTTCCTCGTCTTTGGGAATGAAGAACATACCATTGACCACCAAATAAATGTGAGATTGCTTTTATCCCGAAGAAAGTCCTGCTACCCTTCACACAGGAATAACAAAAAAAGAGATCCTTTTATACATACATACATATACATATTAAATAGGTAGGTACATGAAAATCTTATAAATAGCTGGGAGATATTTGTTTTCCCGTTACTCAACATCTTTGTACACATGCCAGCTTCCTTCTTTATGCTGTGAAAGACATATCACCCGACTCTATTGGAGGAAATTATTCAAATATTAAAAAGCTATTTAGACTAAGCCGGATAACGTTGCTTGCTGAGGAGTATTGAACTTGGCGTGCGTTAGTTAGTTGCTGCTCCTCCGACAATATTGTCTCGATGGTGAGATATTAACATGTGATAACCTCACGGAAGTGAATTGAATGTCAGCCAAAGCTTTAAATTCTGAAGGCTGTCAGAGATGTACGTATGTAGGTGTATCCTCTTTTATCTATATCTGTCTTTTTATCTACTAGACATGCACACATAGTCTATTTATAAATCTTAGTTTGAAAAAGGAGATTTATTTCCCAGAGCAGGTTTTATGCTCTATTTTGTCGTTTTCTTAAAATAAAATTTATGTTAGGTGGTACATAAATTTGTTCGTAATGTTGTTTAATATAGAAATACAAAAAAAAAAAAAAAAAACCGACCAAGTGCGAGTCGGACTTTCAAAATCGAGCAAACGCAAAAGTCTATTGTATTGGGATCCCCTTTAATTTTTAACATTACATTATTTCCATTATTTGTTGTTATAGCGGCAATAGAAGTACACACTCTGTGAAAATTTCAACTCTCTACCTATTACGGTTCATGAGTTACAGCCCGCTGACAGATAGACTTAGTAATACGGTCCTGTTGGAACCCTTGGGTACGGAACCCCAAAAATAGATTTTCATAATAACAAAATAAATTTTAATGTTTCAAATATCTTTGCACTAAATTTTGAAAATAATATCTTTTAGACTTCCGGAGGTGGCACCCCTGGTAGGACAGGAGCAGTGGTGTGAGGTCTACGGGATCGCAAGTATATTTTACAGTTTTTAAAAGATAAAATAAAAGTTTGATTTTCTACGTTTTTATTATTAAAGACCGACATCTTAAAATTTTATACTAATACGAAAAGCTCAAATATTCATGATAACGTGTGTCTCGTGCAGTGGTGCAGTCATATATTTGAGAGTGTAATCTACACTGTAGAATGTCTAGTGAAATATTGCACTTCTCAGCTGAATATACTTCTATTCGTCAAAAGAGGTCGCTAAAATCATTACAAAAATGCGTTGGTATCTTTTTATGACATCGCTTTCCTTTTTCCTTTTCTGAAACTTACTCAAATTAATATTTTTTCTTTTTAATTAACGTTTTAGTATAACTGAGTTCATAGAGCCTGAATAAAAATTTTAGTACCTATATGTGCGTGGAAGCTACCAAGTTTTATAAATATAGTGTGAGGCGTTCTTTTCTAGCAGCCATACCTAGCATTTTTCTGATTTTTTTGCTCTGGAATAAAATTAACATTTTTCTAACCGTGCATCTGCTGTGTTTGGGACAGGTACTAGAATATCAGGATACAAACACATGTCAGAAGAGTTGGCGACCGACTGATGGGGAGTATACGTCTAATGTTTTACCGGGAATACACAGCAGCTTACAAAACTAGATTTATTTACAACAAAAATTAAATGTGTAATAATATTGGTGCGAACTTATAAGGCACGTGCCACTTCCGAAAAGTTAAATGTGACCACAATTTTTCGATATCGATTAATTTGAGAAATATTCTCTTAGGAAGTTCATTGGGTGTTATCATAGATGGCACAGGAATTAGATATCGCATGGTATTATTGTATGCATGTCATGTATATGTATATAATTTTTTTTCAGAATTTGAGTTTGGGACCTCAACTTTGTGATATCCAAAACCCTCGAAAAATACTTACCAAGCCACGAAACAGACTCCCTCACTACCACATCAGGGCCCTAACTTAGTCCTAACTCCTAACATTCCAAAATATTTTCAGCGTTCTTATGTAAAACCATTGACATGTATAATATGGACTGACTACGTCCATAGAAATACACTGTAGAAAGTGGGCTAACTTCTATATGGCGTTCTCTGTTGGTCTAAGCACCAAATACCAACTGAGAGAGAACGGTAAACAGCAAATAAATAAGTGGATTCGTCGAAATAAATGTGTTTAAATTAATTATTTGGGTCAATTAGCGATAAAAAGTTTTTTACCAAAGGAAATTTATTCATTGATACTCAACAGAAATTCGAATGGTTTTTCAATGTTGACGTCGACGTAAGAACTATTTTTGACATAAAAAATTGTACTCACATGAAATCAGCATATCGAGCAGTCCATATTATGCAGTGTGTTCCCCCTAGAAGGTCAATAGAGCAGGAGGCGATAGTACTCACCTACACAAACCAAAAAGTTTTTAGCGGGGAGCCATACCAAGCATTTATAGAGTGATTCAGAAAAACGCTACCTTTTCACAAAACACCCTGTATCGTAAAAAGTACCGGGCGTACTGTTACGGTTAGTAGCTCATTGTATGCAGAGCCTCCTGGCCTTTCCAATAACTCCTCAACACACTCAAAGCTTAAGCTACAGAGATGTCTTAAGCTAAGGCTTAATAAATATTTCAGATTCACTGTCCAGAGTGCAGTGACATCACTGACTTAAGGCAAACTAAATTTAAGCCCGTCATGTTGAAGGCTTAAACCTCAGATATTGCTGTGAATATTATAATTTTTGTTATTAATCGATCGTACGTATTTTAAAAGTTATACTTTAAAACTAAATTAAAAACTCCAAGCGGAAAATAGTTATCTAGATAGCAGTTTTGAATACTGTCGGACAGCTAGTATCAGCACTCCATTTGACGTTTTAGGAACAAACCAAACAGCTTAAGACAACAATGAGTTATTTATCTGATGAAGAGGATATAGCTGCTATGATGATTTTGGATCTGATACACTCATAGATATAAAGCTTGACTGACTGGTAAAAACCGCGAACAGTTTAAACAAACGAGTGATAACAATATTTTATTTTGATGTCTTCTTCTTCATCGGGATTCACAAAGACAATTTTCCTTTAAAAATTCACAATCACCGCAGTGCTGATAATATAAAAGTTTTCATCTGAGGTTTAACTAAGCCTATGTTTACTGGGTACTGTGAAACCTAGTAGGCTAAAGTTCTAGGATTAAGCCGAACCAACGGCTTAGATAAGCTCTGGCTTAAACCTGAATTTTAAAACCGGTCATTAATGACTGAAAACAAGTAATTTAAAAAAATATCGGCTAATTTCGGTATGACCTGAGTAGGTTTTGTTTAGGGATATACAGGTCTAAGCGAAATAATGGGAGGTGCCGACTCGACAAATGACAAGACTAAGATAATAAATGCAATATTCAATGTTTATTTATTTAAATAAATTTGTTTTGTATTACAATTTATATTGTAACAAACTAATTAGCTCAATATCAAATGGTAATTAAAATTGAAGATAAGAAAACACTAATTGAAATCAAAATGAAAAATTTAAACAAAAGATAATCCAAATTAAAAATAAAAATTCAAGTAATAACTCAAGAAAAATGATAATTCAAACTAGTAAACAAAATAATAACTCAAAAAGAACTAAAATGATAATAAGTAAATAATAATAAATTTCAACCAAAAAATTAAAAATAAATATAAGGAAATCCAACAAGAAATGCCGAAGATTCTGCCGTAGTAAAACAAAAAAACTATATTAATTTTTATTTTTCGCAAGGTTAAATGAATAAGCGTCACTGCGGCCTATATAGGAGATTTGCCGGAATTCAGAATGAACCTTCTGGTATGGGACAGCTGAAAAAAACCAAAATCTCCATTAAAATAGACTTGTTCAATGACAGTGTCACTGATCCCCCTTTTGGATAAATTACTAGTCAAAAAGCGCAGCAGTTGATATATGTTCAAATTCACCCAAAGATTTCCTTGACTAAGTCAGATTCAAAGCTTCTGATCCGTCTCGGAAGCCTGCTAGAACTGCAATGCATTTTAGCGCCAGACTCTACTTTATTTATACTCTGGAAATGTACAGATTAAGTGGGGGCTCAGAAAAAATTGCATGGCGTTGCATGTATTGTGCTTCTGCTGTGCGCATTACAAGTGAGAACGAGTGAGAGCTCTGAACATTTGAGTGTACTGACGTAAGTCAGATGTTAGTGGTGCTGATATAGGTAGCTGTGTTAAATATTTGTGTAAGTTATTTTACTTTGTTTCTTTTGTATCTGTATTTATATATTTTTCCTCCTTTTTCAGAATATTTGGAAATTGGAGAATTCCAGTGGAGCACTGGAGTCGGATTCAGGGTTTTTAGGTGAATTTATTTCCATGCTACAATTATTGTAATTTACGTTTGTTTACTTTTAGTAATCGAATGTTTATTTTATTTTTAGGTTTTGATGCACCAAAAAGAATAGAGAATAGTTTTTTATCCCTTTAAGGATTTGGTGAAAGCATCGTAGAATTCTACGTGGGATATTATGGATATGTTCATATGGTTTGTTTATTATTTCATACTTAGCTTGTAAGTTCTTATGATATTTCTGCGGCTGAACAGGTTTTGAGCTAATAACTCTTTAACGTCTGCAGATAACACGTAGGGTATAATAGGTCAAACTAGAGAAGAGAGTCTACTGTTTAGAGTTTTTGTAAAAAAAAAAAAAAAGTTAAGTTAACTACCTATTTATAAAAAAAAATGTTAAAGTATAAAAAGAAAGATAAAGAATCCGAAATTTTTAGTTTAGACAACCATTATTCTTGTGGAGAGAGGGTACGGGACTGATTGCGCAGTCGTTGGAAAGGCCATGAAGTTCTGCATACTATGAGCTCTTAACTGTGACCGTACGTCCGGTTCTTTTTAAGATACAGGGTGATTTGTGAAAATCTAGCTTAAGTATATTGCACAAATATGACGCCCCCCCCCCCCCCCCCCCCGCAACCTAAATGTCAATGTTAGATCCACTCCTGTACACCAGCTCATTTCTGTAACTATCAAATATAGAAGATCAAAATTGCAATTCTCTATTTCACTTCACTTTGTTGTTACTCTGCACCACTGTGTTTCTGTATGCAACTCTACTCAGTTGTCTATTATGCCTACTACAGAGCTCTATTCAGCATATGAATACACGACTAGAAATGTTTCTGTAAGGCCAAGAGTGGAACTTGTCTTCTCTGTCAGTTGAGAATATTCTCGATAGAATTCTTGTCATTGAGTATGTGGAAAACACTTGAAAGAATTTTTCCAAAAAGTTAAAATACGCGAAAATAACTTTTAAATTAAAATGCCTTTATCTATTTTTACTTTTTGTAAAATATTTACAGAATTATTAAACTTTATAATAATAAATATAATGACATCATAAAATAAATTAACAGGCTTTGACATTTCTATTCTCTCAATTTTTGTTTCAGAATCGCATGTTCCTTATCCTTTTCTTTGCATCCCAAGAAACTGACCATGCCTTTCTCAACTGTGTATACAGAAACGAATAAATTACACTAGTAGAGTTAAGGATAGTGAATTTGTTTGACGTTATCGAATAGAGAATTTTCTCAACTGAAATTACAGAAATGAACTACATAGCCGAGTACAGAGATTGTGAAATGGAGCACAACAGTTTTTTGAGCGTAATGAGAGCAAATCTTGTATTCATTTGACCTCCTGAACACGGTAGATGAGAGAAAATATGAATCACTTGAACTATACATCATTTCAAATGTTGTGGTCCATTCCAGAAAGGCCCAACACTCATATAAAACTTGTACACTATGCTCTGGTATTGCATGCAACATCTAGTTCTTGTATAATCTATGTTTTTTTGTTATACAAAATAATGAGCTTGATCAGAGTTAGAGGTCGTGAGTTCATGGTCAAGCAGTGATTCTAGAGCACTTGCTCAAACTCATTCTGATGATGGTATGCAAAATAAAGATATCTCACTCAGATGTATAAACTCTTGATTAGTGAAATCGATCTCCTGACTTCTACCACATAGTCGATATTAATTAATCAGTTCGTTTTGTAATACATTCCTACGAAAAGAAAACGAGTTTTCCTGTTGCGGAATTTTAAAAATCAAGAAAAAAGAAAAATAAGAGAACATCTTGCGAATATGTATAGTGCAGAGTGAAGAACAAGTCTGCCTTAAATAGGGCTTGCAATAAAAATATAACTTTGAAGGAAGAGTTCCTAGAAATTCTAAGAAATTTTTTTGTTATTACTAAGCCAAGCTTAGGGGATACCTACCCTATGATACAAAGCTCAACAGGGCAGAGAGGTGATAGGAAAGGATTGGGGGATATGAGAATAGTGGCGGTGGTGATAATCACTCTTGAACCTTGGAACATCGCAACCCGGAGGAAAGATAGAAGATGGTAAACTGTTACACATTCGCACACCTCGGGATAAGAAAGTCTAACGGAATTTTACTGTACGGCCAACAGTATTTTGAAGCGTAAAAGCATATGCGTAGTTTGCAGCCCGAGCTCTCCATGCAGGAATTAATCTATAAGGGTCAGACTAGGTATTTCATCATAGCTGTGACCATGCATGCATGTAGTGATAAAGGACACGAAAGGAATCCGACATTGTGGCGGTATTCAAGCGAATCGATATGACAAGCTATTGCCAAATCGCCAACGAGCTTGAGGGCTCTCGTTTGGACAAAATCCAATGAAGCTACAGCTGTACTATCAGCACCGTCCCAGAAATGGGAGCTGTATTCCATTCCAGGTCTAATGGAGGACTTTTAAAGTCGCACTAGATTCGATGGGCTGAAATATTTCTTACACCTTTTCAGAAATCCAAGGCATTTCGATGTTTCTTCATCAGCAGAGAAGACGTGATCTATCCAATTTAAATTACTGGAAATATTAATGCCAAGAATGCATAAGGACGTTGTATCGAAAATCATGCTCCATTAAGAGAAATGGGAGCGGAAAAATTATGATCTTTTTTTAAAGAGATGAGACAGCGTTGTGTCTTTGATTCATTGAATTCGACGCGATTTGCTTTATCCAAAATGAGAGTTATAATGAAGTGGAGAATTTGTATAAGAACGAAAAAGTCGTAAAAAAACCGGTGATCATGTTTTTCAATAAATTAACGGTGAATTGATAAATTAGTAAATTTGAAGATGTGTCTGGTATAATCTCTGTTTAAAATATAAATTAAAACCTTATTAAAAAGTATAATTAAGTATAATTTCAGCATAAATTCTCTTTAGAAGCAGTGCATTCACTATCATTTAATATTGTTGTGATTGACAATTCCTTGATCACATTTATTTAATGAAAAATATATACAGGGTGGGTCTTATACTTTGCACCATCTATTTTGTTGAATGTTTGAATGCGTTATCTTTTTACTAAACTTGATTCTAGAGGGGGGTCATAACTCCAATTTCTATTCCCTGAGTCGGTACTTAGAAATATTATTAGCACCGATTGGAAACCCAGAGCACTTGTAGGTGTGCTTAATGGGCTAAACAGGAAGTTTACTGTCTCTATTGGAGCTAGGAATGAGACCATACAAAATTGTGGTGGACATCAGCACTGTCCATACCTCATCTAACACAGAAGGGTGTTGCGGAAATTCACAATTGTCTGTTCTGCCAGGAAGGAAGACCTTTCTATGTCCTTGTCCGGTCTTTCCCCGGATCAGGGTGGATACTCTTAGATTTGCGGATGAACTGAAAAGCTTCTTTCACTTCGACATTATACGCTTCATTAGAAGGCAAGAAGATCTTGGGAAGAGGTTTTTTTTTAGCAGATTAACATAATGAGCCGCCTTAGCCTACGTGCTTCTTTCATCCCAATGCCTGAAAAAAAAAAAAAAAAAACATACTGCGAAGGACGAAGGATATGTTTTACTGTGCATAAAATTTCAGCTCGCTAGGTTAACGCGTTCTCAAGTCATCGTCCAGATAAACAGACGGAAACGCAGTAATCAAAATAACTTACAAACCATGGTTAATTGTTCAATCCAATTTTTCGTACTATATGCATCAGAAATGGAATAAAAATCCCCGTAGGGATGTCGAGAATAGGTGACGTACGTCATCATTTGGCATAATTTATCAGCACTCTGATAGCACATAGAAACTTTCCAGCCATCATCATGTTCTCAACACCAATGCTACAAAAAATCATTTTACTTCCAAATGTCGCTGCTTATTCTGCTCATGTTCCATATTCCAAAAGAAATACACATACACTGGCAACATTTATGTATATGTATAACAGTTGATAGAACTGTAATCTCTAACTTTCCATACTACTCATAAAAGCGGGGAAGAAACAACAACTTGTTTTAACATGACATTATGACAGTTTCCTCAGCGAAAGTGAAATGTTTTTTTCGGCTCTTCTTTGGAGACATTTTGTGAAAATCAGTTGGAAAATACACGAATATCTTGAAAAGTACATATTTTGCTGTAATAATGCACAAAGAATAGAGAGATGATATAGTCTATCTACATAAATTATGCTCAATGTAAGACTAAAAGCATTGCAGAGATTATTTTAACTACTCACGGTTGAAAACAAGTTTTGGAATTTTTCTGTCTTCAACTTTATCTGATCTTAAAGGCGATTGAAATAAAAATAAATAAATACTGCAAAATAAAACAAGTTGTTGGGACATTTGCCATCTTGACCAAGTTATTAAAAATATTTTTCTTCCAGGTTGGTCCTACAATGTATAAAAAGTAAGACAATTTCCTAAATTTAAGACATGTTTTATCCTAGAAATAAATGTAATTTTCGCTAATAGAAAGGGAAAATCAGGTCAATTTCCCCAATTCAATAGAGTATTCAATGAATTTAGGTATTTGGCACCAGAAAACCTCTAAAGTACGTAAAATTGCCGAAATGTTAGGCTTTGTTGGATATAAGGAATAGAACATTCAATAAATTAGGTATTATGCTACATTTTTGATTGAAGTATATTTTCGTTAATATAATTCACACATTGTTTTTGAAAACAAGTCATATAATGTTTTTCACTATTTTGTTTGAGCGTGCCAAGCGCCCCAGGAATAACTTCCATACTACCTCTAAGTTTTAATGAAAAAAAAAAATCTATGGTAGCAGAAAATTGCTCGCCAAACAATTGCTCTCCCGCAGTTGCTCGCCCAAAATTTTTCGTCAGGAAAACGGCTCGCCACACAATTTCTCGCCACACAATTGCTCGCCATGAAAGTCGCTCGCAGACGCTTTAGTAATTGGTTACGGCTCCGGGAAATAATGCCCAACGAAATAACGCCTAAAAGTGATAAGTGAAATTAGACCCAAAAAATTTGGGTCATATTTCCAAATGAAATAAGGCCCGAAAGCAAATGTGAAATAAAACCCAAAGTAGGTGGAAAAAGGCCCAACAAAAAAGTGAACCAAAGCCCAAAATTCACGTCAAGGGAACAAGCAAATGAAGTAAAGCCCAAAATATTGATAATGATGTGTGTAAAGTTAGCGTCTCGCGTGGTTGGTGGGGTGTGGGTGGTGGCAAGGGGTGCAGGGCACATTCATATTCGATTTAAAGTAAGAACGCCGACGCCCCCCCCCCCCCCCCCGCCAACCAAGCGGGACGCGTTCTTACTCTATACACATCATTGGGAAATATTTCCTTAATTTTCTGAAATGATTTTTGGGCATCATTTCATCAGGATCAATTTTGATTCTTGGCCTTTATTTCATTTACGAATTTTGGATTTTATATCATTATGAAATAATGCCCCAAACCGATAAGTGAAGTAACAACCAAAAATTTTGGGCATTAGGTATTTCACATTTGACACGTTAAAATTTATATGGAACATTTGGGTGTTATTTCCCGGAGCACTTTTTTACATTAATACAGGTAAATTAAGGAACACGTTTATTGCATAACATAAATATATAATTTCAATTATTACTTACAAGTAATTGTCGTCAACTGAAAGATTTTATAAAGACTTACAAAGATTGTCAAAATAGAATTATATAATTTTATTGCAACACTAATCGACCAAAATAAAAATAAAGCAAATATTAATTAATAAAAACAATTATATAATCAAAAAATTATTTTCGTTAAGTGACAATAATTCAATATGCGAGAGAAATATTTATAAATATTCAAAAATTATGATTTTGAGCTATGCCACGTAGAAATTCGATTAGTGTTCTATTTGGGTAGTCGTTAAGAATTATTGCTATCCTTTTCGCATTGTATTTTCCTGGACATATTAGAACTCACAGCCGCTTATAAATTGCTCTATTTTTCCGGAACTCATGTTTTGTCCAGTTTTTAGTGCGACAACAATAAAATTCCATATACCTGCATGCTGTGCGCCAATTAGTTCAGTGAAGGAACGATGCCAACATTCACAAGACTTGTTGGTTTTTGGAAAACTATTTGGAACGGCACTATGACAGTTCTACAAGTCTAGAGGAAATCGAGGATTGCGACGATAACATCGAGTTGGCCTACCAATCCACGTATCCTCGAAATAATCCAATACAGGTTGCAGGTTCAAAATCAATGTTCTCGCATAAGTCTTTGAAACTGCATTCTACATGTGCAACGAGAATGAAAGCTAAAGCTGGTATCATTCTTAGCTTTAGCACAAAGTCACTTTCCTCCTGATATCACTTTTGCAAACCATTTTATTGAATGTTGCGTAAAATGCACGTAAAAAAAAAGAAAAAAAAAATAACAACCTCCTGGAGATACAGTCTTAACCCATAAGTAGGCGCATGGGGTCAGAACAATTCTAACCGCGAAAAATGTAAAACGCGCATTCTCTTTATACCTTGCGTTATCCAGTAGCTTTTTATCTTGGAAAACTATTTTGAAAACAATCGTATTCGACCAACTTCAACATACGCATACTTTTGTTTTATAGTGAAGTGTAAAAACTCTCTATAACGAAACTCTCTATAACGAAAAACTCTCTATAAAGTAAACAATAGATGAAATTGGTTGGTTCGCCTACGAATCAATATAATTAATTCACTCTCTGTAACGAGGTGACTCACTCTCTATAGCGAAAAAATTCGCCCAACAATGTTTATGATAGATCGATAGATGCCCACAAAAGTACCAATTTTTCGGCACTAGGTATAAGTGCCCAAAGCAAAGTTAGCTTAATAACCCCAAAGTTCCAGGTATGTCGATTCTTTTGTTTGTTGTGATTTTTGCTTTTATTAACTGCTGACTGGCTCGGTGCCTAGGAAATGACATATTACAAATCCGCTTATAGTTTTCAACCAATGGAAATGAGTTGCTGTCGCTATTCTGCTGCTTCCATGTCAATGTAATTCAGACTTTAGGTACCACTCAGTCAATCAGTGGTAACCTGATGTCTGATACCTGTTTATTGTGATTTATTTTGTCCATGCATATATATTTCGTTGTCATTTTTTTACTCATTCTTTATAACTAAAACTCTCTATAACGAAAGAAATTACTCGGTCCATTGGGTTTCGTTATAGTGAGTTTTCACTGTATTTTCAGATGAGTACTAGCGAAAATAAATAAAATCTATGTTGAGACTGCAGTTTTGTATGAATAGTGTAGCTTTTCTACTCTACTCCGAATAGTGGTTCTTAACTTTTTACTTTTCTATAAGGACTGGCAAGAAGTTCCTCAGTATGTAATATAAAATACTTTTTATTTTATTTTTGTGTTAACTTCAAGAGAAATTATTTGCTTTCCAGTTTTTGTTAAAGCAATAAAATTTAGACATCGAACTGTTTAAGTTTTTGCATATTTCGTGATTTATTTAAATTTCTAGTAAGAAATTGGGGTCACTGCTGATCCCATGCGTCCACTTGTGTGATTTTGCTTAAGTAGGGTTAAAACCATATATCGCAGCTTTCTCAAAATCAATCATAAACTGGGTTGCAAAAGTTTTAGCTCTTCGAAAAATTTTGTGTATGCCTCTTCGAATTTTTTTGATAAAAGCGGAACAGATTTATTATTTATAATTGCATGAATTGTATATAATTGTTGAAATAACGATGGCAGCACAGTCTTAAAAGTTCCATCTGCGACCCAGTTTTCTGTTCGTGACTAGTAATTTAACTTGTCTTTTGTAGCATATGGCACATAAGAAATTAGTTAATCAGCTCATTCTTATATTCTTTAAATGTGGAGTACTATTACCTCTTCCTACATTTTACTTACCTGCATTTTAGGGATAAAAACCTAATCTACGTTTTCCCTAATCTTATCACAAAATGTCAAAGCTTTGTGGCACAAATTGTTACCACTCTCCTTAGGGAAAATTGTTTTACTTTGTACATACCATACACAATATAATTAACATATTAACATTAGAGACGCATATCCAGCTACTGAACTAAGCGAATCACTTAAGATTCATCTTCTCAGTAATAAAATTTCCACCCTGTCCTCCCAGTCAAGAAAGAAATTCACCGTACAGTAAAAAAGAAAAAAAGAATTCTAATAACCAAAAATAAGGACTTAGTTTGTCCATTATATGGGAAACAATTTGCATATAAAAAGACATTTCCGTTTTTTGTCCGTCATCTCGTTACGGGGCCACGAAGCAGAGTTTACGGTTCCTTGAGAGTTTCAACGAAGATTAAAAAGTTAGGTAACGGGTAATATGAGGCTAAAAAGGATGTTTTAAAGTTTCTCGGTGGTAATCCAATTTATGGTCAATGTCTACTATGGAGATTCACTAAGGCTTCCTTGTCCGTGCAAAAGGACGAAAATTTTGTAAATAATATGTGCTCTGTGCAATTTTATGTTGCAAAATGTATGTGCTACCTAAATTGTATACATATGGGTCTTAAAATGCAAAGTTTTATAAGTATGTATGTACTAGAATATTTTAGATAGATTTAAAGGTGAGCTCACACGTATGTATTTATGTAGTTTGGCTTTTCCTCTTGTTGGTAAAATAGATCTCAGCTTATTACCCTAATCCTAATGTAATGCTAAACTTCAGAGGGACATTGAATCGACGAGAGATTTGGTTTATATTTGCGATTTACTCAGAATATATCAACCACACTAACCCAAGTTCCCTCTTTTACGATAGGGACGGCATCCTTCGTCCAACCATTTTGAATGCTCTTACGTCGAGATTGATATCTCTGATATGCTGCAAAAGAATTGTGTGTACATGAAAATTTCCATCTGACTGTCTGCCTTCTTATGGGATACACTACATATGGTACATATGTATAAATTAAAATATACAGGCCCAAGAATATGTATAAACATGAGAGATGTCTTATTTTTTTTTTATCCAAGAAAACTTCCCCATTCCCAACAACAAAATGGTTGTTGGATTCGTGGATAACGAACTTCGAAAGTTTCCTCCGTTCATCTTCATGTGTATAGTTCTTTACTATACGCCATATCCATAAAGACGGTACAAAACTTACTTCTGTTGGGGAGGTTTTTTATTTTTTTATTTTTTTTTTCCACCGAAATCATGCCTTATCCTGAAAAGCTGAGCAAAGTGGAATATACAGACACATCGAATTCGTACATTATATTTATCCTGCTCATGGAATTTTAAATCGTAATTCAAGTGAAAGACCTTAACAAAACTCGAGATCCAAATTGTAGTTGGAGGCATCCCGGGATTTTTTATGTCAATTACACATGAGAGGTCGTTTATATGGATCTCGTTAGGTTTCCGGAAGTAAATCAGCTTTTTTCTTGATTTAGCATAAAAAGTTTTTTGAGGTTTAACTTTGATGTGTCCTTTTCAGAAAAAAAATGTTTTTTTCTTCTTCTTTGTATGGAGGCAATGCCATATTTGTGTAGAGAATCTTTCATATAAGTTTAATAATCTTCCTTTTAATGTTTGGAATGATAGGGAAGGAACAATATTTCTCTTTCATATTTGTCCAATTAAAGTTCGAGCTTTATTTTTGAAACGTAAAATTTACTAAAATCCAATTTAAGGGAATTTTCTTTATTAATAATAAAAAGTTTTGCTAATCTACTCTGTAACCGTGGCGGTTGCTCAAGACTTGAAAAGGGTCATAGAAATTGGAAATTAAAAACTCACGTTTTTACGGATTGTCCTGTTATAAGTCATGAATATAGTATCCATGTAAGCTTACAGGACCCGAAGACCAACCCAATCGCAAACGTTATGCTAAGACGCCATAACTTTCTTCAAGCACCATTTAAGGTGATCTTGGGAGCCCGTAAACAGTACCATTCTGGGGACTTATCATTGAAAAGGGGGGATATAGGGATCTTTTAAATAATTAAATAAATAAATTTGCTTTATTAATTTGCACAATTAAGACGTATATGTCTCTACATATTCTAGTACACAGGTTTAATAAAAATAATGCGTATAATGACATAATTCAGAAAAAAAAACAATACTTAAACAGAGAGAAATGTTAAAAAATAGGAAATTAGAAAAAAAACTAAGATGTCAAAATGAAACAATAAAATATAAAAACTAATAAAATAATAAACTATAATGCTAGAAAATAAAAACAAACAAAAAATAAGGGCTTTTAACGCGTAAATTACTTCATTCAAAGTTGCTTAAAATGACTTGAGGCTTCCATCCTGAAACTCCGCAGACTCCCAAGTGCCCGAATATATACAGGGAGACTGTTCCACACTCTGACCCCATAGATGAAAAAGTGCGAGAACTATATAGGGAAAACAAAATGGCGAGGAGCCCGCAATAATAGCGTACGTTGTGATGACAGAAATTCAATATTATCCTTAAGGAATTCGGCAGAATTATTATTGATTATATTATGCATCGTAACGCATAATAGGTGATCCAACTTACATCTCAAAATTTGCTTAGTTACAGCTGACACGTGATCATATCTCCTGAGGCTTGAATGCCACTTTTACCTTCCCACAACCTAACCTATCAATATTGCAGTATACACAAGCTCCGTAAGAAATAATAGGAAGAATCAGAGCCTTAATGATTCGTTCGAGTATTAGTCCGGGGGTACACTTTGCTTTTCGCCACAAGCTTCTCAACCCGCAGTAAACCTCGAACACAGTAGAATTGATAAGACTTTACCAGGACAAATCCTTATCAATAAACACACCTAAATTCTTAATCACGGTCGAGTGCCATTTAGATAAAGATACGGAAAGCATGAAACGTCAAGTGGCTGATTGCAATGAATTATGCTCTGAGTTTTATTATGGTTCAATGATAACTTGTTTCTGAGTGACCAGTTATATATAAGAGAAAGATCCGGATTAAAGTGAAAGATATTGGTAGCAGCATTAGTTTTAGATGATGACAGGAATAATTGTACATCATCAGCATATAGTATGATGGAAGAACACTTAGGAACTATCACGATATCAATAATATACAACATAAATAAAAGTGGACTCAGTATTGACCCTTGTGGGACACCTGATTGACAGTAGCCTGCTTACGATGAGTGAAATATAACCATATAAAGTTCGCGGCAGACTGATTAAAATTGAACTTTGTCTTCAATTTTTGATAAAGAATTTGAAAATTTACAGAATCGAAGATCTTGGAAAAATCCAACAATAGTATTGTGGCTTTTCGCAGTTTAATATTTTTTCTGACAGATTCACTAAGATGTAATACATCAGTAGCAGTACTGTGCTTAGGTTTAAAGCTACACTGCTGCTTGCGATCAGACAACGAACCTCCGTATAAGTCATAATCTGCTCATAGATTGGCCTGTCTAGAACTTTAGATAGTACTGCAAGAATACTTATAGATCTGAAATCTTGTGGTGCAGAAGATTGACTTACATCCTTCTTTGGATAAACCTTAAAATAAATCTTCCACTGTGTCCGAAATGATGATGTTGTAATGGCCGTGTTGAAAATATGAACCATTGGTCTAATTATAAAAGGCAAGATGGGCTTAAGTAACCGTATATCAATATCATCCAAGCCTATTGTACTTTATTTAATGGTATATGGTCGGATCCAAATTGCATGATAAAGCAGGCGTGGATATATATGCAGTACCATCTCATACAGGCATGGGAGACATCTTCTACAATTTTACAGGCAGAAATAGACGCCACAAAACTCTGCGTTCATGAAATAATTCACAAGAATATACTCGAATCAAAAATATAAATCAGTTAAATAAGCATCAAAAGCGTTAAATTCGTTTACCCTTGATTCTAAGCTGATCCGCACTAAGCTTACTGTCTTGAAGTAACTGACCGAAACAAATAAGGTTACGCTGATTTGGTTAATGGCAACAAGATTGCGAACTGCCTTGCAAAGGTAGGAGACAGCTCTCCATTTATTGGCCGTTAGATTGTTTTTCATCATTCAAAAGGCCACCTTTCGGAACAAGTCAGGTTTTGGGAGGAGAGAATTAAATTCGCACACTGGAAAAATACCCCGGGACTGAGACAAGCGAAGAAGTTCATTACGTATTCGCAACAGAGGACAAAAAGGAATATATGCTCATTAGAAAGTAATAAGGGCTCATAACTGATCAATTTACTGGGCCTTGGCCACTTAGGTATCATCTCAGAAAGATGGATAATGAGACCTGTCCTTTTTGTATGGAGGAAAATGTGACTAGTCTATGCCTTTTTCTCATTATCAAAGAATGTTGTATAGAAGGCCTTCAAAAATGTTATAGATTTCTTAGAAGACCTTAAGATCGAATGGGCGCCGAAAGGTACTTAGGGTTAAAGTCACAAAATATGTTATTGGTCGCGTTATCTATATGAGAGCCGGTAACGCTCGCTGCTTCACCCTTTTATTTATAATAATAACAATTTATGATGAAATCCATGGCCTCTTGCAAGGATGCAAAAATTATTTTACTCTATCAGAATAGGCGCAAATCTACAATTCTGATATCAGGCCTACATTAGAATATTATTCCCATATTTGGGCAGAGGTTGGACGTATTGCATTGTCCGCATAAAACAAAGTCCAAAAGAAAACCATCCGGCTTTTTGGCGATGACATATCAATAGCAACTATTGACTCTCTAGAGTACCAGCATAATGTCGGTTGTCTATCTTTCTTTTTTACCGCTACTTCTATGGCTATTGCTCTAATGAAATCTATAGCCTGAACCCTTGTAGAATTCTTACTACACTCACTATATGAGTTGTAACCCGACTCACATCCTTGAAGTTAAATTTGGCTGTACCGTGAAATTCCGCGAATCCTTCATAAGCAAGACAGTACGAATATGCTATCATCTGTTTTTCTCCCTTATCAATGGGCTGCCCACATTCAAAAGTAATGTACACTGTTACACTCCTTGACTCAACCTAATAATCCCCAATTCCCTACCCTTTCTTCCTTTCCTGAAAGGCTATGCTGCGGCATCATAGGGTATCCCCGGAGATTTTACAACATCATACAAAAAAAAAATGCCTCAAGACTTATCTGATTCAATGCTGGATATAAAATACATAAAGTGGTCTTAGCGTCCGGGAATACTCTTTGATATTTTTATGGCTTTGAAAAGAAATAAAAGTAGGGTGGAGAATGATGAAAGAATCATGCAGTGCCTATCAAACTCAAGTAGTAGCTTTTTCAGGACAGTGAAACCGATAACTTAAATAACTAAATCTGAGAACTCTGGTCACGATTATAAAAGTGAAGAACATCTTTATCATAAACGTAATTGGTTGTATGAAATGGTACTTGCAGCAAATGATGTCGTTTTATAAGCCTTGCAGGTACATACAAATTAATCATTAAGAACATTTCCGTTGATTTTATATGGTAGCATATAATATTTCTAATAAACGTTTCACAAACAACTTCTCTTCTGAAGGACAACTCTGTATAAACCTAAAAGCGAGCAACATATATTATAGGAAGGCATGTTATAGCTCCATTAAAAGTATTACGAAAAATTAATTTTTGCAACGCTTCGATGACATTTATAGCTATGTTCTTTATAAAACGGAAGAAATATTCCGATAAGGATCTTACTAACGAGTAAAAGGAAATGTGTTTCATCTTGTAAAGCTAAGCATTATAAAAGATTTGGAAATTATATAATCAATACCTATGGGTAATAAAGGATAATTTAGCATCAAAAAGGGCACCTAGATACTTAGTTTGAGAATGTTAGATTTATTATGATTTATTATTTCTCCTATGAGTTATGTGACATATGAAAAGTAATTCAAAGTTTTAGTGTCTCACGTCGAGAATTGTATGCAAAAGTTTTGTTGTACCAAAAAATTTATATAAAAAATTTCCAATAGTATAAAAACCCGAAAACTTTCAATTTAAATTTCTCATAATCTTTATCTATTACTTTAATACTTATTTCAAAATTAGAAAACCAAGGTATGCATATTGACAGTTAAGGGGGAGTGATTTACGGCTATCCAGTTACAAGAAATCTTAATCTCCGCACATATAATTAACCATAATCAGCAACTGGATCTGATTTTAACAGATGGAGTAGGTGTGTTGCTTTTACCTAAATGCTATTATCAGGTACTCCTTCTGACAGATTTACTTTGAACTAATGTCAGAATGCCTTGATTGTATGGATTTGAGGTAAATTGCACACATATTACAGGATTACATAATTTATGTATATATTTAACATCATATCCAGAGGATGGATGCTTTGTGCAATTATATTCCGGATTATAATTTTAAATTGTGTTGTTATGGAAGGAGTAGGATAAGGTGGGTAAAAATGCACCACTTTTTTTTGGTTACATTTGTTCAAAAATAATTTATCTCTTTATAGACTATTTTAGTTGTAAACGTTGGTAAGTGTGTTAAGAATTTAATTAACTGAGAATTAAGCTCATTAATCTTCTCAATTTGGACGTTAAGCTCTAAGTTTAATTGTACTTGAAATGGTGTATTTCTCCCTAGTATGAGGAGAAATACACCAGGATATGGGTAAAAATGAGCATACGTAAAATACATGTGAGAAACCAGAGTTAAACAGAAAAATTCTGAGTTTGTTGGAAAGATTTATTTTATTTTTGAGGCCAGCCCGTCCCTGTAACTTGTACACGAATATGTCTGTCTGGATATTTATTTATATATGTCTTTTTTAATATTTTCAACACTCTCGTAGACCCACTTTTTGCCATTACAGCGAGCTGAAATTTGGCACACACAATTGAATCTATCAAAATTTGAACCGGAAATTTTCATGGAAAACCAGGAAAATCGGGAAAAATCATTTGAAAATTTGGTACAAATTTGATTAGTGATAAATCAGTTTCAGGAAAAATGCAGTTTTCCAGTTTTTCCGAAAAAAATTTCCGGAATTTTCCGACATTTCCGGAAAATTTTCTGGTAAAAAAGTTTTCTAAATTATGCAGGATCAAGTTCCCTATCAACTGCCATCATTACTTTCTCTCCGCCAATGGTGAAAACTTGCAGAAAAAGTCGAGGAAAATTTATGTAAAACGCTTTTAAGGAGTTTTTTCGACCAAGGAAGCGTTTGAGCGTTTTGCAACCTAAGACAAAGTTGTAGACCGAAATGAGTTGCATAAAGTTACTTTTGTGGAAAACTCCATGGAAAACCCGGAAAAGCGGGAAAATCACCGGAAAAATGTTCATCGATATGATTAGTGATATATCTGTTTCAGGAAAAATGCAGAATTTTCCAAATTTTCTGGAAAATTTTCCGAAAATTTCCGGAATTTTCCGACAAGAAAATTTTATAAGCTATGCGGAATCATTTTTATTCCGTCCTACTGGCATCAATACTTTCTCTTCAACAATCATGAAAACTTGCATTAAAAATCGAGGAATATTCATGTAAATTTTTAAAAAAATTTCATAGTAATAGGAAAAGTCTGTGGAAAATATGGAAAATCGGGAAAATTTATGTTATATGTAATCAAGTTGGAATACAGCTAAAAACCGGTGTTTAAAATATAATTTGAATTTCAGAAAACCGTTGCAGTACTTCAACGATTTGATACTCGAATAAATTTTTTGAAAAACTGGTAAGTCAGTGTCTTTTCAGCCGTCATAAAATTGTTTTAAAATAAATAAAATAACAATTTAGTTAACGTGAAAAAGGCAGAAAATAAAATAAGCAAAAAAACGAGTTTCCAGACAAAACTGAGGCCAAGCCGCATGAATAAGTAGAAAATAAACTTTTCTTCACACACAGAGGTGGACTCAGATTTTATTCGCTGACAATCACCGATATATTTCAGTAAAATCAATCAGAGGTAATAAGTGATTTGATTCATGAAGAGAAAGAATATTCAAGAGAAATGTCCCAATCAAAAAAACTGAGTGCACCTCTGTGTGTGAAGAAAAGTTTATTTTCTACTTTTTCATGCGGCTTGGCCTCAGTTTTGTTTGAAAACTCGTTTTTTACTTATTTTATATTAATTTATTTTATAATAATACAAAAAAAAAACTTTTGGAAGTAAAAATAATAAATTATCAAAAGAAAAGATTAGCAATTATCCTATGTTAATAAAGGCAAGACGTATTGAAAACTTCAGTCTTGATGGTTGTCGGCTAGCCGCAGGGCCGTAGCTAGAGGAGGGAATAGGCGGGCAATGTCCTACCTTAAAAATTGCCAACTTATTCCGTATTCTACGGTGACGTCACTTCTTAATTCGTCGCAGCAAGTCTGTGTGATTGGCACCACTGATCAGTCGGTCATTACTCGTGCATATACATATGTGTTGCTCACCTACCACTTCTTAACGCCGAAATACAATTCGGCGTACACGACTACGACAAAGCCGATGTTTGATAACTTCGGCGTAGTGAATTTTAGTTTAACACAGTGTAAACGTTGACAACTCTTATTTCCTGACTTTTATCGTTTTTTTTTTTTTTTGTAAATTTCTATAAACTCTATAGCGACGGATTTTTGCAATTATTTTGTTTATTCTTCTTATTTTGTGTGTCCAAATTTTATAGCAACTTTATTGAATATTTTAAAAAGCTAAGGGTATAAGATTGTTTAACTTTTAAATTTTTACACAATGAATTAAAAAGTATATTTCGGTCCACAGCAAGGCCCATTGTTCATCCTCCAGACATGTGGATAATTTTACTCATAGATTTTAACTGGACGCTCTTCTAGAGTTCAGTATTGACCCCCTACCCTCTCTTCTGGCTTCATGCAGCTCATTCAGGAGGTGTGAGCCAACAAATCTGTATCTCTCCTTCAAAATGGTCTGGACCGTCCTTAGACCTTTAGATAATTTATTCAGATGACAAAAACTTAGCTTTAACGGTCTGCACGGATTGTAAAAGGATCTGCAGAGAGATCTCCGAAATTTTTAAATATGAATTTTTTGCGGCATGTTATTAATCGCATGGGATGCCTTTAACGATCATTGAACCGTAGAATTTGTTTTTACTTCCTTTCGTATGAATAGCCTAGAAAGTACTCAGATAAAAACTCCTTCCCTATCATGAGCACTATCCTGCCAATCATTTAATTCAAAAACAGGATAACGCTACGATTCACAAAAGGCAATTCACAAAAAAAGGTTCTTGGGGTACAATATCAACCATCTCGGCTATCCAACCCGTTCTTGTTATGCAAACCTTATTGGGGATGGTTAATTGCAACAGTTTTTAGAAAGATGCCAAGAAATTTAATACTATCAGTGAGCTTCACGATACCATTGAAGCTGCTTGACTAACCTTGAGCCCGGAATGTACAGATCTTTCGTGGAATCAATGCCAAAAGGCTTCTGAACATCATGGCGAACTAAGATGAAGTTAGTGATTATTAATAAAAATTATTAATTAATTTTTGTGCAATATTATTATTGTTAAAATAAATAAAGTTAATTGTGTTATGCAACTTTTTATCGAATTACTCCACAAATACCGTTCCAACGGCAAATTTTTTCTTGTCATCAGCTATAACAAGAAGCCAGATATGTTCTCCCATCACACGTTTGTCTCTTTCTTGCTACAGAGATGAGCTACCGCACTATTACATGGTACGTCTACAACTTTTCAAGGAACTGTATATCATGGTTGGAAGCGTTTTTGAATTGGTATATAATATTTAGTTAATATTGCTTTGATAGAGAGCTATCCAGTAACATAAATGTTGGTCCTTTAAGACCTTTCTTTTTCGCAGTATCATTTTTCTTTATCAAGATTAGAGTCGTAGATGGCTTATCATGGGAAGAAATCAAATCATGTATAAATGTGTTATTTTTGAAGTTTTATAAGCTGTTGGTAAAAGCTAGAATAGTACCTTATTTTCCAAGTTGCATGTGCCTATCACTTCTTTTTGCTTACGGCCTTTAGATTTATTTTTAAAATTTTTTGAAAGTCATCCTGGTTGCATTTTATTTGGTTTTACATTCAAATATGAATACCTACACTTTTCGTGTTTGCGTACTAATCGCTCCAATACATAATGATGATTTTTGAACAAAGTACTAATTTTTTATTTAAACTTTAATTCCCACACACTTTTGAGCATAAGGTCCATACATCCTTACTGAAATTTTATCCGCCATATTCTAATAAAATAAATTCACTACAGTTAAAACTTCAGTTATTTGGTCTTAACTTATAAATTTAGAATTAAGCCGCATCTTCAAACTTTTTCACAACACTTAATTTTTTCCCATATACGAGTATACTTGGATCAAAAGTTCAAAAAATTCTCTTATAAAAAAAAACTCATTTTTTCACTTATGGTGGTGGTTTCTTTTCACCTGAACTGAATAGTTCATCGTTCTTTTCCTAAACCTAAAGTGTTTTATTCAGCACACTGACACAAATCTGTGTAGGCGAACACTTTCAAGTACTCTACATTTTTGCATTTTTTCAGCATATTCCCGTTCAGTACAGGTTAAAATTCGATGTAAATCTGACAGCTTTTGGTTTAGTTTAGTGCCTGTTCGGTTTTGTTTAAAATAATACACCATAAAAGTACGTCCACACATAACACACATTCCCCGAATGTTTGACAAACATTTAACAAACATTTGTCAACCATTTTTCAAAGATTTCTCAAACGTTTGTCGAACATTTTTTAAACATTTGGAGAATCTTTGATGTGTGTGGACGCATTATTGGCATTAATGGATGGTAAAAAAAGTTGCAATTTAATCCAAATAAAATGGAAACGGAAATGTTTGTTAAAGTCTATACAGTAATTTCATTCAGTTTCCAACTCCTGTGGATAATAAAAGTTCGCTTTTGATTTTTTTAATAAAAGGTCCTAGCTAAATTGTTGGAACTTGTGCATAAGTGTTCAGCCTCTTCGACTATACGGCTGCCAGTAATATTGCCACTAATATCATCCACATATAAGTCCCTGTCACATACATGTTGCTTCCGGATCGTGCTTGGGGCAAACTTTGCTACTTGAATATATTCGTAATTTTGAGGTAGCATTTGTGAAACTCCGGAACAAAGCAGGAACAGTCTTTGTTCCATCCAAAAGCTTGCAATCTTACAGAAACATTTTATGGCAACTGGAACATGGCAACAGCCAACATTAATCACCTATGAATTTCGCCACTTTAGAGTGGTTTCAAATATTTTATGGAACGTGGCAAAAACAGAAATTATTGTTTTAAAATCCCAGCCTCTTACAAGAATAATAAGAAGAAAGCAATTGTGATTTTGAAATTTCAGCTACGAATTTCTGCCGCCACAAAGTGGCGGAATCCTTAATCTGGATATATGTCGATACAATAGGCCATGACAGATGTCAACTGTTCCAAAGTATTTCCATGTCGGATGGTCGTGGTAGTTATTAGACAAGATTCCGATATTGAAGTTTCAATTCTAAATTATGTACCCGCTGTACTAGATGCCTTAGCAAACACATCGATGCGACTCTACTACATGAAGAATAATGCTTAAAATTTTGTTCCTCCTAGCCTATCCTTTTTGCAATATAATCTGAAGTCGTACCAGCTGAGGAGCGATCAATACACTTGACGACTTTGTCATAAAACTTATAGCAAGTACATTTCTTCATGTGGTAGTGCTGCATGCCTAGGCGTACACTCTGCACTTTTTACGTGCGAGAAGGATTCGGAGGGAGGAAAAATTCCGAAATGCCAAGTTTCGAACTGCAGCACGAGCAGGATACCAATACTACTGAAAGGGAAATTGATTCGGCCATATTGAAATTGTGAAATTATTGATCAGATGGCTGTTCAGTTTTTACCTGTGATTTGAGGTCATAAGATAATAATTTAATTCTCATTACGTGCTATAAATTTTTGATACAGTTATTGCTTATATCGAAAACTGTAACTTATTTCAACACGCACATAATTAACGTAGGTATTCATATAAGGAACTACAGGGCAGTAAAATTATTGTGATGACAAATCTGGGCACAAATTTGCGCGTGCTGCATAACAGCTACGTACACGATGTCCCTAACGCATTATACTGCGTGCCGTTCACATGTTTATGTCGACAGGAACATTGAAATCGAACAAATAATGGCGGGATTAGAAGAATTGTCTTTTATTAAGGTGGCTGGAACTTTAAAGTCGCCAAACTGATGCCGCTTTATTTTTATTGCCCCCTATTTACACAATCGGGGACTTCTAACGAGATATATGTATGGTGTTGCCACTTTGGCTAAGTACTTTTAGAAAATGGCCGCTTTATGATATAATTATGGATGAACATTGGATATAACCTAGAAACAAAACTTTTATATAATATTAATATTTGCATGGAATTCAAATTAAACCACCACACCTAGATCATAAATGACATTTCCACGGGGTTCAATATTTTCCCTTTTTTTCCTGCTTTCCCGGGCAGCAAAATTTTTACTCGATTTTGCTCCATGTTTACAAAAATGTTTGTCCTTTCAGCTTCCTCTCGCTTCCTTGTGAAAAGCACAGACAAATTTGTGCATAATGTGACACATTTTCATATTATTACTAACAAATAGATGGCGCTGTGCAAAGTAAGAAATATACATTATCAGGTTATTCCCAGCAAATTTTTGGTATTAATACTTCCTCTATAAACATTAGGTTTATGGGTACATTGGTGGATGAGACACATAGTGTTAAGCAAGGTATCCTAGGTATCGACACCTCATTTCTACCATAAGCTTTAGAATATTGTGGAATTATGTCCTTATGGAAATATGGGCAGAGTTGCAATTGAATCGAATGAAGTGTTAACATAACATCGTTATAAAGTTATATCTGTATACGGATAATGTAAGTAAAAATTGTTAATATGTTCTCGCAGTTATTATTCAAAACTATCATGGAATATAAAGGTGCAAAATAAAACAAAAATTATAACTAGATTGTTCACGCCACATCGACAAGTTAGTCGCATTTACTTTACGAATATCAAGTCTTTTTTTGTGTACTGGAATTTTTCCTTTCAGTGAAGATTCTCTTGGAAACAATTTGAAGTGTGCATAAGCTATGAAAAAAATAAATTTTAAAAAATTTTTATTTTCTTTAATTTAGATTTGGCTTGTTTCAACTTTTCAATTTTTCGAACTATCGTACGAAATTTCAACAATAAAATTTTCTGCGAAGTTAATTTTCTAACAGTCAGAAGTATAACGATGAAAAATGAATAGTACATTAATTTCATTCTACCTAACTAAAATTTAGTCTAAAACTGTCAAAGTTAATACATATAAAAACTTTAAAGATTACCAACACAGAAAAATGACAAGCATTACTTCTTATAGGAATTAAGTTCCGAACTATATGGACGGGAACATCGTACGACATGAATTTGCCACTATCAAGTATACATAAGTGCCACGTTCGGGCCATGTAGCCGCTACGGTCCCAGTTAATATGCAACCACTGGGAAAATGTTCCCCACTATAGCGACAGGCCCTTCATGGGCACATTGCTACGATTTTCCTCGGCATATAAATACTAATTAGTCGGCGATTTAGATAGGAATGAAGTAAGTGATCGGCACACATTCCTGTCCTCATAAATGCCAGCTGGGGTCTAAAATCATTAAGAGAAGTCAGTACTCAGCAAAAGTTTCAATTTAGATACCAGCGAACCTGTAGGTAATAAACTTTTTGCTATACATACGTAGGTCTGTGTCCTGAAAGTGAGAAAATTCATATAAAATTAGCCTAGACCTAGACCACAGAGCTCATTAGAGACATCTTCCGTAAAAGAAAAAAACCCAACATGAGACAAAATTATACAATTTAAGACGAAAAATGAAAATTTGCAGTTTACATATATTGAAAATTTTTAACGAGAATTAACTCTCCTAAATTGTTTTTGCCCATAATTGTTAAATATGCTGTTTTGCTTTGTATTTAAACAACTTTCAAATAAATATTGCAATTTATCGTCGGTGAAATGTCGGGAGAAAAAAACAAGTACTACTAGAGTCAAATAATTATAAAAAGCGCCACTAAAAATGAAAAAACTCGACGTTATTTGCTAGATCTAGGCCTAAAACAGTCACAATTTAAAGAAATGAGAATACCTAGCCACAGGAATTTGATTTAAAAGACTTCAATTTTTACCATTTTTTTCAAGTTTCCGAGCTAATATCTCCATTCTCATATCCTTTCTTTAATTTTTGCTGATGTTATTTACTAGACTTCTTCATTACCTTTAATTTACGATAAAAATCATTATTCTGCTGCAAATAGTTTGCCAGAAATTCGCATTGAAAAATGTATGAAACTTGCAAATCTTGGTACTGACTCCTCTTAATGAGAAGTGGGACAAGATAAACATAACAAAATTAATAGAATTATTAGATTCTTGCGAAATTTCGAAAATCGGAAAGATCTTCAATTTATCATTCAATAAATCACGACCACTGTACTTTAATCTTCTGTCTGAAAATTGTCTGTTCAATGATTTCATTTTTCGAAAATTTTGCTCAAACGTTGAGGCAATTACGACGAAAGATGCTGCAATGCACGTTACTTCATTCGGAGAATACATGATTAAAATGAAATATTTGGAAACATTTTTCAAACATATAACAAAACACTTTTCAAACATATAACAAACATTTGTCAAACATATAACAAACATTTTTCAAACATGTAACAAAAATTTGTCAAACATATAACAAACATTTTTCAAACATTTATTAACTGCCAATAAATTGTTTGTCAAATACTTGAGATCTGTTTGTTTTTTCAATGTTTGTTTTGAGTGGATGCACCTTAAGTCTACTAAAGATGGAATTCAATAAAAGTGATAAGAAAATGTATTTGTCAATATAATCTTTCTTACGAAATACGCATTAACCACACTCACAGAAACACACGGTAGTGAAACAATACACAACTATCATAACAACACCAGCAACCATCTGGGTAACATTGTCTGAAATGTCAGGTAGCATGACCTTTTGGGATAATAAAACATTAAAACTCCGCCTTCACATGATATTACCTTCTCTTCCGTATTAATTCATTGAAACCCGGACTTCAGGTATACATGTACCCTATTGACCTCAACATCGTTTTTCTGAAAAACGTGGAGAAATGTATGAAAACTGTTGCTGGTTTCTGAAAAAATGGGGTAATCTATGTAGGAAAAATTTAATATGTTTAACTTGAAGGAATATGGAAATAAATAACTAGAAAAACTGCTTTCGAGATTATCATTATTGACTTAATCTAATATCGCGGAAGGCTAAAAGGGAAGTATAAATAATGTCATCATCAAGACACCTTCTTGCATTATAATCGCAACATACTTGAATAGAGTAGTCTATTCAAAATCGTACTACCTCTTCCTGACCAGTGGTCTATCTTAGTTATTGCAAGGCAATATTTTATCTAAAATGAAATATGTAGCTCTTAGAATGAGTGGCAAGGAAAAATAGCTCCCTGTCATAACATATGTATGTATAATCAACCAAATCTAATATCCTTCTATGTTTCCTAGATAAATTCCAGAGTACATACCATGTAGGGCAGAGTACCTACCTAGTTGAGTTAAGTGGTCCACCTGTCCCCTAAACACATCTCCCTGCTTTTATGAAAATCCTTGTAATGCCCTGTTTTCTTGGGATTTTCGTAGCTTACATTAATCCCATGTGTTCTACAAAAGTCTATTGCCAACGTGAAAAATGACTACCTACTGCGATGTTGAAGGGCGAATAAGATGTGAACGTGTACACGATTCCACTTAATTTACTACGATTTGATGGAAGAATGTATGCAATATATATACAATGGATATACATATATATATATATAGCTCTATCTTTACTTTGACACCCCAGGCTGACTGACTGACTTGGTTCCTTGGTTCTACTTTGTAAAATGACTTTAATTTCACTTCCGTGAGTTCCAATTGATACCATCTGCATATAGAGAACAGGTAGGTAATAGTCTTGCCAATGTAGAGAGACTTTGTAATCGATTTTATCACCTGGAGAATCGATTATCGCGCGTTCAGGTGAATTGAAAATATTTGAAGATTTTACTCTACTCCTCATTGACTTCGACGTGAATGGTGAAACACGCGTTGTAAAATATTAACTTCAATAAGAACCCATTCCATTTCCCATTCGGCAAACATAATTAATTGCCTAAAGCGTAATTTTACTTTATCCAGGAAGTGGAAGTTTTGAAGATGGAAATTGAAGTTATATGGCAGTTATTTGTTATTTTTAATTTATTTGAATTAGTAAAGTTTATAAAAAAAATTTATCAATCTTTATAAATTCAACAGAGTTTTGAACTACATTGGCACTATGGACAACTACATATTATGACAATAAAAATAAAAATAAAATTTAAACGGAAACTAAAATTAAAAATCAAAACCGGAATATTTTTCGCGTTCCTACGCCCTGTTTCCCCTGGGAAGACTTATTTCTAAAAGAAATGAATCTTATGTGCACTGGAAGTCAATCAGATCATCTACGAACGCTGTCGTATTTTACGGAATACTTTTAGCAGTCACATCAAAAATGCTAAAAAAAAAAGTTTTACTCGAAAAAGCTAAATCCTAATCTACCCCCAAAGTACTCTGGAATAATCTAAACCAAGTTTGAGTCAGTAAAATCAAACACTCAAAATGTGAATTAGATCCGAATATTTTGAAGCAGTTGTTTATATCCTCCAATAATATTAATACCAATTCAAGTATTTCCTTTTCCTTTTTATCCCCAGGTCTTGATAATGATGTTGGTTTTGATTTTTTGTTGCGTTGAGGAACCTGAAGTATATAAACGCATAAGTTCTATTAGGTCGCTTGCCACTGGTCCAGACTTGATATTGACATGCTTCATAATATAAACTGCTCATACACTAGTATCACGTCTTATCCCTATTCCCAAAAGATCAATGGTTGCTCTCCTAAAAATTGTCGGCCTTTTTTATCTAAATCGATGGAAGATCGTATGCGGGAACAAATGTTGAGGTTTTTGGAGGGCAATTCTATTCTGTGTGAATGGCAGTCCGATACTTGCATGATGGCTCTTCTGAGGATTACGGTGAATATAAACAAAATTTAAAATAATATCGACTCTCATATGCTGACCGTTTTAATATTATTAGACTTTTCGAACGCTTTCGATACGGTAAACCGTATCTTACTCTGTGCAAAGCTCCGAACTGAGAACAATTTTAGCCATAGGGCAACGAAACTCATCTTTATTTTTCTTTCCGACCACAACTAACGCGTCTCAATCAACAATTAGGAGTTTGACTGATTACCTTTGAACTCTGGCATCCCCAAGGCTCTATGTTTGCACTTCTCCTTTTCAGCCTATTCATTAATGATATTTTTCAAGTGATGTTCCAGATCCCACCTCTGTGCTGACCATGAGCACGTTGGCGCTACTATTGATGCCAACAGGAATAGGTTGGACGAGTATACTGCTTTAATTAATCTGGTCAATGCAAATAATCTGGTCAGTTTCAAATTGTTTGAAAATTAATCCGTCTTAAGCCTTGTATATGGCTGGTGGCAACGGCAGGTTGTCGTGGAACCTTCCCACACTCTCCGCCAACAGACGAGGCGAGCTAGCGTGCCGCCCTGCAGTCAACGCTGTCCACTGAGTGATCTGTAAGCTCATGCTGACAGTCTGGACTTCACGTCCTATTCCTATTTCTAAATTCACTTTTGATGTTAGTCGCCTACCTCAAATCTCTCTAAATTCCACTTCTATTACATTTGTAACTACGGCTAGTAATCTCGGTGTCATCTTCAATAGGACCCTAACCTGGCATGATCACATAAATTGTGTGGTTGGTCTTATTTATGGATGCTTCAGACGCTTGAGACAGTCCGCTAATTTCGCACCACAAACTAATCTTCTCCACTGCAAGCTTGATTCTGTCTCTGAGAGGAGGTCAACATCGGCATTTGTAATGGACCCCTGGGAAGTGATAGTGAGATAGAAGATCACCTGAGCGAAGACTATGTGCAGAGCGACTTTGAAGACGAGTATAATGATGAAGCTATAGTAAAAACGAGTGATACACAAAAGAAGACGATTCGTCCCAGTGATCTTCGGAGCACGCCGGAGTATCTGAACGAGACCACCGCATACTTCTTCCAACTGGGAGATTGATTTAGAGGTAAGAACAGGCATTGCTGGTCTACTACTAACGGACAAAGCCATGAAAGAGCCTCTGCTGTCAATATTGTTCGTACAAGCAGAGGTCCAACACGCATTTGTCGAAATATGTTGGATTCAATTTTATGCATAAATTCTTCATCACGCGACGAAATACTTCATGAGATTATTCAATGGACGAATGTTGCAATATCAGTCAAAAGCCGTGTCATCATAATGACCAGCGCCACATTTAGAGAGACACATTTCACAGAACTTAAAGCTTTGATTATAATCCTCACATTGAGTGCGGCAATGAAAGATAATCACTTATCAAATGATGAGCTATTTGATAGCACCTTTTCGGGTACAAGGTATGTAGCAGAGATGAGCAGGGATAGATTTGATTTTCTCGTTAGATGTCTCAGGATGTATGACAAGCTTTTACGGCCCGCAGTTCGACAAGAAAACCCTTTTATTACGTTCGGAAAAGTTGTTGAATTGGATATAACCCAATGTAAACAGAATTACTCATCAGGAGCGCACGTCACGATAGATGAACAACTATTGGGGTTTCGAAGAAGGTGTCCATCCAGAATGTACATTCCCAATAGGCCACATAAATATGGCATCAAAATCCCAAGGATGTGCGATAGTAGCACAAAGTATATATTGAATGCTATACCGTACATTGAGAGAGCCACAAAAACTAATGGATAACCACCAGGAGAATTCTACGTGAAGGAGTTATCACAATCTATTTCTGGGACAAATCGCAACGTAACTTGCGATAATTGGTTCACATCGGTTCCCCTAGTGAAATCAATGTCACGGGTGAAGTAATTGACTGAGATCGAGAGATTGCACATTGAGATCAGCCAAGGCACTTGAATCAATATAAGTTTTTGGAAATATGATCGGCCACCAGTAGTGTATGAAAAATCTAAAGAAAAAATGTCAAATCTTTCTAAAAAAAACACTGAGTGCTTGTGCCCTTGTCCGAAAAAGTGAACCACAAGAATCAATCCACCAATTCGTTTGGACGGTTGTCGATGAATAGTTATTCATCAAAATTCTTAAGAAAAATTTGCAAAGATATTTCTAAGAAAAATCCAGTGCTACCTTACGTACGTAAAAATTTTGAACAACTTAGGCTTGAATCCGTGTCGCTATGAAAAATCAACGGGGGCTATACTTTGGTGATTGCATGGAACTAGGCTTCTACGGGAATATGTTAAGCCAGTTTTTATGCTTCTATTGCGCGCTCCCCACCAAGTTGTCCTATTATCGATTTTATGTGGGAAAATCAGATTAAAACAAATTTATGATCGGTGATCAATTTCTTAGAAACAATAACATTTTCAAATCTCGAAAGTGTGTGCTTTCTCGTCTATGGGAGAAATTAGCGCAACAACAATATGAAAGCATCATACTAACCGGGCTGCTAAGCATTGCGTGGCTTTTTCTAAATAATCAAAGACTAAAATAAATATGTAGTATTCCAAAATTACTAACCATCCTGTGATAGGTGACAGATGACTTTTCGACCCTATATAAAACACAAGAAAATTGTAAAATGTCGTGAACGGTTCAAAGACGAAGAACTACGAGCGAATGACACACAGACTCCACTATTACTACTCAAAAGAAGCCATACAAATGCCCAACCCTGCGCTAGCTGTCGCCGCAGACTGGCTCTATCGAAGCAGCAGTGATAAATTTCAAAATTGAGAAAAGTGCGTTATAACACCAGTTCAGCATTAATCGCTAGCGTTATCTAGACATAGCGTCCGTACCATACGAAAATCATCCTGTTAAACTGTTACAACTCACTTTACAGTCCAGCGCCACACTCAATTCAGGGTGAAGGTGTGTTGACGCTTTTGATTGCGATGGGGGGGGGGGGGGGGGCATAACCCTCGTGACCCTCCTCCTGTATACGTGCCTGCTTTGATATGTCATGTTGGTCACCCTGCAATTATAAGATTAGTTGAGAAATTTGGCCGACTTTTTACAGCTTTCCTCTCTAAGCCACAATGACATATAAATTCGTGAATACATTTTTGAATCACCCTGTGTATGAAGAGAATTATTCTCATAATCATCCTAGATTTATTATTTATTTACAAAACCAGCAATAATATCAACAAAATAAAAAGCAATGAGCAAGCTCAAAAATTAAAAATTCAATTTCAGGTAGATACTTTACGAGTATTTGTGACATAACCTAGTTTAGAGTTGAGTGAAATCAACATTTTGCACGCATACCACTTTTCGAACAATTGTAGCTACTTTCCCGACATCAATTATTAATGACACGACACGACAGAAAAGTTTGGCCAAGCGTGTACATACATGGTCACTGCATCTACCCCAGTGTAGCCCATATCCGTAACTGACACAGATGGGAAATGAATTTAACAGGGGACTTAGGGACGACGGACATCAAAACTGTTTTTGCCGATATGACTGGGGTGTCAAGTGCAGGCGCATTCAATGATAAATGAATAGTTGCCATCATGGCATTAACAATTAACATATCTCTTGCGTTATACATTCACAGATGCCCTAATGACAGGACATTTCAGTGACACGCTTAGGATGTATGTTTGGTTGACTTGTAGTGCGTCGTAAATCTGCATTTGCATTGCCCTGCATCTGCAAATGGACCACTCTCTCTCTCTCTCTATCTCTATCTCTCTCTGGTATTTATGGATGTACGTACAAACATACATATATGCAATAGAACAATAAATTTCAGTTTAATTTTAGCATATCTTGTGACCAACAGTACAGGGTTCATCCCCCGGTATACCACATTCGCTGCATTGGGTCACTAGTCGACAAAAACTCGCACATACTACACTACATATATCCATAATATAAACATCCACACGATATATATAAACATATACATCCATATATATCTACAAACCATTTTATACTATTTTTCCCATGCCAGTAAAATGACCTACAAATGCATTGGGCTGAATAAGTTTTTCAGTCTAAATACGGCCCCGTCGAAATAAATATTTTCTTCCCAAGTGCTTCGATTTGGTGTACTAAATGCCATTAATTACGAATTATGTGCTCCATAATTATTACAATAACAAAAGTGTGTGTGGTCCGTGAAGTCTACTCCAATCCAGTACAGGGGGTTACCTTTTTTCGGACGTGATTAATGGCCTTTTAATGCTACCAAAGGTGAAACATGTTGTGTAGCGCCTAATTGAAATAGGCAGAGCTAGAGGGAATGCTAGCCAACATCAGGACAGGTCTAAATACTGGTTTTCAATTTAGAGATGACAAATTTCAGAAGTGATTCGTTACTGTAATGCCAGGTCCCCTTCATGTCAATTTTTGCGTTAAATTCGTACACTGTTCTTGGTTGAAGTGGAATTTGTTGCAGGACATACATATATCTACTATGGGAAACGTCAATTGATTTATTCATAAACGGAAAATTGTAGTTGGACTCTGGTCTTTTGAAATCAAAGTGAATTTGAATTTTTATTAATGGACCTTGCAATGGGGTTTACATACATAGCAGAGAGTGTAACTGTAATTTACGGTAACAATCTCTGGTGGACTATGCACACACAAAAATATAGGTAATTATAGAAATTATGCAATAGAAATTATTATCTTAATAAAAGCGCATCCATCTGATTCATTATTCGCAGTGAGTTGAATTGACCTTCACAGTACAGTCAGGTCTCCTATAACGCGGTGTTTTTAGAGCGCGATTTCTATATAACACGGAGCGAAAAAGCGACCGCTCTCCTATAACGCGGTCTCCTTATAACGCGTTTTTCATACAAGAACACTCCAACAATTCAAAATAGTTTTAAAAATTTATCTATGGCATAACTTATTTGATGTTTTAAATTATTATATGTATTGTTAGAAGCGTGGCCTTGGTTCGTTATAACTCACAAGTTGTTTTATGATTATCCACTGCTTAAGAGGTTTGCAAACAGTCACAAAATTTTACTTTAATTATCGCTAGTACTGTTCTTTCAAATTATGTATCGCAATCCAAATAGTTTACGTTCACTTCACTGTCTAAAATAAGACTGCCTCCTGGCGGTGACAAGCGTTGTATCTGCACTCCACAAATTTGACTAGAATATTTCTGAAACCAAAAGTTGTTTCTGTGCAATCAATAGATGTCACTTGTCCTTGCACGTAACGAGATGTACATAGTTTACATTAATTGTAAGGGGAATACCCTGTTTATCAATCCCAGTTATCAGGGAATGAGCAAACAATAAAGCATTGCTCTCTTTTAATTTATTTTAAGATTGTCTTTGAATGTGTTCAGACGTATGTGTAATTAAGTTCTTTTGACTTGTTTAATTTACGTTATTGGCATTATAGAACATTAGGGAACATCTAGGTAAAAAAATTTATTTTCTTTAATATTTATACCTGAAAAAAATTATTTCTTATAGGTTTTCAAAATGCCTGAAATAAATAAAAGCAGAAAACAATTAAAAAGAAAGTTTATATCTCTTGTGGACAAAATCGAAATTTTAAATCGTTTAAAGAATGGAGAAAAAATATCGTCTGTTGCAAGTGCCTTAAATTTGAATGAATCTACAATTCGGACTGTAAAGAAAATGAGAAAAAATAAGGAAAACTATTGCAGATGGTTGCCTGTCAGGTGCGAAGCGCGCTACTCGTACACGAGACGTTAATATGGTTAAAATGGTACGAGATCTGATGATCTGGTTGGAAGACTGTATATCCAAAAAGATACCTGTCAGCGGAAATCTTATTAAACAGAAAGGACTTAAAATTTATGAGCATTTTAAAAGGATTGACCACTCTTCTTCAGAGCGACACAGCCATACTGTAAGCACAGGGTGGTTACATAAGCTAAAGAAAATGTACTCCTTGCACAACATCAAATTTCAAGGAGACCAGGCTTCAGGTGATGCTGAGATAGCCAACAAAATTAAAATGGAGCTCCTTCAAATTATCGATAAAGGGGGATACGCACCAGATCAGACTTTTAATGCTGACGAGATAGCATTGTACTGGAAAAAACTTCCATCTCGGACCTATATTTCAACAAATGAAAGGCGCGTTTCAGGCTTTAAAGCTTGTAAAGAACGTATCACTCTCCATATGAAGGAAGTTTGTTAATAAATCGTTATTCAACTCCTCGAGCTTTCAAAAATATTAAGATGTCTGAGTTGCCTGTATTTTGGCGAGCTAATAAGAAAGCGTGGATGACTGAAGAACTATTTAAGGATTAGTTTTATAATTGCTTTATCCCGCAAACGGAAAGCTATATGATTGAAAACAATTTTAGTTTCAAAGTTTTGCTGATTCTTGATAACGCTAGTAGCCATAGTAAGGAACTCAACCACCCAAATGTGAAAATTGTTTTTTTTTCCTCCTAACTGCACTTCATTGATACAGCCGCTGGACCAAGGAATAATTCAAACTTTCAAAATGTACTATACATTCGCCAATATTTTCTAACCATTTGCAACAGATATTCCGCCCCACTTACAGAAATACTAAACATTGCTTCTGCTTTGAGCAGCGAAGGATTTGCAGATATAAACCAGGAAGATATAGAAGAACTACTTTGGGAAGAGAGTTTAAATGAGGAGGAATTAGTGGAATTAATTGGTGAATCTACCTCAAATGCATTTGTAGAAGAAAACACGGATAACGAATTAGTTTCAAACTTCAGTTATGAGTTAAAAAAGGGCTGGATTTGGATAAAGAATTAGAACGTCACTTAACTCAAAATGATCCTTCAACGACGCGCAGTGCGAAATTTAAAAGAGAATTTCAAAATTGCTTGGCACCATATAAAGAGGTTTTGGAAGAACTGCAAAATAAAACTGCATTTGAAAACCAAGAAGAAAATTTGCAAAGTGAAGAGGATTTTCATCTAATTAGAAAAAAAAAAGAGTTAGACTTCAAATATTTGACAGTGATGATGAATAATAAAACAAATCTACTTAATATGTATCAAATTAAGTTTTTTCGTTGGAAACAATTCGTTTTAGTTTATAATTTTATTATATGAGCTATGTATGTATGAAGCTATGTATGTATGTATTATATTCAATAAATTCAAATATGTAAAAATCTACATATTGATTGCCATTTTTATTATAAAATTTTATTTGTTAACCGTATCAACCACAACTTGTTACTTTGAGAATGCAGTTTTTTATATAGGTCTGATTTATGTGCAATTTATTTTATTTCTGAGATTCCATATAACGCGGTACGAATTCATTTAATTTGTCTTATTTTTATGTTTCTCATAATGTGATTTTCATAGAACGCATTTCCTGATTTCAATTAATTCTGAATTTCTTATAACACGGTTTCCATATAACGCGGTACGAATAATCGCGTTATAGGAGACTTGACTGTATTGGGGAAAATAGTCCAAACCCTCAGTTTAAACCGGCGAAATTTGTCTCTATATATCGCAAGTATCGGCTAGCTAAGCGATCAGCCTATCAAAATTAACCATATTTCTAATGCAATTATACAGTTTCTTATTCATACAACACTTATATAACTGTTGACAAAGGGAAAAATATTCATCTATATGTATAGAAGTGAATTTCGTTGCCAACACGTCTTCCTGCTGGTTTAATTCTTATGTGACCACGAAGGTACCCTGGTAACTTTTTGAATTCTTTTTTACATTTTCTGTGCAATAATGTAATTTTTGAAGGGTATTGTTCTAGGTAATCTAAAAGGTATGTTTTCTAAATATATTTACCGAACGTGAGCTTAAATAAGATATCTGCAGTATGATATCTTTGGGCTTTGGGTACCTGGGTAATTCGTATATGTTGTATAAAAATTCAGATGGATTAAAGATAAAAGCGAATGTATTGGAAAAAAATTACCAGAACACTTCAAATACATATATACTAATTTCGATATGTATGTACATCAGTTTCAAATTTCTTTGTATTACTTATTTATATTTGTTACTTATTTTAAATTTTTTATATACATATATGAGCATAATAAGATGCCCAAGTAGCCATATGTAACCGTGGTTACAAAGTAATTCGCTTTTTTATCGCAGGCATATTTCTATTCAGTTACTTTGTTACTCGTTTTAGTTCATAAGAACTTTTAGGTTGCGTAGAAACTTTTTTTTTCCTAACATTGTAGCTTAAAATCATAAAAATACTTCAGCAGAACCATTCAAGTCATATTTTTACTTTTTTGCCACAGTTTTGTCATTCTGACCAGTTTAGTTTTGTTATAAGAAGTTCGTACGCGTGCCAAAAAAGCATACAGATTAACCCATTATCCGCCAATGTCCCATTTTTGGGACTCATTTTCAATTTTTTTTCTTTTAATAACTGCAACTTTTAAACAAAATACAGCCGTTAAAATAATGAGATCATATGACGTGCTCCATGAAAGTACTAAAAATTCCTGGTATTTTGTTTTAAATCATTGCAAACTTCAGGTTGAAGCTACTAACCTCAGTCGGCCGTGTGCATGTGTTTATTTCTGATATCGCAGAGTGTTCACAATACTGCTAAATAAAAAACTTTTGATTGAAACTTGTTCTTTGGATGTTGTTTTATATATATATCGAGAAAAATTATTTCGGATATATCCTGGGTAAGTGTTTTTCACTTCTAAAAGCAGTGTCCCATTTTTGGGACATTGGCATAGGGTATATAAAATAACTATTAGAATTTTTTTTTTTTAGAAATGGGTTCAAAGAGATTTTTAACGATTTCTGAACTTACTGCTACTTTAGAAGAAGAAGAATTTTTGGCAGACCTTGAAAACGAAGACCCTAACGATGTGTATGTTGCAATTATACCACCAGATACGGACGAATTGACGGATTTGGAAGATATAATTGAAAATGATTTGGATGAAAATGACACGAAGAATGAGAGCGGCTACATTGCAGGAAGTTTCGAGTTATTTACTCCTCACATTGAACCTGATATTGACGAAAATCAAACAGAAAAAGAAGTGCCAGCAAGCGTCAGTCTAACCAAAAGAAGAAAAAAACAATCAAATAAATCTGTTTCTAAGAAAAAGAAAGAAGAGAAAATAAAGTGGGAAAATGTCTCCCCAATTTACAGCAAGACTAACGCATCTTCCAGGGATAAAACAGAAATTGTCCTGGAAAAATTAGAAGGATATTCAGTAATTGAAATATTTGAATGCATGTTTTCTGATGACATATTTCAACTTATTATCGAACAAAATGAAATTTATGCAAAACAAAATAATATTGTAAATTTTTCTTTGAGTTTGGAAGATTTGAAGAAATTTATTAGGATTTTGCTAATTAGTGGCTAGCATAAACTACCACAAGAAGATATGTATTGGGAACAAGCACTTGATGCTGGTATACCGATTATTTTTACTTCGGTACCAAAGGCTGATTTTGGTAACTCCAATGATGGCAACACGAGCAGTAGATTTTTTGCTAATTCGGAATTAGCTGCTGAAATCACTGAAGTCGATTTCAATCTAATTTAGGCTCAAAGTAATACCTGAGGTCATAGCCAGTGAGCACAATGTTTATTTAAATAAATTTTTCGATTATTGTTTCGAAACTGCGCAGCTATATGTCGGATTATATCCATGGCATCCTATGACACCCATAATGCATAAAATATTGATTCACGGCGCAACAGTAATAGAAAAGGCATTGTTGCCTATAGGGTTACAATCAGAAGAGGCTGCCAGCCAATACAGGCAAAACTTTGCCAGAAAATTTTCAAGAGTGGATTGTAACTTCGACGTTATGAACCGGCTATTGCTGAATTCAGACCCTCTCGTTACCAGCATGAGACCAACACCCTCTGAAGATGAAGTAGAGGCGGATCAAGAAGATATTGAAAGTGACTATGACAGTGAAGAACCATGGAATTCATCGTCATCTTAAATTTAAAATTAATTGTATCTTTTTTTGCATGAAAATAATAAAATTATATTTAAAAATACAGTTTTTTCATTTTTTTTTTCTATAACTACAACCTTTTTAGATGCATTATTTAATAGAAAAATATCATGCAGCTTTAATATTAACGAGAGATTTACTAAAATTAAAAAAAACCGAAACAAAATATTTTTGACCGGCTAGATTGACTCGATACCCCTATGTGGGATGATTAATAATTTTGACATTTATTGATCCTTAACCTTTAAGTATGGACGTGGAGCCTCATAGGCTCCGCAACATTTTCGGTTTCTTAGTTTCGCACACTTCGCCCCTCTCTTTGCGACTGAGCGGCTCAGTAGCTTCAGTTTTAGTTGCGAAACAACCAGCGAGGTAAGAGGTCGTGTCGCTCGATGCATGAGAGGTGAGTAATAGTCATCGAAACATTGGCTGTAGTCTGTCAGACTACACGTCCGTTATTGCCATATAAAATATTTTTATTAAGCGTTTTTGTTTGCATTAGATTTTCGTATGCAAAATGGCAGAAATTAGTAAAGCGGGCTGTTCCAATACAAAACGACCATCCCAAAGTTCACTTGAGCGGCCTGCTAGAAAAATATTTCGGGTAGATGATCCATCTTTCGAAGAAGAATTGAATGCAGTGTTGTTAGCTTCCGACATCTCGGACAATGAGGAGGATATTGAACAGTTTTTGATATCTGAGCCGGAGCTTAGGCAGCATCATGTTAGTGACGAGGATGAAGATGTAGACGACTATGAGGACCTTGCGGAAGAAGTTGACAGTGACATTTCAGACAACGCGCCTCTTCAGGAATTACGATCTAAGTTTTACTATGGAAAAAATCGGTATAAGTGGAGTAAGACGCCACCTACTGCTAGGGTTCGCACATCCCAACACAATATTATATCTCGTGCTGCTTCTTCGAAATTGACGGCTGACGATGACAAAAATCCTTTCTACATTTGGAATAAGCTATTTGATGATGAAATGCTCCAACAAATTTTGACTTGGACGAATGCGAAAATTTGTAGTTACAGGACCAAATTTGTACGTCACAATAGACCTGAACTAAAAGACTTGGACGTGCTGGAGTTCAAAGCATTTTTAGGTCTATTGTTTTATTCGGCTGTTTTAAAATCAAATCATGAAGACACAAGTTACTTGTTTGCTGCAGATGGTACAGGTTGTGAGATATTTAGGTGCTGCATGTCAGAGACAAGATTTCTTATCGTGCTGTTATGTCTTCGATTTGACAATCCAAATGATCGTGCTGAGAGGAAACAAAATGACAATCTAGCTGCTATATCCCTCATTTTCAACAAGTTTGTTAGTAATTCCCAACAGTTGTATGAATTGAGTGAATGTGTCACCGTGGACGAGATGCTAGTCAAGTTTCGAGGAAGAAGTCACATGATATCATACATGCCTAAGAAACCAGGAAAATATGGACTGGTGATACGAGCGTTATGTGATGCTAAAAACTTCTATTTTTATAATGGTTATGTCTACTCTGGGAAAGATTCCGATGGTACAGGATTGACAGCACAAGAAAAAAAATTCTTAGTTCCAACTCAATGCGTCCTACGGCTAACGAAACCAATCCAAGGAAGCAACCGTAATGTGACGGCTGATAATTGGTTCTCATCTATACAGCTCGTAGATGAACTATCGAAGCGGAAGCTAACATATGTGGGGACAGTGAAAAAAAATAAAAGGGAGTTACCACGCGAATTTCAACCACTGAAGAGTCGAGAAGTTCAGTCTACTTTATTTGGTTTTACGAAAGAAAAAACTTTATGTTCCTACGTGCCAAAGAAGAATAGAGCAGTGATACTTATTTCTTCCATGCATCATAATGATCAGGTTGATGAATGTAGTAATAAGCCGGAAATTGTACTTTATTACAATTCTACGAAAGGGGGCGTTGATGAAGCTGACAAGAAATGTTCGATTTACTCGAGTAGTCGCCGAACAAGGAGATGGCCTATGGTGTTATTTTATCGAGTTTTAGACTTGAGTGGCATGAATGCGTACATTCTCTGTAACATGCACCAAACAAAGGATATTGACAGAGGAGTTTTTCTCAAAAGTTTGGCTCGTTCGCTCGTGGTGCCACATATGCAAAGACGTGTAAACAACACAAAATTACCGAGAGAACTGAGGTCGACAATGACTCGAGTTTTAGGTAACGACATGGTTACAGTAGATGTCCAGGCACAAGCAGTCAGTCAAGGAACTAGAAGATTATGTAGAATTTGTCCCGCAAAAAAACATAGAATGACAACTTATGTTTGTGTTGCGTGCAGTAGACCCGTGTGCCTGCAATGTTCTCGTCCATTGTGCAATGACTGCCAATAATTTTCATGCTATATGTCTGTTGTCAGAATTTTTGTCTTTTATTAAAAGAAGTAGATATTATGTTTTTTTGTATCCCCAAATATTGGAATTTAAGGTAAAAAAGTTTTTTTCATTCTATAAATAGTTTTAGATACTTTTAATTGCTAAAAATGTAGCCTAAGTCAATATAGCTTGAAAATTGCTATAATTTTTCGATTTTTCATATTATTATAATTTTAATAATAAAGTGAATTCTAGAAACACGTTTTTTTATTATTACCTACGTATAGTTTGATATAGATACACTTTTGAAGATATTTGGAACCATTTTCTCGGAAAAAGTTGCATGTTAATATAGTAGCCTGTGAAACTCCACGTCCAGGGTAGTGTTAATAAAAAATGACGTCCATACTTAAAGGTTAATTTTGCACAACTTGACGTCTCTTACAAGTCACACCTTAAGAGTCCAACGCACCACCCTACTTACAATATGGCGGCTTCTTCTATCAATTTTTTAGTTTCGCTATTAATTTTCTCACTTAGCAGGACACAAATCTACGTATAGTAAATTTTATTACCTACAGGTTAGCTGGTATCTAAATTGAAACTTTTGCTGAGTAAGGAATTTTATAAAACAAAAATAATTTTTTTCTTGCCTTTGCCGAATCAAAGTCACTAATGACATCTTCCAATGATAAACTGCGTAGTTTGTCACTTTCTATGCACATGTGACCGAAGGAACATAATTTATCTTGAGTCATTGTTATTCTAAAAAAAAAAAACCAAATGCGGTACAAAGTATTCTTGCGTTAATTAGATTATGTGCGTACTTGTGCAAAATGCTCTTACCTACAATGCAACTCCAGTAAGGACAAAAAAAAAAAAAACACTTTCCAAAATAATGTCAACACTTAAATTATCAAAGGAACACACTGTAAATACAAAATAAATGGTCAGAAATATTGTATCGTCTGCCAGCTCACTTGACCTACAAAAGGTCAACGCATGCTCGAGTGTAGCGAGGCAACACAGGGGAGTAAAAGTCCTTCGGAAAAATGCGCGCTAAAAAAATTGGGCGAAGAGATTGGGACCTACCGGACGTGCGACATTGAGACAAATAATGCTGCAGTATGACAATTGTTCACTCGAACAATTTTGGGCCCCCTAAGAAAGTGGGGGCCCTAAGCTATAGTCTATGCAGCTTGTAAGCCCTGCCCTGCTCACAACTTTGTTTGAGCACACATTAAATTAAAAACAAAAATTAAATTAACGAAAGAGTGCAGCCTTATTCTTAAATAAGTCGTTCTTAAAAACCTTAAGAAAATTTCGCACGGTGCTTTATAGTAAAATAACACAAAAGTCAGGCAAAATATGATAAAGTAAGCCAAACTGCCCATTCTACAAAAACCGAAAACTTTTCCAGTGTTGTGGATCAATTTGTTATGCATAAACCCTAATCCATACAACAACTTGTAATACCATAAAAACTGCAAGGAAAAAACAAGGACGAGGATTTTTTTTTTTTTTTTAATTGAATTGGGTATAAATTTTACACAACCTCTTCAACATACTCTCCAACATCCTTGCATTGTTAGCCGCTACCCGCCAGCCAACCAACCATCCATTCAGAAATTCTGAAATACGAATATATAATGAAAAGTTGATTCCATCGAACACGCCCGCCGTCGAACTTCAGGTCCTCCATTATACTCCGCCATTTATAATCGGAGACAAGTTTCCGTTCAAGTAGTGAAATAAATTATGGGAAATTTAATATTAATGAAAGATCTTAGCTAATTATATTAAAAGTCGTTCATCTTACGGGCGTTACAGCAGTCAATAGAGATTTCCAGAGGAGGAAATTTTACAATTTTGATGAGGTTCACGAGGCATGGCATGGGTTTTCGATTATGTTCCATAGTGTAATTCCGTTTTTGTTGAAATTTATGTGGAAGGAGTTCGACGGTAATTTATCCTTACCAGGAGTTTTTTTTTCTTCTTTCTTGTAATTATTTCCAAGCCCTTTGTTAAATTCTCTTTGTCTCTATGATAAGATTCTTTGACAGTTTATTGAATAATAAATTGTTTGAAAGGCGTTTATTTTGGACATCGTCTCGCTTTAGAATTAAGCCTTGATTTTCTTTTTATTATTTTGTTATTTGATATCTTGAGAATTTGTAATTAAATTTTCGTTATTGATTGTCGGTTATTTATTAAACGCAGTGATGTTAAAAAGAGAAGAAAATTATGTAATTTTAACATTAGGTATTTGTTTTTATGAATACATATCATTGGACATTTTTTATGCGGTTATCCTGTACGTCTGCGACATTTATAGGAAAGTGTGACAATAATGGTAGTGTTGTAAAAACAAACTGTCAAACAAAATATAATATGGAAAATTTCTCTAAGTTTGAAGAATGTTAGCATAGTACAAATTCCTACGCCAAACTCCCGAATCTTTTCAATAACACAAAACTGCTTGGTAAGGTTCAAACTATATGGGATAGCTTATGACGATTACTCCGGGCCATAATTTATAACCAAATAAATTGTTTACATGAGTGCCTAAACCTTACCATAATACCAAAACATTGTTTCACCAACGCAGTGATTTTCCGTCGATGGTGCGTGTTTTTGATACCTTTCATTCAGTACATTGAATAATAGTTTGACTTTCGTAAACCGGTCATTTTTATTCAAGGAATCGTTGTGGAAGGAATGAAGATTTAAAAAAAAAACATTAACTCAAATTTATTCCTTACACCTTTCGCAACTAGTTGAATATTTGTATCAGGAGCGGAACATTACATATATGTACATTACATATACATATACATAATGTGCGCAACTGAGTAGACGTGTTTAGTTCCGCTCCGATTTTCAGTTAAGTTTTAGCCAGTTTTTTAATTTATTAACTCGTTCTTTGTTCTGGTCCTTCAGTTCAGTGTTTTCTGTTTTTCATTTCCGTGCTCGAGCCTGTAAAATATTTGTGCGTGAAGTGATACTGATCTGTTTCAATTTTTCTGTCTGAAATTTCTCTGTTGAATTTCTATGCAATGGCTGGTAGACAAACCGCTAAAAACATTAACTCTTCGGGTACTCACAAAGACATTAAGAGAACGAATTCAGCCAGTTCAAGTCCGGCAATCACTCGCAGTGGGGCTACTGGTGCTATTCAACAAAGCGACGATAGCCACTTGCCCCCTCAAAATTTGAACTCTCAGCTTAATATTGCAGTTGGGGAACTTGAGAAACGGTTGATGACAAGATTGGATGATCGTCTGCGTCTCTTAGAGGAGAAAATCTCGGAAATTGTTGATGCTGCAATCGATGGCGTAAAATCCAAATTACTTACGATCCAACAAAAGTATGATGATCTTGCAATTCGTGTTTCAACGCTTGAAGGCGGATGTGAGGAGTTAATCCATAAACAGAGGTTATCTGATGCAATCATTAGAGGTATCCCGATAAGTAATAACGACAATCCAATAAAGATCTTGAATAGCATCTGTAAAAAAGTTAGCCACAATCTCTCCCCTTATACATATGCTTTTCGTTCGAATAGACTTACGCGTGAGGATAACAGCAGCACTTCTAAAAAACCAACTCATGCTCCAATTATTGTTAAATTTTCCTGTGTAAGTGAGCAACGTGCATTTATCTCCGCATTTAAACAAAATAAGGGACTAAAGCTGATGGATATTGAGGGCTTTGCTTCACAAAACTCTATATATATTAATGAAAGCCTCACACCCAAAAACCAGGAAATTTTGCGGGAAGCTCTAAGTCAGCGGAAGCAGGGACTATTGCATTCAGTTTTCCCTCGTGGCGGCTTCGTTTACTTCAAGCGTCGAGAAAACGATCGACCCTCCAGATTAAGAACGTGCAGCGAGCTGAGATTGAACAGTAACGATGCATTCCAGTTGGATTCCGGCAGTGACGATAATTTAATACGTGCTACTTGCTGAGGTCGGAGTGTATTAATATGATCTGATGGTATCTATTAATAATGTCATATTTTTCTCTTCTCTATATTTTCTTTTTTGCTTACTCTTTCATAATTTTCGCAACCGGTCTAAATATATATCTCTTTATTGTTCTCTATTACTCTTAAATTTACAGGTTAATTATTTCTATATTTCTTGTCAAATCGAAAATGTTGTCAGCGTTCTTTTGGTGTGCTTCTTGTCGCCTTACAGTGAGTATGGTGTAATTGCTCTGCCCCTTGAATGTGTTTCTTGCGCCTGGTATGTTAGTAACTCATATTTTCGATATGAGTAACATGTATTATCTGGACATGGTGGGAACAATGTTGAAGGTTCTTTGTAGTCGGGCATCGGGCTTTAATGTATGTTCATTCAATGCTAGAAGCATTAGAAATAAAATTGGTGAAATTCAACAAATGTTTCTGGGGTCAGATGTGCATGCTATTGTGGTCAACGAGACGTGGTTACGGGAACATATTCTCTCCTCTTCAGTTAGGTTACAAGGGTATAATCTATTCCGCAATGATCGGAAGCATAGAGTTGGTGGTGGTGTAGCAATATACATAAGAGACTGCTATACGGCAAAGATTGTAGGAGCTTCAGAGATGCCCGGTATGGAATTTCTTTTGTTGGAGGTTAATTTGGCTGCTATTAAATGTATAATTGGCGCTGTATATTGTCCACCGGGAAATTTTAATGCTAGCAATTTTGATGAGTTTCAAGATATCGGCATGTTATTTTAGGTGGTGATTTTAATGTCGATATTCTTCGTCATTGTGCTTCGTCTAGTGAATTTTTAACCCTGACTACTAATCTTCACCTAACCGTTGTAAACACCTGCCTTCCTACTTTTTTTAATACGTCTAGTCCCTCCCTTCTTGACTTATTTTTGACATCAGATCCAGAGCGAGTCTGTTTTCATAGCCAGCTTAGCCCTCCCAGTATTTTCGATCACGACATACTTTTTTTAAGATATATGATTCCCTTAAGACCTCCAGAGGCCAGGGTGATCCAATTTAGGGACTATAACAATATTAATCTGCGAGATTTTGCTATCGAGTGTGATTCTTTGGATTGGTCTGCCCTATATAATACTTCCTCAACAGACGAACAAGCAAATATTCTGAACAGTCGAATAAAATATTTGTATGAGAAGCATGTTCCGCTGAAAAGAAAGCGCATTTTGGCCACTGGATGTCCATGGTTTTCTGCTGAAATATCTACTCTCATTACTGAGAGAGAGTATCTCTATCGGCTCCATCGTCGTGTTAAAACTAGTTACAGCAAGCAATTATACAGATTGGCTCGAAATCGAGTTACTGCGGAAATTCGAAGGTCAAAGCGTTTGTATTTTACATCGAAATTGAACCCCAACTTGTCGCCAAGGATACTGTGGAAAAATCTTAAGAGGGCCGGCATTAGTGGAAAGGAGGTTAGTCCTGTGTGCGAATTCAACCCGGATAACCTAAATGCTTTCTTCACTTCCGTTTGCCCAGCTCCTCAAAATCAAGCAGATCTCTCTTACCACTCTTCTCCTTTAACTGAACACGAAATAACTTTCTCTTTCCGTTGTGTTGATGCAAGTGAGGTATTAAGGGCTATCCATGCGATACGATCAGATGCGGTGGAAGCAGATGAAGTTTCTCCGCGATTCATTAAAATTGTTCTGCCTTTCATTATTAGACATTTATTACATGTCTTTAATTCCTGCCTGACCTTCTCAACTTTTCCGCGCTTATGGAGGACTGCCACGGTGCTGGCACTTCCAAAAAAGATATCTCCGAAGGATATGAATGATCTGCGGCCGATTAGCATCTTGTGTTTTTTTTCTAAAGTTTTAGAAAAGTTGATGGTCGCGCAGATACAGGAGTACTTGGAGGATATGAGCTTTCTCTCTGAGTGGCAGTCAGGTTTCCGTTCTCACCATAGCTGTGAATCAGCTGTACTAAAAGTGACCAATGATCTGCGATGTTCACTTGATAAGGATCACATTAGCGTTCTTGTGCTCTTGGATTTTTCTAAGGCATTCGACAGTATTAATCATCATATGCTTTTGGATAAGCTGTCTTCAAATATTGGTTTTTGTTCTTCTGCTGTTCAACTGATCCGGAATTACCTAACTGATAGGTGGCAGCAAGTTAAAGTGGAAAGCACTCTATCTGGTCTTCTACCACTCTATTGCGGAGTTCCTCAGGGATCAGTACTTGGACCTCTTTTGTTCAGTATATTTATTAACGACCTACCGGAAGTTGTAAAGGATGCAAAAATATGTATGCTGACGATGTTCAGATATACCTAGATAGGCCTATTGGACTAATAGAGGACTGTTTTGCTCGCTTAAATAACGACCTCAAAAATATACACAAATGGTCAGTAAACAATCAGCTGAAGTTAAATCCATTCAAATCGCAATATATGATAGTTCACAATAATAGTCTTCATACTGATGAACTTCCAGCAGCTGAGCTCAACGGAACTAATCTTACATTAGTGAATAGAGTTAGAAACCTAGGCATTATTATCAACTCCAATATGAAATGCTGTGATCATGTTAATGCTTCTATACGTAAGATTTATTATGGACTTCGGCAGCTTTGGTTGTCTGCCGATATATTAAGCAAAGAAATGCGACTACGGCTAGTTAAAATTCTTCTTTTGCCGCACTTCACGTTTGGTAGCTTAGTGTTTCCTAAGCTTGACAGCATATGTAGACGTAAGCTTGAAGTTGCCTTCAACGACTGCATCAGATTTATCTGTGCCCTACGCAGATTCGACCATGTGACACCCTATAAATTACAGCTTCTTGGTTGCTCACTGTCCACGTATCTCAACCTAAAAGCGCTTTACTTTTTGTTTAATTTATTACGCACGAACAGCCCAAAATATTTGCTTGATAATATTCAGTTCTTTCAATCAGCCAGGAATCGAAATTTGGTCATGCCACGATTTCGCAGAGCCATCTTTGAGGATTCTTACTATGTTCAGGTCTTTCGTCTATGGAATAACTTACCAGCTAATATTCAAAACGCCGGTTGCTTCGGCATATTCAAGGGGTTACTGAGGTGTCATTTCTCTGTCTGGGCTACTGCCCAGTGACCTAAGCTCCCTGAGCGCTGACAACAATTTCGATGTTTGGTTCTTTCACTCTTTTATTGTTTCCTTAAAAACTTAACAATTATTTTTATTATTATTATTTTATTTATTATTATTTTAACTTGCTTTTAATTATCGTCTTTCTTCTGTTCACATTTATTGTCTTTTTTTTCTATCTTATTACCTGTATAACATTGCTTGTTTACTCATTCATATTTTAACATTTTTTTATTTTTTTTTAATTTTTTTTATTTTTTTCTATTGTTTATTTATTAGTATCTCTTTTATTTTTGTTTTTAGTATTTTATTATTCTTTTATAAGTTAATCTTTTTAATTTGCTTTTGTTTTTTAGTTTCTTAATTCATTTACCACATAACAATGTACTAAAAAAGATTGTAATATCTTGTGTACGTCTTTGCATTAATAAATTCTATTCTATTCTATTCTATTCTATTCATTTCCACTCAGAATTAAAATTCCTAGACATTTTTTCATTTTCTTTTCCGGTTTATCACCTTTTTTGATTCTTCTTCTAGCATACTCTCATATTTTGTATGCGATTTCAATGACGTGTATTTATGACATAGGTATTGGTCAAAGAATGAAATATGTAATTAGATTTATACGATAGCTTGCAGGCAACTCTAGACGAGGTCGTTATTCCATTCTCTAAGTTACTATTTACTTATTCATAAGTTCAAAAATAATACTTCACAAGCCATGAAAAACACCCATCAAGAAAATGATCGTGCATGAAAATAAGTATGCAGAAATTCGTCGAAAAAATCAGTTTAAATTTTTAATTTGTGTGTACATTTCCGGCACGAAAGAAGCGCAGCCCAACTTTGAAGTTCAAATAATGCTAGGACCAGAGTGTCTGCATACAGACGATTTTTTAATTCATTTCTGGTTGAAATTTCATTGATGAGTCATCTGCGTAAGCGACACTACATGTTAAAAATTTCAGTTAATTAACATGCCCGTGCATGAATATTTCCTTTTCTTCTTTCCAAATTAGAATTTGTGTAAATTTCGTTGTAGTTTTAAAGTTTAATTCAAGCTATGTCGTTGTTTTGAGGACGAGTGAAAATTAAGAAGTGATAAAAAAGTAATTTTCTTAAGTTATGTTACTATTATTATGTGAAATATACAACTAGGTTAGGTTAAGTAGGAGAGATGCTGCTAGACGACTAGCTTGTATCACATGGACCATTAGTGGATCCATTGTGTCCCTAGACCTCATGGGATAACCTTCCAGGCCCCAGATCCATCATACTTTCCTTAGCAAACTCAGGATATATCAAAGATTTTTTACCTAGATCCATCTTGCATCTCTCAGAAAACTCAGGATATATCTGAACTCTTTACTTTGCAGCTCCCCAGACTTGAAAAGTAGTAGCTACCCAATAGCTTACTTCTTTTATTCGTCAAAGCGGGGCATTCGCAAAGCACGTGCTGGACGAATTCGATTTCTTCCGAGTCCTTACAACTCCTGCAGAAATTGTTTGCGGTTATTCCCAGTCTTCTAGCATGGTCCGCAATGGCACAGTGATCCGTAATGACTAGCTTCTTGATATTTGCTCTGCTGCCATTAATCAGTTCTCTTGTCCTTTTCCTTTCATATGCAGGCCTCAATTACCTCGCAATACAGCAGGTGTCTCTGCTGGTCTACCGGAGGCTTGACTTTTGAAAGGCGCCCTGATTACTTCCTCTTTTGAAGCTCCGATTGGGATCCTCACATAAGCTATCGCTGCGCAGCTATCCAATTCGGAGCCCTTTTTGGCCAACTCATTAGCAATCTCATTGCCTGAGATACCCTTATGATCAGGTACCCAGCATAGGGTCACCTTGTGCCTTATAATCAGTCAATTTCTCAAGGCTGGTCTTTCATAACTGCACCAATTTTGATTTGCTCAGTACAGAATCTACCGCCTTGATGGCTGCCTGGCTATTAGTATATATGCATATGTACGGCGAGGCGAGGGTTGTCTGCACATGGATACCAATATTGTCGCCTGATAAATTGCTCCGATCTCCGCCTGAAAAATACTGATTTTGTTAGACTCGTGCTATTCTAGATATCTGGAGTACACTCCAACCCCTGTGTCCAAATTCTTGGAACCATCCGTAAAAATAGGAATATCGGATTTTACGACCATCTCCGTCCCATCGCAGTAACTCCTAGTGAACACCATTGCATTGACACCCGCACCAAAAGTCAAGATGGGTACTTGATGGTCTGGTTCTTCACTACAGTCACTACAATCTGTCTTCTGGAGTATATTGGAGTATACTAAACCCCTCTCTATCTAATGAACGTGTAATTCGTTTAAAAATATTTTTTTAAGTTTCCAAAATTTCCAAATATTTTCCTTGTATATTGCAGAAACTGATTAAACTTCCTTTTTTATCCAAAATCCATTCCTTTCTGCTGAAGCACTACTGTCCAAGTTGAATCTAGTAAGGTCGAAACGTTTTCTGATATCTGAATTACAAAAAAAAAAATTATAATTCGAAATTTGAGATGAAATTTACCTATAAGAAGCGTTTCCACTTTACTCCATTCAAGGTAAATAGTACCACACCCCTGGATCTAAAAAAATTGATTGATCGTCAATGTTTTCATCGGTGAATTTTCATTGATCTTTTCATCCATATTTTTCGAAGTTTTCTTCTAAGATTATTCATCGAAGCTTTCACTGATATTTACTCATGCAGAAAAGGCATTACAGCCTACCTAGGACATTGTGTGTTAATTTCATAGAAGTTTTCGTACAGAAATCATTCGACGATGCATGCCAGAAGTATAATACGGCTTCGATGCGATATTGCATCCGCTTCCCGCTGGGAGACCGCCTCACAAATATGTTAGAGACCTAACTTAGTCCTAATATTCTAAAGTGTGTTCTTATGTATAATTGACAAAATATTTGAATTGCGGGGTTAAAATGTACACTTTCCGGAAAACTTTGATAATTACCATCTTGTGGGTTATCTTTCATATACAAAAAACCAGAAGTCATTACCGCAATTAGTTGAGGAACGTTTCCAAAATAAGATTGTGGGGTTTGCTAAATTACTTTGAACTTACATGAATTATCAACATAAACTGTAAAGCTATGATTTTGTGAAACTGTTACGAGATTCGTACAGCAGCGGGCTATAGAGTGGTGGGTTACTTATATATTATTATAATAAAAAAATACATAAAATAAAAAAGAATTATTTTTGTAAGGATGCGAGTATTTATTTTATGTTCTACCATCTGTGTAGAATATTCGTACACAATCTCGTCAAAATCTGATGATAAATTCAATATGAAAAGGTCATTCGTATACACCAATGGGAAAAAGATTCCCATTTCCCAAATTCGGATGTTCTGAGGGAGGTGGAGTAAATATTATGCGATTTGCAAAATATCTTTTGCTTGTTTTATTTCTGATTTTTTGAACATATTTTCCCTCCCCTTCTGATTAAGTTGCGAAATTTAATTTTCGACGGCCAAAATTCTGTCTGAAAAATTAATTTCAAAATGTTTCTTTACAACTTATCGATTAATCCAATATTTTGGTTTTTTGTAGATGTACTTTTACTAAGAGATTATCTGTACAAAATTTCAGGAAGATTGGATGTCATTTATTTACCTATTTAAAAAAATTAAATCTATGAAAATTTTGCGTACCCACTTTTCGCCATCTATTGGCGATCTTTGGAAACGCACGGAAATGTCACTTACAGAATCGAAAAGCTACATATAGTACCTCCTCTATGATTCGCATTTAATGCGAATGAATTTGGTACTTTCGTTCAAATTCTGTTGCAATTTAACCACTACAACTCCCGCGAAAGTTTGCAAATTTGAGCATTTTTCAAGGGTAATTATTTAATTATTTCGGTTTCGTTAGTCATCTGGAGCTTCCACTTGCGTGATTTTCATTTCCAGTCCAGCCCTGCTTAACAAAAATGGGAAAGATCACAGACAACAAGTGTCGACTCTGCAATGGAAAGGTGGAATCTGCAGAGTAAGTACTCTGCAAATGCGCAGGAATTGCTCGCCAAGGTCTCCAATGTCTGGGCAGGATTTTCCAATCCCATCAAATGTGTGGAAAACTGACACTTGTTAGGTAATAATCTTCTTAAAATGGGTTAATGCGGAATGAACCTGACAAGGCAGGATCATAGCAGTGCCTCTGGTTCGGTTCTCCGGCGGTGCCCGAATTTCTACTGTTCATCGCATACGCGTTCAATTTCTCCTCAAATTTATATATAAAAAGACAAAAGTTAGGTGCTAGATTACTCTGTTGCCGGTTTTATCTACATACTAAAAAATAATTCCCTAAAGTGAGTGGCAACAATTTGTGCTACAGAGTTCAGGCATTTGTCTAAGATTACGTTTCTATCCCTAAAATTTAGGTAGATTTTTCTCCCTCAAATGTAGGGAATTTTGGTTTTTCCCTCCTAAACTTTAGGGAATATTCCCTATAATGTAGGGAATTTTCATATTTTTTTAAAAATATTTTTCCCTACATTTTAGGGAATATTCATTAACATGTTGTTCTGTTCCCCCCCCCCCCCCTCCCCTAGAATGTAGGGACTATTCCCTAAAATGTAGAGAATAGGTGATAGCACTGTACTACTCTCCATCATAGGTGATGGTGATAGAAGACCACCCCTTCTAAAAAAGGAGAATGAGCTGAATAGCTCATTTCTTCTGGTCCATAATATTGAGTAGTATGGAAGTTATGTTGGTGCACTGCACTGGCCACGCTTAAACAAAATATTGAAGAACAATGTGTGAATTATATAACCGAAAATATATTTCCATAAAAATAACATGAAAATTTAGCATAGTACCTTATTCGTTGAATGTTCTCGTCCTTATATCCAAGAGAGCTTAACATTTAGAGAATTTTACGTATTTTAGGGGTTCTCTGGCACCAGATACCTAAATTCATTCAATGTTCCATTGGTTTGAGGAAATTAAACCGATTTTTCCTTTCTATCAGAGAAAATTACATTTATTTTTATGGAAAAACGTGTCTAAAATTTAGGGAATAGTCCTAATATTTTTTTACAGTGTAAGTGATGTTGTTCTTTTTTATTTCTAGATAATACTTATTTGAATAAAAATGCATCCAACAAATTCTCACAGCTCACATCGTATAAAATGCTAACATGCGTCTGGATTCTCAGATAGCGTTTCCCACCTGCTAACTACTTTCAAAATGTTTTGTATAAGAAAGTTTGTACGAATAGAAACGCGGCACAAGGATAGCTGAATTTAACTGCTTAAACTAAAAACGGCTCATTTTAATCAATTATCAGAATGACAATCCTTTAAGTCATCTACTTTAATTATTAAAAGAGGACGATTTCACGTTTAAATGACTGAAATTTACCGAAAATAATTTTAATAATTCAATTATTAAAGCACAGCTATGCGTCAATTACCTTGTTTTTTATTTTGCCCAAGTGAAATTTAATTTTCTAAAATAAATTCAATTTCCATTATCGCATAGGTGAAAAATTTAAGCAGAACTCAAACGAAATATGTGTGCGTGTGTAGATATTAGTGCAGGATGGTTTATTTGTTTTGTTCACGTTTCGATTTTCATCTAAACTCAATTTCTGGCCAGCAGACGCGCATTAATAACCATTTTCGAATTTGATAAACCCAATAAAAATAAAGTCTTGGTGAATGTGAATTTTAATGAGCATGAATACAACAACAACAACAATGCAAAATATTGTGTTTGTCGGCTTTACCACTGAACTGAAATTTTTGCGGTGCTTTAGTGTTATCCACCAGTAATGAATAATATTTCTCTCTTGCAGAATTGTCTGTGATAATTTAGTACGATTTAGAGATACGTTGATAAAAAACAATTTCATGTTAAGATACGCGCAATTTCTTGTAATTTTTTTAATTGCCTTTCAAAATATTCACCAAATACAATTTTGGGAAAAATAAAAAACTTTCTCCACTCTTTTCATTTTTATTTCATATACAAAGATATCGAATTGAATGCACTTTAATGCTGCTTTTAACATTGAAAAATATGAGTCTACGATTTTATTTTTGATGACTTAGGAACAGGAAGAGGTAACAGGGTGGCTGGTCAGAACAGGGTTTAGTGTATTCTTCTAAAACTGATATAGTCTGAGCGATTTTCGAGGTGGTGCATTATCGTTATGCACTTATGCACTTTTTCAATAACTTCCTTTTTGGTAGGTTCAACAGTACACACTGCAAAAAAAACTCATAAATAGCTGTCAATCGGGGTTTCGACCAAAGCATTGTTGCGAAAGTGCTCCTCGTTAAAGTCACAACATACATAGGTACGCGTTGCACTTGACAGAAGAGAGATTTGTATTCTGGTGATTTTAGATGTCTCCAAAGCCTTCGATAGTGTTTGCTATGTAAATTTGCTAGATAAAGTGTTTAATAATTTCCATTTTTCGTGTCGAGGTATTCATTTAATTAAGGAATTCTTAAACGGGCGATCACAAAAGGTTACCCTTGGGGACAATAATTGCTCAAATTTCCTTCCTTCCTCTATCTTGTGGAGTACCACAAGGTTCCATTCTTGGTCCTCTACTCTTCAGCCTATACATTAATGATCCGCCTGAAATAATACAAGATGTCACCATTTATATTTATGCTGACGACGTTCAGGTCTATTTCAGTCGTCCTCTAGGTCTTATCGAAGTATGTGTGGCTCGGATGAATTGCGATTTACATAACATAACACCTGGTCGATTGACAATAAACTTAAACTAAATCCAAGTAATTCACAGTGTATCGCTTTTTTTGTACTTTTGACTTTTCATGACTTCCTCCTATTCTTTTAAATGATTTTTCAATTTCCTACGTGCATAAAGTCTGTAACCTCGGAGTTACCTTAAACTCTAATATGAAGTGTTCAGATCTCGTCAACTATAACCTATCAAAGATCTACGCCACCCTCCCCCGCTTATGGTTTTCTGCTAGAATGCTTTCCCCCAATGTACGCTGTCATCTGGTTAAGTCTCTAATGTTACAGCATTTTACACACGGTTCATTTGTTTTCCCGATACTAGATTAACATTGCTCCAAAAAATTACATGTTGCATTTAACGATTGTGTAAGGTTTGTTTTCGTGTTACGAAGATTCGATCATGTGTCTCACCTGAATTTTGCACACTTAGGTTGCTCTATTGAAGTATATCTAAGTCGCAGAGCATTAATCTTCATATTCAACTTACTTCACAACTCTAAGCCCGCTTACTTGAGGACCATGTTTCAACCCTTGAACTCTACCAGAGGTTACAAACTACTAATTCCACGTTCTCAGACCTCGGTTTTTGATAGATCCTATATCGTTCAAATTACTTGAATGTGGAATTCATTACCACACAACAGCCAGAAGGCTAACTTGATTGTCACTTTCAGGCGTTTTCTTGTAAATTTCTTGACATAAGTAGCTATGTTGTCTTTTCATTTTATAATGACCCGTACGCGCAGATTATTATTATTATTTTATTAATCTCGTATTTATTCATTCCAATTTGTTATAATTTTTTCGTTTTTTATTATGTTTTTTATCTTAATTTTACTTATTTATTCATTATTTACTTGTTATTACTCTGTTTATTATTATTATTTTGTTTTTCTTCATTTAATATCATTCGCTGTTTTCCAATTTTTTTTGCTGTTGTATTTTTTTTAACATTTAATTTAGATTATTTTTTTTTTTTTTAAGTTTCCCTTGTATTATTGTATCCCACTCAAATTGGTACTAAGAAAAAGATTGTAAATCTTGTAGTATATCTTCCAAATACACAAATATTCTATTCTATTCTATTCCTTGTAACGACTTTAGTGGGCATCCCAGGACGAAAACAATGAGCTGAAAAAATATAATTAAAACGAGTGCCAATGTATTTGTGCGGATCGGAAGTGGTGAAATTTTTAAAAACTTTAAAACTTCTATCTTATTCAAAATACGATACTAAACAAAGATTCTACTATGACCGACCCCTATCTTGTAAACGCCCTTCGACAGAAGAAGTGAGTGATCGATACATCCACTAACTAGTGTCCAATAAAAAACGGGGGGAGTGAAGAACGCTTTGAAGCCAACCAAAACCCATTTTTAGCTATAACTCCGTAGTTGTTACGGATCATTTCGGACCAGACCCAATACAATCATTTTTTATCCTTTCTTGTCTAAAATTTAACGACGTAAAATAATTGGTAATAATAGTCTCAAGCTTGGAGCCGTCCATATGAGTATAGGATCTGCCAACTCATTTTGTATAATTAAGGGAAGGTTACCGTTTATGACGATGGAAATTTCTATTATTTTTTTCACATAATTATCATCCTTAAAGCGTTTAGAACACGTGTGAAAAAGGATATTTTTATATCTAAAGTATTTTAGGATTCACAGCCTGTTGAATGCGGAACTACCCGGCGGCTGAAAAACAGGTTGCTGAGACCTGAGGTACCCTCATAAAGTTCGGGAAACCGATAACCTTCAAAATTAGCACAATCAGTTCTTAGAGGAAAAAGAAGGGCCTCTGTATGGTACTGGATTAGCTGAAGTAAGCTATCATCGATTTTTTATAACGTTAAACTTTAGATGAGTTTTTCTGGGAACAACATTTTACAGTGCACGGGGCGCACTACATCTTCAACGGATGAACCGATTTACATGAATGTCTGCGCAATTGAAAGGAAGTTCAATTTGCGGGGCCATCAGGAAGCGAGTTTTATCAAAAATTTATTTAGAAATAGTTTTTTGATCCGTTGAAGCAAAAATAAATGTTTGTTTTTTTTTCAAACGGCTGGCATTTTGTTATTCAGAGGTTGTTTTGAATACAAAAACCGGTAAGGCCCCGAAAAATTTACCTAATTTCATTATTTTCAACCCTATTTGTTTTGGATAAACTGGCTGAGCTGTGGAACGCCCCGCCCAGACCAAAACATGCCGTGCATGGTTTTGTTTGATGGGAGCTGAAGCCGCCATTTTGGATATTTTTTTTTTTTATAAATAAAATTGAAATTTACTCTTCATTGATAGAAGAATAAAATTCGTTAAGTCACATTTCCAAAAGTATTTATGTTATGTTAAAAAAAAAAAAAAGTTTATGCATTTTCCGTGGATACTTTAAACCAATAACCAATAAATGATTTGAATTAAATTGAATCTATGAGAATGCACTTAAATTAAAGGATCCCATCATAAAATAAAAAAAAATGCGCCAGTTCTGACAACTGGCCAATGTCTGGCATATTCATTGATCCAGGATGGATAACAAAATAGACGCTAGGGATGTACAAAATTTTAAAAACATCGATGTAGTAATCAAATGATACATTCAAAAGCAAACTTCGATGTCGTTAAAACATCCGACGAAAAACATCGATGTTTAGATACATCGATTTAAGTAAAGTAAAAATTTTCGAAAATGAAAAAGTATTTCACTTCTGCAGACATATAATTCCTTATTTGCGAACACTCTTCCCAAATAGAAACATTTTAATTGACCCGACAAAGCAAGGTTCAGTTTAAATCATATTACAATTGCTGGAAATAAAACACCAAACTAGTTTAAGATATTTTTATAGTAATACTAGTAATTTCGTAGTACATATGCTTACATAATTTTAGGAAAAAAAAGAATCAGCATGCCAGAGAAAAATATTTCAAGTTTCCCAATAACTTTCATCAAGACTTTTCATTAATACAAGTTTGGATAACTTCTTTCTCTTTAGGTCATTTCTCTGGTGATAAAGTATAAAGTCTTTCTAAGGGAATAGATAGCATTCCTTCATAGTTTGCCTGTTTCCCGTGATTGAATTTTTAAGATACAGAGTTATCTATGATGTTTTCTCCTCCACTTCTCCCTCTCGCGAAAGTAAAACGTTTTTAACAATTCAGTGATGATAACTCCACAGATCGAATTGTTGATTGCCTTTAGAAGAAAATAACGAACAATGATTGTAACAGAAACTATAAGAAAATGTGTTCTTGCAAGAGAACGGGATTACTCGTTGGAAGGGAAGAGGAGCATACTTTAAAAATCAAATAAAATCCTAAAATATATACAGAAACGTCTTTTCCAATAAAATTTTATGTAAAACTGAAAGAGGGACGTAATCATTTTGAATATTGTAAATGATTAATCATATCATGAAAGCTTAGAGCTACTTAGAACCATTTATGCAGTATAAATTATTCGGTGGATCGGCTCCACTGGAACCAATCAGAATGTTCTTAGTGTAAACAACTTTTGCAACAGTAATTTCGCTAAAAATTGAAAAGTCTAGTGGAGACAATTATTGTCCATTTCACTCTTCCTTACAAAGTTGATGGGCTGGACATGTCTCGGCACTCGGCTTTGTTTACCACAATTCGCAACGTATTTTTTGATGATTCACATGTATCGCATATGATGATCAGGCTGAATGTCAAAGCATACGATGCATACTCTATGTTACTGTGAATCGACAATTTCTTAAACCCCGGCTACTCTTCAACTGTAATTAGCTGTCAGTTCAAAAATTTAAATGTCATAAAATTTATCGATGTATCGCATATAAAAATCGATGTTGGCGATGTTTCTGAAGACGAAATTCGATGTAAAAACATCGGATATTTTTCAAGACACATCGATGTTATCGATGTATCGATACATCGTGTGCATCCGTAATAGTCGCTAAATTGGTGGTTCCAGAAGTGAAAGTTTGATGGGTCATCATCAACTTTTTTTTAGGTGGCGGTCTATGCTATAATGGTTTGAGTTCAGGAAAGCCTAAATAAAAGCCACAGGAACTCCAATATCTAGATCAGCTCATACAGCCAAGCTGCGCTCCTGCCTCTGTGCTCGCAAGACTTTGAGTCGAAACTATTTTGAAGCTGTCATATATACTCAAGATGAGCTTTGGGAACATTCCCTGGACATAAAAATGTTAATCGAAATTAAAATTCGGACTTTTTAGATAAAACTGAACCAGCAGACAGTCTGTATTCTGGTCCGTACTCTATATTTGTCTTACCTAAAAGCCACTTTAAGGGAACTATAAAAATGGAAGCAGAGGCAGGGCAATTGGAGCTACTCTCGCGTAGCTCGGCTGGGGGGATGGGCTGGGATGCATGGAGTCCTCATCCACTCTATTCTTCTGATGAGTAAAATTAAAATTTTGTCTTAGCAGACAACCGCTCAGGCTGTAAATTAATTCAGTCACTGGGGCCACTTTCGCAATTTCTTGAATATGCTTTGCAAATCCAAAAGCGAACTGAATTGACTGCGAGAAGATGATGACGAATCCTCCAAACATAATATGCTAGTGTTCCGCGCTTGTACTTTTAAGATTCTTAATTATGGGGGAAACATTTATCACTCCAAATAAAGTTTGCAACATAACCCCAAAAGTAAAAATACGGCTAGTAAAAAAAAAAATAAACCGAGTTTAAGCACTTCAGGGGACGACACAATAGATTAACTCTGGTCGCGGTTTCACAGTGTATCCCCTGCTGTTATCCTTAAACTCGTAGTCTGTATACCAATTATCCAGCTATCTCATATAACTTTAATGTACATACTAATTGTTATTATTTTAGTACATGGTGAAAGTAACGAAATTTTTTGTGAAACACACAAGAGCAAGTCGTTTTCATCAATTAAATTCCATCTGTAGCCTTTACTATTTTAGGCATATTAAATTTTGTTTTTATACTGGTGGAAACCCTCGAATGTGGAAAGATAGATATGTATGTAGTCCTTGTCCTAAAAGTGGGATCTATTTTGGGTGAAATATGTTTTTCAAGACTTTTGTATTTCCTTTGATATTTTTAAATGCCTGCGTAGGATGAATTCTTCCTTATTCTTTTTTTCTTAGATATTCTCAGTAAATGGGACTTGTTCCTGTCAAGAAGTTACTCAAGCGTTTTGTTTCCAGTGATGGAACTCTATTTCGATGGTTAAATATCACTCGCAGAAGAATTTTCTGTTATTTTCCCGTATTTATTAATAATCCAATTTGGTCAATAGAATCCACTTACATATGCTTGTTGAGAATATTAAGGGTCCTGAAAATTGTTCAATATGTCGGTTTTCTTCTATTTATTTTGAAGTATCGCTTTCTTCATTATGTTTCTAATTATAGGCTAATTATTAAGAAAAAAAAAATAGGAAGTTTAATCTCTGATTTGAAAGCAGAGTTATGAAAAGAACAAGTATATTTGTATGGATGAAAATTCTTGTTTAATATTACCAAAAGAGCTGATAAAAGACATCGAAGAACATTGTTATGGATTGGTAAACAGTTTTCGCTCATATTTTCCGGAAAATTTGGAAAACGAAAGTTGGATTCGTGATCCATTTTCTCTTTCTGATAAAAATTTGGATGCGTTGTAGAAAGAGGAAATTTCTTGTAATGATGATATAAAACTTGAATTTAAACAATAAAACTTAAGTGATTTTTGGTTCCAACGACGATCTGAATATGAAGCTATTTCTGATAAAGCTTTGAAATTTTTGTTGCCATTTGTTTCGTCATATTTATGTGAAGTAGGATTTTCGGCTATGTTGTGCATTAACAAGTAAAGAGCTAGAATTGGTCTAAGACCAATTCTTGTGATACTCTATATAAATGCCCGTATAAAACTTCGCATGGTCACCGATCTATGCAAGTTTGATTTTTGAAGTGGCTTTTCGCATATATTTCTAGAACGATTCGTCGAACAGAAAAAATTATTGTAACCAATTTTTTAGGGTTTCGTATTCTGAAGAAGTTTTTAGTACAATAAAAATGTCTAGGACTGATTATTTTCACATTATATGTAAAAAACCCAAATATTTATATGGCAACACCAAGAAGGGGTTGTCCGATTTAGTCCATTTTTTAAATTTTATTTGTTACTACTATAAAAATAAAAACATCATGTACGAAATTTCATCTCTGTATGTCGACGCGTTCTCAGACAGTGTCTAAAGATATAGTGGAAAACGAAATTTTTGTATGGCAAGGCAACCATACGAAGGAGTTGCCCAATTTATCTCATTTTTCTTTCTAAGTCAGTGTACAAAATTTCAGCTTTCTAAGTGAACGAGCTTTTGAGTTATCGTTATCGACGAACATTCAAAAATCAAAATATAACTTTTAATATTATACATAAGTTGGTGTCCAATCCTTTTTGCTCTAACATCATTATTTCTGTGGGCTACGAACGGAATGACAAACTTTGTATACCCTCTAAATTTCATCTAGGGTATACAAATAAATACAGAACACGTTTAAACCTTGAACCCAGTTTATAGTTTAAAATTAACTAAAATTCATTGGGCAACAAACAACTTCATTCTTCACATTACAAATAATAGTAAAAAAATTTATCATGTTATTTAAAAAAGTATTGATGGTTTCATTCTGCGGTACGTATATTCAAGAAAAGTATATTGATGGTACAATAAAAAAAATTTGGGAATCGCTGCTCTATACCATATATAAAATCAATGCCTAGTCACTTTACCAAAAGGGTCAATATAGAATATCTTAACACTCGGCCGTCGAACTGGGTCAATCGCGACCAGAGCGTAGTTTTACTTCGCAATTTCCCGCAAACAGAAAAGGGCGGGGCATACAAAATAATAGCTTGAAGAATATTCACGAATTTTTTTTAGATTTTTTGAACCGTTTTTACACAATGACAAATGTACGCGAAGATAGATGACCCAGTGCAACGGCGGAAAGGGGTTAAGAATGATAAATTCCTACAAACTAAATGCTTCGCTATTTTTGGGCTGTTGTCGGCCAGGACCCCAATAGCGAGTCAATCTTTGTAAAGAAAGAATTTCAAGTAAATTTATCCTTTTGTACGATTATAGAAAATTGGTAGCGGTCCAGAAATGGTAATTATATTAAAACTAATCCAACTGTTTGTCAGCCACCAATATACACATTATACAGAAAAAATTGCGAATACATTTCCAAGAAAATATGATGCCCCATATTCAATCCAATTTGTGTGAACCGTTGTGTATATGCATATTGTACATAAAAGACAAGGGGTGTTATACAAATATCCCAAAGTAATAATGAAACTATACAAAAACATTTCACGCAATTAAATTCCGAACACAAAGAACATCAACACCGTACCCTTCAGCTTCAATATGGCAAACTGTTTCCTAGGGGAAAATAAGGAAGAAAATATGTTTGCCATGTCAATACATCATTGATTATGTACTGCTGATAGAACAAGCTATATACGGTGAGTACTGCTTCTGCGTGTGGCACTAAGTCGAAAGCTTTGTACGAAAGCTCACGCTACTACTGCATAGCTAATGTTTGGAAGCTTGGAATCGAGAGCGTTATTTTCGACAATCATCCTTAAAGCGCGTACACGGCCATGCCTGTTGGTCAACTGAAGTAGGACATGTTTGAAAGTGTGACACGCAGTATGTGAAGCGGTTAGACGAAAATCAAGTTACTTTGATTTTTAGGGGGGGGCGGGGCTACGCGTTTGACAGCACATTGTATCATGGTAGGACCAGGCGCGTATACCGTCCTATAGCTTGACGGGGAGTTTGGGTCACAACTAAAATGTTCGAGGGGAGGTTGTAAGAAGTCGCTTTTCAAATTTTGTAAAACGAATGCTTGCCAAAGCTCATAAATATCTTTAAGGCCGGAACATAATGTGGCGCGGTAGCTCGTAGCTGGCGCGGTAGCCAGACCTGTCATAATTTGAAAGCACGGAAAGTCTATGATGGCGTTCCAATGTGTAGCTGGCGCTGGCGCTGGCGCTGTAGCTCATTTTTGCCAAATTTTAGTTTTTGGCGCGCGCCAAATCTGACAGTCGTTAGAAATTAATATTTTTATTGAAAAGTTCGTCATCATTCTCCTTTATATATTTAAATGTTTTTTTTTTTTTGTAGAATCCTGAACTCATCCTCGGTTGATATAGAGGTTTAACCCACCACTTTCTGCGTTTTTTGTCTTTAAATATTCATAAGTGAAAAAGCACAATTGCACTACACATTCTAAAAAGACCATTTTTTGTATTTCTTCCATATTAAATAATAATTTCAAATTATATAAATCATAAATAAAAGTAAAAGTAAATAATGAGGTATTTCACCGTCCGTACCATTGGCTACAAGCGGCATCATTGTAACCAATGTTAGCTATATGGCGCGCGCCAGTGCAAGTTACAGCACCAGCTACCTCGCCAGCTACGAGCTACCGCACCACATTGTGTTCCGGCCTTTAGCTTCCCAGACCAGCCAAGGCACCTGAATCAATATAACCCTTTGGAACCATGGTCGGCCACCAATAGTACAAGAAGAATCTAAAGAAAAATTGTCAAATCATTCTAAGAAATCTGAATGTTTGTGCCCTTGTGGCCGAAAGAGTGAACCACAAGAACAAATTCACCAATTCGTGTGGACCCTTGCCTGTGAATAGTTACTCATTCAAATTCTTAAGACCAATTTGCAAGTAAAAAGCTGGAATCAATATCGCTATGAAAAATCAACGGGTAGCGTTGATTGCATAGACCTAAGGCTCTACTCCCTAGAACGAAATTTGTTAAGTCAGTTTGTTTGCTCCTGTTGCTAGATCCCTACCAAGTTGTCCTGCCATCGATTTTATATCGGACAATCAGAAAGGAAAAAAAAATTTATGATCACTGACCGATTTCTTAGAAAAATACCTGTATTTTTTAAGTACTATGGGTCCGAGTAAGGATTAGAATAGAAACCATTTGGGTCAATGTTTGACATAAGAATATTTGACAGAAAAATATTTTAAATCATAGCGCTCTATCGAAATAATTTGATGCGGAAATTACTTCTGATCCTGACTCGGACCCATGTGCGAAAAAAATACAGTTAATAACACTTTTAAAACTCGAAATTGTGTGATTTTTCATTTATACGAGTAAACGACGCAACAAAAATATTAAAGCATCATAATAACCGGGTTGCTAAGCATTACATGCCTTTTTCTAAAAAATCAAATAAATATGTATTACAAAATTACTTATCAATCCGGTGGTAGGCATGATAGATGACCTTTCGCCTCTATATAAAAACATGAGAAGTTTCTAAAAAATCGTACACGTTTCAAAGACAAGTGGAGGAATGTCTGGATTTTATTTTTAAATTTTTCCATTTCCCATTTCCCTTTAAAGAGGGGAGGGTCCTATTAGCATGAAATAAATTGTGAAAATTGGCAGACATCCCAAGTATTAATGTGGCAAAAATAACATGTTGGAATAGTTGAAGAAAGTCCCGAGAGGTGGCATAAGTTAGCAAAAATGTGGATTGTGTAATTCAAAAATAACGGTTTTTTGGGCCAAACCGGCGGAAAACTGAGGTGGATTGCAAATTGTTGTTGCGTCCTAATCACTGTACTTTGCTGAAATATTTCTTGTTTTGTCAATTTTTACAGAGATACGATATTTTGAAATTCGAAAGAAGTGACAATTTTGCTTGGTAGGTGTAACTTCAAAAATTTATATCTCATGGATGTACGCAAGCCCATGAAACAAGCGCTATTTATTTAAGTAAACTTGAAATAGCTGAAGAAAATAAGTCGAGGCCCTTTTTCTGAAAATTTGCTTTCAAGGATAATGCATATGTCCGTTGTCCTGGAATATCTTAAAAGCGCAGTTTCGATTTTTTTTATTTTTTTATTTTAATACTTAGTGTGTTTTAAGAAGGCTGTAGAAAGGAGAAAATTGAACTCTTTGAAGTATGGATTGAGTTATTTTTTGAATATGTCTTTGTCGTTCAGAAAACTTTGAACGAATTATGTGCAATATGTTCAGTAAATAAGAAGGTTGGAGTATGCCAATGGATTCCGTAGAGTTTCTTGATAATAATTTTGTTCAGACCCCTCTCACTAAAATCGTTCTTTCCCAATCAAATTTGTATTTGAAAATTTTTCGTTTCTCGAAGGAAATGTGCTCACTTAAATGCTCATAAGTCCTTTCAGTGATATTGCCGGATGAAACTATGACACCAGTTCCAAATCGAGCCTTTCATCCTTTGATACCGATATTAATGTGATATTTGATTAGAATCAGTCGAAGTGAGATATGATTATTGATGGTATTCCCTTGCTTAGCAACCATTTCCTGGTAATCTAAGAGCGATGTAATATCCGTAATATCCTGGATGCTTCTTTCACTTGACTAGACGTGAAGAAGCAGTGAGCAGCAAAATCTGTTTGAATATATTTCACAGATATAATCCTTTCTTTGAGAGTGCAAAGAGTTTGTATTGATATAGGGCCAAATAACTTCACCATCCTCCCTGTTGGGAAATTAATGAAAACAACCGAAAGATAAATGCAGAATAATTTGGTCTTTTTCCTTTTCCCTGATGTTTTGTCTCATTGTAATTTCTCTGAATTTCTTACAGGCACATATAACGGCAATTAAACAAGAAATGGCCTGAATAATGAAAACATCGAATCAAAATCTTTTATGCCTCATTACTATTTTATACCAAGTTTTCTTTGTATTTTAAAACCGCTTTTTTACTTTATGTTTAGCCAAACATATTCAATAAAATTCATGCAAAAACTGCATTCATGTAATGCATAAATTCTCACAAGTCACAGAAGAATTTGTTGATAACAAAATCAAAAACTGACACTTTTGTTTTCCTCAACTGCGGTGGCTTACGAGAATACGCAAGATGACACTTTGTTTTTCCACTGCCTCGTGATAATTTATGTAAATGGTAAAATTTATTTCATGCTTTGTCGAATAAGCTTTCCGATATTTGTATTTTACTTATGTATTATTGTGTTTTTCTTGTACATACCTAATATTGTATAAAAGACAGCTTTTAAATTCAATATAGATCAGTTGCTAGTAAATCATCGAGTGTTTCTTTAACTACGTCGTGTAATCTATTTTCATATTTCAGCTAAGTCTCGGTCTGGTGGTCCAAATACAGGGCACACCTCATCATTTAAGAAGTCAAGGTACAAGAACCTTGGCTTTGAAGCAGCAATAAAATAAAGGCACTTTATACACTTTAAGTTCGCAGTCATGCTTTCTTACCGCCCTTTGTGCATCTCGTCAGCATCACTGAATAAATAGGTTTGCTCGATGAAAACACAGTGCAAATTTCCCCCTACAATTTTCCCCAAATTTACCCGGGGTTTTGTGCTCTCGTCGATCAAGTTTTTAAAACACCGGGTAAATCTAGTGTAATGACATTTCTTTGACATTTCTCCTGTAAAAATTTATTTATAAAATGGGTGAAGACAAATAAAATGGGCATCTATTTCCGTTCTTCTAATTTTTGCTTATTTTTGCTTAAGAAGTAATTTATATGTCCCAAGCAGCAACAAATTGCAAGTGACAGTTTTCAAATGACAAATGTCAAACCATTACCCCAAGTTTTTCAAAAAACAAGTTAGTCTAGCCCGGTGTAGCCCTAGGTTTACCCGGGGTTTTCATCAAACAGACCTTATAGGCCTGCTCGATGAAAACACCGTGTAAATTTTCCCCCTACAATATAACGGGTATTTACCCGGGCTTTTGTGCATTCAGCGAACAAGACTTTGGCAGTCTAGGGTAAACCCTGTCTTATGACATTTCTCTGACAGTTCTCCTGAGCATAATTCAACTTCGAGTTTTCAGTGATTTGTGAGGTAATCCGTTTTTCGGTTTGTTTATTTTCTAAGGTCGATGCACGTTAAATAAATGAAAAAAATGTAAAATATTTGTTTTATTCAATTATTTAAAAATGGGACCCTTAGGCTGTTAACCGCCTGGGGGCCTGGGTCTTCATTTCCGGGCCTGATCTTGTACTTAAAGGAATGAATTATACTATTTGAACGTAATTTTTTTTTCACAACTTTTATGGTAATGAATCAGAATTAAACAAAAAAAAGAAATCTTTTTAGGTATGCAGCTTTTATTTGTCCTTCTGTCATTTTAGCTTACAACTTCATGTCAAATATATTTGATTCATAACTCACAGTGTTTGTTCGGTTTATAGGTATACATTTTTTCCAAAGGAGATACATATCTACCTATACCCACCAATTTTATTCAAGTACACAGCAAGAAATTGAACTTTTCTGGGGTTTTCTCCATTCCCACTCATTTCTTTAAAATATCAAATAAAAATTTTTCAAATTCAATTTCTGGTTTTCTCATTAAATTTATTCGCGCTTAATTTTGTCAAAACATCCAACAATCCAACAATCGATGTTATTCGACCACTGAAAGTTTTCATTCACTCTGAAAGGTGCACATAACTCCTCAGGGGCAATTAACCTAATTAGCAAGTTTCACCATATTCACTATCAGCACTTCCACTCCTATTCGGTGCACCCGGTGCAGTTACCTATGCAGAGAAAAAAATTCAGGAAAAATTTAAGGAGCCGTGGAAAGGATAATAGAAGCACTCTTTCAAAGATAAGCACACTATGCAGTCTGTCAGTCTATATACATATATCTTTTTGGTAGGAAAGTTAATGAGAAAAATTTTAGTCTGTTAATACATACATACATTATACATATTTATCTACCTCTCCAAAATTTCGTCGCATACATCATCATAATTGACCACGGTAATATGTAGTAACTTACTAAAATATTTGCATCAGAAATTAAGCAGAATTCTGGAATTTGTATGCGGGTGTGGTAATTATAATGGAACGTCTCAATCTCACCACCTGCACAAATTAGCTCATATTAGTAACGATTTTTACTGTCTGACCGCTTTTCTGCATTTAGATAAATATCATTAGGAGAAACTTAACCCTTGTGCCAATACCTACATACCTGGGTATATTTGTTATTTTGGAAATGAAAAAACTCTATTTAATCTTTAGTTATTCTTAAGTGCTCTATTTGTAGATAATATTGACTTTAAAATTTTCAAACTAATTTTTTTGTTCCTCAGAAAATAGGCCTAATATATAAATATACGTTACCAAACCGAAAGCATACCCAGGTATGCTAAGCACTTTGTTCTAGGAATGGAGATTTTCTGCTCTGATCTGTACAGCTATCATGGTGAGGCTTTCACCGAGATCTTACAGAATTGTACGTCTCCGTTTTTCGGTTAAAATCAAATCGGTCATTTTGATACCCTTGCCAGTTAGTGGAAAACATAAAATAAAGTTTCAAGTATGAACAATTTATACTTAGTACAATTACATAAACAGGTTCAAGCAGAAATTCTCGAATAACTCAATTCCGGCTATCAACAATTATCCTACCTTTCGAGCATTTTTCTCTCATATCAGTTCTGCTCTCGGATATTTTTTGACATATATTCGAAAAAAATAAAACTACTAACTCTGGAGACAAAGACTGGAACCGATTGGAATCTTTATGTAGATCATGGTAAGCGAAAATCCGCTAGAGCGGCAGCACCTCTGAAGTTAGGATAGCTTCTGTTTTGACACGATTGAGATTACACGATAAAAAATGGTAACATATTGTTGCGTGCCACAGTGTAAAAATAAACACAGAAAAGGTGATGGAAAAAAATGGCACAAGTTTCCCCGCAATAAGATGTTGAGATCAAAATGGATAGTTGCAACAAAATTGTCGTAAAAAAACCCAGTAAGAATGCTGTAGTTTGCAGCGAACATTTTGTTCATGCCAACTACAAAGAATTTCAGTCGGCTGAGTAGTTTGATTTATGTATAATTCCATAATCATTTCTAATTAGTTTTCTTTAATAGAAAAGTACGATTTGGAAGTAAGCTTTTACACGTCTTGTTAAGTCCCAATGTGGGCTTAATCATAAAAAGGGGCAGATGCCGGTTTAAAAAATGACCAGACAGATTAGCCTTTTCAAAATAACAGAATTGACTATTTATTCAATAATGTATCTTACAGATTATAAATTCAGGTACAGAAACAATCCAATTTTACTCTAATTTATAACTATTTCAAATTCATCAATTCAAATTCATTAATTCTACTAAATTCTATGATTACCTCTAATATACCTATTTCAAATTATTTTTAATTCTTGACCTCCACTGACGATATTTATTCATTAATCTGTGGATCAGAACAAAGAAAAATAATTATTAATTATAGTAAAAAAGTGAGGTTTGGGTGACAGAATGAGCGTCACAGATCTGCTCAGACTAATTGTATCTGGGTTCAAAGACTCCCAGAATCGGGTGCTGAAATATTATTAATTTTGTAAAAAATGTTAGTACAAATGGGAGTCAGAAATACTTCCCTTAGTTTCGTTAATCAAGACTTAATATGGTTTCAGTGCAACCGATCTATATTATGGCTTGGTCAAATTACAAGTGATTTTGTTACTTCCAGTAGCTCACTATTTATAGGCAGAAACCCAATAGGAATTATGTCTGCCGATGGCGTTGCCATGACGCCCGCGTCTTTTGTGAGATTTCACAACTTTTGCCACGCTGTGACGTCATCGGAGCCAAATGAGAATAATTTTTCTCTGTGCTATGAGCTGCCATTTTGAATCTGTCAGATTGGTTCATGGCAGCTATTTTGGTGGTAAGTGTTTACCTTTTGAATTTTGATTTTATTTAATTTTATTAATAATTTGTTTTTTATTTCTTTTTAGGTAGTGGCGAAATGACTGTGGTGCGGGATTTTTTTTACTTATTTAATGAGTGAGTATTTGTTTCTTGGTAAAGTCTCATATCGTTTAAAATTTGTAAATGATCTGAGATTTTACCATTTGTTGATTTTATAAATACCAGTATTTGTTTTTCTTTTTAGATTTTGCTTCGGGGTGCTACGTGGGAGCAAAATCAATTTCATCGCGGGATTTTGGCCCTTTTTTATGAGTGTTAGCTTATTTTAGTCTGTAGTTTTAGTTTTAATTTTAAATATTGTTCCGCGACTGAACACGTCTCTTATAATAATTTATTTATACATATATATATATATATATATATGTATAAGTGGAGTTCAGATACTTTACAGGATTTGATAAACAACGACTTTTACTCCTCTACAACAGTGTAAATGTACATTCTTCAATGTTTAAAACTTATATGAACTGTAAGAATCAGCTAGCTCTAACGTTAATTAAATACCGACAAGGCTTAGACTTCATTTTAATTGGCAAATTATACGGAAAATAGTTTCCAGCATCTTCGCATTTTGGACGTCAAAAAATATATATATATCTGAAAAAAATAGATTTTTGAAGTTTTCGTTACAAACATTTATATTCTTACACAGCTAAAGTTGACTATACCGAAATCTGTAAGGAACGTAGTAGTTTTGATGCCAATATAAATCAAGAATTATGTTCCAACTATAAAAATCACAATACTTTTAAATATCTTATTGCAATAGATGAAAAAGTGTACGGTGGTTCTAAGTCAGATAGATTCATATTTGTAGACAGTAAGTTTTTAGAATTTTTGAAACTGGGTGAAATTATCTTGGCGGATAGAGGATTTAATATATCTGATATTTTGAAGAAAAAAAAGTTGCATTAAATAAACTCCCTTTAAAACGAGTCCGCAGTTTCGCCCAGAAGAAGTGCTAGAAACTAGAATTATAGCAAACAGAAGAATACATGTTGAACGTGTTATTAATTTATCAAAAAATATAAAAACTCTCTCGCATACTATACCTGCTTCAATTTGGCCGCAAATAAACGAAATAATATATAATGCTAATATGCTCTGTAACTATAAAGATAGAGTTATAAAAGAGATTTAAAAAAACTTGTCATTTATTTTGTTAAAAAAAATTAATAAATTTTTTTTTGTCAGAATTTTAATGAAAAAATAAAAAAAAAACCAAAACAAACTTTCTTCTTCGACTAAAAAATTGTATAACTATGTACATAGCCTCACTGACTGCCTAAAAGCCATTTTATTTATAAATATTCTTGACAGAAAATCTTTTTAAAATAAAATGTTATACATTTGATGCACTCTTCAGTAAATTCTTTATCATAAAATATAGTCTCAATATGGAGAAAACTTTTAGTATCTGAATATACTGAGTAACATATTGGTACTTTTGTTTTGTATTTGAATTTGAATATAATAGCTATGCTTTCTACATAATTTTTCATACATGACAATGAATTCACATTGACTGCCTTAAAAGGGCATTTTATTTCTAATATGAAAGTTTTCTTATTACAAATTCCATCAGGCGAACCCAAGTAGCACAATAGATCGTATACTAATCGTAGAAATGGAATTATGACCTTTTTTTAAGACATACGATTTACAATTACAACATCATAAATGCAATATGATCCTTTTCAGATGTCTTTATAATGTATATATCTGAAAAGTGGTCGTCACAACATCATCTAAAGTTATTACAATTACTATGCGATGCAATATACGATGCTATAATAACATTTCTATGTCGTATACACTATTCTACCACTGATATATGACATCATAAAAGCATTGTTACAACGCAAGTATAACATAGTTTATGATTTAGGAATTACTGTAGGTACATATATGTACAGGGTGTTCCAGGAAAAGTATGCAATACCGAAAACCCCTAAAAGATGAGATGATTTGCAATCGAAAATGTCATATTAATGTTTTTTCGAATTAGTGTTATTTTCGAAATTATAGCGGATTTTAGATTTTTTCGAATTTGAGGTCCTTGCAACGCTTCTTTGGCTGTAACTCAGCTCGTTTTGCTTACTGAACCGCCATTTTGGTCTTGTTTTATTTGTATTACTACTGGCTTTCATTTATTATAACTAGCTTTCAAAAAAGTTTCTAGATAAGTAAAATATTAACGATAAAACTTCAAAAATGTTTTTTTCTTCGATTATCTTCTTTGAGGGTCGAAAATCTCTTAAAGTAACCATATTAGCAAACTATTCCGTGCCCACAGAAAACATCCCTAATTTGTTACCTTTCAGACAAATACAACATTTTTAGCCTAGCTCAAGTACTCCCCGAGATACAGGATAAGATGTCTTGCAACATATCTCGCCCATACTTGAACGAAATTATTTGGAAATTCAAATTTTTTTTTATAATGGTGGGAAAACTAAGCACTGAAGCAAGAAAATCGAGTGAAACCTACTTTATAATTTTAAAATATATGTTTAGGACTATTAGTAACATATTTTGCACTATTAATTTTAATCTGTCGTTATCATAATGAAGTCAAAATAAACCGCCTTTTAAGTTCAGGTATCACACCATAAATAGATCAATCGCGGCTCAAAACATAATGGTATTTGTATAATATTACACATATCGTCGGATGAAGAAATAATCTTGCATAAGTAAGGAATTTTCCACAGGTAGAGAATTTTCCACATGTAAAGAATTTTCCACATGTAAAAATATATTTGTATTAAATTTTTATGATGAATTCCTACAGTAGGCAAAATTTCTTCATTTATGAAACTTGTGAAGAATTTTTAGTGCTTTCTTCGTAGTTAGATTTCTCAGCATTTGATTAAGTAAGAGAGTCAGTAAAATTAAGCGAAGTTATGCCTGCAAATTTTACATACCAGAATTTGGCTGAAATGCACTTTATATATGGTATGTGCAATGGAAATGATTCTGCAGCTGTAGAGGAGTATAATAGGCGGTATCCTCAAAGACGGGCCCCTTACCGCGGATTATTTTCTAGACTTCACCGTCAACTGTGCGAGATTGGGTCTTTTCGCGAGTTGAGATCTACTAGACCCAGAGGTGAAGACGATACTATATTACATTTGGTAAGAAGCGATCCTATTATAAGTATCCGTGAAATTTCAAGACGCACTAGTCAGCCTGTTGTAAATGTAAGTAGGACACTAAATTTTGTTTTTATTACTTAATTATTTATTAAATTAAATTATAATTAGATCATACTTATATGCTAGAGACTGCTTTGTAAATTTCATTAAAATAATAACATTTTATATTTTGATCACGTGTTTTGGAAAAACCAATATTCCTTTACATTATTTTATTTGGCAACGACAGTTCTAAACATATATTAATTATAAAGTAGGTTTCACTCGATTTTCTTGCTTCAGTGCTTAGTTTTCCCAACATTATAAAAAAATATTTGAATTTCAAAATAATTTCGTTCAAGTGTGGGCGAGATATGTTGCACGACATCTTATCCTGTATCTCGGGGAGTACTTGAGCTAGGCTAAAAATGTTGTATTTGTCTGAAAGATAACAAATTAGGGATGTTTTTTGTGGACACGGAATAGTTTGCTAATATGGTTACTTTAGGAGATTTTCGACCCTCCAAGAAGATAATTTTTCGAAGAGAAAAACATTTTTGAAGTTTTATCGTTAATATTTTACTTATCTAGAAACTTTTTTGAAAGCTAGTTATAATAAATGAAAGCCAGTACAAAAGCCAAAACGAGCTGAGTTACAGCCAAAAAAGCGTTGCAAGGACCTCATTTTCGAAGAAAATCTAAAATCCGCTGTAATTTCGAAAATAACACGAAATCGAAAATATCATGATTGCAAATCACCTCATCTTTTAGGGGTTTCAGTATTGCATACTTTTCTTTGAACACCCGTTCATACAAATATCAAAAGATTGTGTGAGTTTATTCTTTAAAAACATATATACTATATAATATCAAAGTATATATAATTGCAATTTGCAAGTATTTGATGGACTGTTAAAATGAAAAAGTGTGATGGTGTTGACTTATTTTCTATTATTTCAAAGAACGGCATGTATGAGATATTATAAGAATTGAATTGTTTATGAATTATGTTTCCAGTTTGCTAACTGTCGGAAGTTTATGCAAAAGTGAATTTATTGTAAATATTGGTATTATACTTCGAAAAATTTTAACGCGCCCTCTTTTCAAGCATTTTCTAAAAAGTAATTTTTTTATATAATTTTCTTTTCAAAAACAAATTTCTGTTAGCTTTCTCTTTTATCGAAAAATTTACTTTTTATTTAATTGAAATAGGTTATCGTGACTCTTGCGATTTATATATAATATAAATGACAACATATTTTGTTAACATAAACATCATGGATTCTTTATTTTATTTCACTATTCATAGAAGATTTTATTTTATATTGCACAGCAATTTTTATTACTATACAACCCATTTACAACGTCTCAATCGTATATCATGCAGTATTCCCTTCTTTTATGACCCAGTTATTTTATCTGACTGCCATTCATCGTAAAGGTGTTGCAAAACATTTATATGCGATAGCATATATAACTTTTAAAAAAACACCAACCCCTTACCACACTTTAACAACACACATTTAGCCTAATCATATTATTGTCGTATAGTTCGTTGTTATAAGTGCAACACATCATTCGATTTTAAATCAATTATATATATGTCATAATCAGATCCTTATGATGGTAATACAAGTTCAGCAATCGTATATTGATTGCATATAATTGTTTTAAGACGCTCTTGCATTTTAATGACAGCTCATTTTGGAGCAAGAAAGCAACATGTCTTTTAAGATTGTAAAGCCGGTAGAAAGCGGAAAAGTGTGTATAACTGCCGTGCCAGAATTGTGGGAATCATCAGGCATTTTATTTTGGGCAAGAACAACCAAAATCAGTAAGCTTCGCTGCAATAAAAACAGCACGCCGGAATCAAGTTGGCTACGTATAGAAAACCGTCTATTAAAATTAGTATAAGCCAAAACTGAGCCTTTGAACTTTTATAAAGCGGCAGGCCATCAATATTTAATTTAAAAAAAATGTCCATGGGTTTATGAACTCCAATGTTTTTCAAAGAGCTTAATAGAGGAGCTTTGACACCATTTTGCCAATATTCACCATCAGTTCCCATTGGTGGTAATGTACCAGAACGTGTCGTTCTCAAAAACGATCTGATGTCTTTTGGAAGTTCAACTATTCCATATTTTCTCAATATTTCCAATAAATTATTAATAGCTACATGTGTAACTTTGTGTTTTAATATCCAATCTATAATTTCGTCCATTAAAACATAATTTCCACTAACATTTTGTTCATCGTCAGAGTTGTTGCCTTCGTAGAGTGTATCGTCAAAAAGTACGTTATATGGGACTGCGTTAACTAATTGTGATGAAGATGAGATAGCTTCGGATAGAGTTTCACACTCTCTAATTGAAGAAATACTTGTCGAAGTATTACCGAAGTTAGAAGAACTTGCGATATCAACATTTTCCAAATTTTTTTTATAACTTCTAACTTTCCTATAATAGCCTGAGGTGTGCTTATATTTTTTACAAAAACACTTTTGACACTTCTGCACTGATATAGTTATTATGGCTGAAATACAACACAATTGCGATTTATAGAAAATAGTGTCGTAATGCAGAATATAAGCAGTACACTCAAAATGCTTTCCTGCATATTGAAGGAGCTTTCAATAACGTGAAGACAGAGGTTATACATAATAGGCTGAGAAGGGTGGGATTGGATTAGGATCTATGTGACTGGATCAAGTCAATGTTTCTCAGCAAAAGACAAGCTAATGCTCGGTCACGTTATTGTAAGAAGAGGAATTTATAGAGATACACCGCATGTGTGGGAGTGCTATCACTACTCTTGCGGCTACTGGTAATCGACGAAATCCTCATCAAGTTAGAGAGAGAGGTCGGGTCATACGCATCATACGCATCTGCATCCTATTAACTAGCAAATTTCTCTCTACTATTAGTGAAGGGCTCGAGTATATGCTGCTTAAGCTGGATAAATGGACAAATAATAGTGGATTGGGGTGAACCCCTCGAAGACGAAGCTGGTCATTTTTACTAGAAGGAGGCGTGTGCAAAGTTTCATAGTTCCAATGCTGGGCGGAGATATTATTACTGTCTACAGCGAAGCAAAGTATCTGGGAATCATACTTGATTCCAAGCTGAGCTGGAGGAGCATTTTAAGAAGGCCAGCGTGGTCGCCTTCCACGCGTGCAGAACTTTTGGTGGTAACTGGGGAGCAAAACCCAGGGTGATACAGTAGATGTACACAGACATAGTTCGGCCAGGCAGCCATTAAGGCACTGGATGCTGTCTGGTTAAATCAAAAGTGGTGCAGTTATGCAAGAATCACCTTGAGGAATTAACTACATGCCGCATGGTGATCCTGTGCTGGATACCTGGCCCCGAGGATATCTCAGGCAACGAGATAGCTGATGAGTTGGTCAAAAAGGGCTCTGAAGTGGATAGTGGATAGCTCCGCAGCAATAGCTTATGTGAGGGTCCCATTCGGAGCCGCCTTAAAATAGAAGATCAGCAAGGCCGCCTATGGAAACCTATTTAATGGACGCAGAACATTTTTCACGAATCTATTAGACTGGTCAGTGTGCCATTGGAGACCATGCTAGAAGGCTGGGTGTAGCGCCGAACGATTTCTGCTGGAGCTGTAACGACTCGGAGGAAATGTAATCCAGCCAGAACTTACTGCGAATGCCCCGCACTGATGAACAAAAGTGGCTGGATAGGTGCTTTTTTCAAGTCTGGAGGAGCTGCCAAAAAAAGAGTTCAGATGCAACCCGAGGTTTTTAAAGGGAGTAGGATGGAACTAGAATAAATTTTTGGGTTATCCCATGAGGACAAGGGGCACAATGGACCCACAGGTGGTCTAAGTGAATCAGGCAAGGCACTTACAGCGGAACCCTTCTTACTTAACCTAACCTGATCTCTGTTAAAATAGACCCTGGAACTAGTCTTCAAAGTATAAATATAAAAAGTGACGATATTCTACGAACACAACACGTTATGACCCAAGCTATTACAGCATGTATATATATAATTAATTATTGTCGGAAAACTTGTATATATATTATACACAGATGAACAGAAACTTAGTTATCATGGCTACTAAGTCGATGTTATTCCAACCACTTAAGTACGTGGATAGATGTATCCTGCCTTAATTTTTTTTTTACTAATTAAAGAAAAAAAAACAATACTCATTAATCTGGAGAAATTATATTCAATAAATTATTTAATTACATTGTTAAATATTAATTACGATAAAGTTATTTGCATAAAATTAATATTCTATAAAAATATTGTCACAAAATCACTCACCTGACTAAACTTTCAGGAGCATATTGAATACAAATTGTATCTGGCCATCCATCCGTTATTTCAAGTTACACCCTGACACAACATATCGCCAACGATTTCCCTCAAAAGTGGCCGCACATCTTATTAACAGTTGAATAATCTCGGCACATTTTATCCAATTCTGAAATAGTTATTGGTGGTAGCCCCGTTTCTTCTTAAAAAACGCTCTTTACTGCCTCAAAAAGCACAGTAGCATAAATAGGAAGTCCTTAGGATTCTCTCAAAGCAGGCTGTGAACTTTTCCAATTGTAAAGGTAATCGCACTTTATAATTTAAACAAATGCAAACAATCGAGATATATTTATTAGCAAATTTGCTATTAAATTGCCGATTATACTATTTCGTAGTGAAAACACAAGTAAACAGATTTCTGGCCCCAAACGTAAATTTTTCGATGTACAGAAATGCCCAAATTTAATCTCACAGTTCGCCTATGTAACACTGCAGTCAGCTGTTCCGTCGCAAACAGATACTGAAACAAGAAAGTTCCTTATGTTTTACGTGAGCACCTGCCAAGTATGGCTTAATCTCACGACATTCTCCATGCTCGGATTGTTATCGACAATGAACGTCCGCATGTGCAAAAGTACGAGTTCCAATGTTCCAATAGAGCATGACATGACACAAACTTACTGGTAGAAGCGAGACCTATCCAATCTCTAACGATCTAGGGTCATGGCGGCCAACACCACAGCCACCAAGATGCTCCCATAAAGGGTCCATTCCAAGTTGTGGTGGATAATCTTTGTTATCCAGGGCTCCTCAACCCCGCGGTACCAATTTAGCCAATGTCGAGCCGCCCATTTGGAATATCTTTCATATGTGAGGCGGGTGGTTGATGGCCTGAAGGAGGTTGATGGAACTGGGTTCGTCTTAAGGCGGGCCAGTGAAATCGACCCTCTCATCCACATGAGGGTTTGGATCCCTGATAATACCGGCCACAGTGAGGATGTCGGGGAAGTCTTCAGGCGGCTCGAGATCCAAAATCCTGTTCTCAGCACAAGGAAGTGGAAAGTCTTTCACAGGACGGAGGGCTCCAAGAACCCGAAAGGGGAAAAGGGGACCTTATTGATATTGGAGATTGCCAAGAAGGCAGCTGAGGCTGAAGGAGTTCTCTATGTGAGCGCATCTTCACCTGGGCAAGGTTAAATTCTCATTGCTCGCGAAGAAGAAGGGCGTAGGGAAGTAATGCACATGACTGGATTTCTCTTCACCCAGACTAACCTGCAGCACAGTAAGGCGGCGTCTGCTTTGTTAGGGCGTAGCCTTACTGACTTGCGTACAAAACCCCAACAAAAAAAGTGGTTCTTGTGCAGGAGCCTTGGGTCTGGAAAGACTGCATCCGCGGTCTAACGGAGGCGCAAGGCGCGGAAATCCTGTATGACACCACGTGTTCTACTCCTAGAGCTTGTGTTGATGCTACAAAAGACGTTGAGGTGACCTTACTGCCTCATTTGTGCGATAGGGACAATACATCGATCAAGCTCTTCTTTAAAAAGGATGTAGTCAGTAGGGAACTCCTTATTTGAGTCTAATAGGCTTGGAGTCATGGTTGGTTGTGATGCCGATGCTCATCACATTGTCTGGGGCAGCTCGGACACTAACCATCGGGGTGAGTAACTGCTGGAGTTTATTTACCAATGTCCTCGAGATCCGTAACGCTCCCTTCGTAGAATCGAAGAACGTCCTCGATATCATAAAGAAAATCCACAATGAACTTAAATTAGATGTGACCGATGAAAAAATCACTAAAGCTGACAGATCTAGAAAATATACTAGTAATAATGCAAACAAACCTATAATTGTAAAATATAGCTCCGAATTTATTAGAAATAGAGTAATTAGAACTTATAAAATAAAAAAAAAAAATATATCAGTACTATAAATTTGGGATTCGCAGAAGAATATAGAATATTTGTTAACTTTTTCATAAAGCCAAACTGTTTAAAATGGAGAAGAACTTTAAATACATATGGATCAAAGGAAGGAAAATTTATTTAAAACAAAACGATAAAATATCGAGAGAAAAAACAAGTACACTATTAAATTCAAATAATTGAAAAAGGTTCCACTAAAAATGAAAAAACTCGACGTTATGTGGAAGATCTAGGCTTTATCTTTCTAAAATAGTCACAATCAGAAGAAATGAGAATTCCTACTAATAGGAATTTAATTAAAAAAACATCAATTTTTAACATTTTTTACAAGTTTCCGAGTTAATATCTCAATTCCAATATATTGTTTTTAATTTTTGCCGACGTTACTTACCAGACTTATTCGTTACCTTTAATTTATAAATCATTATTCTTCTAGAAATAATTTGCCAGAAATTCACATTAAAAAATGTACGAAACTTGCAAACCTTGACACTGACTCCTCTTAACTCTCCTAAAGCGATGGGATTTATTCCTTTATTGTTTTAAATTCACAGAAGAGGAGAATCATAAAATTGAATGACAAAATGATTCGAAAGCTGAGGAGCCTATAACCGAGCAAACCAGAAATCATACATAGTCTTTGCCTAGACTAGTTATCAAAATGGTCCTAGGTTTTTCTCGATATATCTAGATCGGATCCAGATATTCCTTCCCGCATATATGACGTATACAAATATTTCTCTAAAGTATAAAATTAAAAATTAAAACTCAAATTAAATTATCAAGTGAAAACACGTTTGTTTTTTTCTTTTCTTTTAACTAAATCCTTTATTGAATAAAATTTCTAAACTTAAAAAATGCCTTGTTTTTCTTACTTGCTATTTTTACATCAGTTTTTCTAAACTTAAATTTAGTTCGGTAGATAATATTTACAACACTATTTCCCACTATTTCTTAGCTTAGGTATTTTTCATTTTATTTTTATTTTTTATTTTTTATATCGTCTCGTACGATTATCCAGAAATTTTCAGTATGTTTTGTCTTAACTAATTTAATCAGTTTTCATTTGAGTTTGTCTCCAGATGTTGCATCCCATATCACACAATTTATTGACAAAATTTTCCTATATAGAATTTCCAAAAATTTAAATAATATAATTAAATAAATTTCTTTATAATGAGTGCAAAAATGTCGATGAGTCATTAGGTAAGATTTTTTATTGATTATATTTTAACAAAATTACCTAAAAGTGTTTTTAACAGTATTATTCTTTACTTTTTTTTTCTAAATTTTATTGAAATAACAAAGGAGGAAACATAAATAAAAAAAAAATTCATAGAAAAACCTCATTTATTTCTCCTTAATCCAGTTTGGCCGGTAAAGAATTGTACTTGAAGTTATTAGGGGCTGGTAAGGGGAGGAGAGGGGGGGAAGGTAATTTGACTTTAATTCAACATTTAAACTAATCCGGATCAATTGTGGCAACCATAAGACCGACATAATTGATTTCGCGAAGAGGACGTTGAGAATTGAAAAGAACTTGTTAAGAAAAGAACTCCATTTCGCTTATTCTCTCTTATCTGGTGTGCAAAAGGAAACTAATTACATCTAGAGAAAAAGGAAAATAAATCTTAAAAAGTATCACTTGAAATGAGATTTAACTTTGAAGAGTAAGGTAATCTATTATAATTGTATATAGAAGTAGGTACATTATATATAATCTAGATTTCCCCCAGCTAAATGCTGTGCAATTTCTTTGTAAAAAGATGTTCTGGATGGACGTGAAATATTTTCTTCTTTAAATTTCAATTAAAATTTTTATATTTTTCCTTGGCAGGACAAGAAGATAAAAATCGATAAAAGATTCGAAAAGAGAATAATAAAAAATATATGATTTCTTTTCCCATAGGAATCCTCTAATATCTCGACAGAATATAAGAGCTTTGAATTAAGGTTTACATCATTAAATTCGACCTGCAGCATAGGGCGAGCACCCCCGCCCCCACCCCCTCCCACTCATGTAATTCTTTCGAGGAGACAGATTCCTAGGGGTTTTGTGTTTTTAATTCCAGACATAATAATGCCGGGATTTGACTGAAAATGTTTGAATAACATAATTCTTTGAGCTTTTTCGTAATAAGCTTCATTAGGATAAAAAAACACAAAAAACAAAATTGTCAACGATGCGTACTTACGAACATGCTTACATACAATTACAAATATGCCTACAGGAAGTAAAAGAAAGATGAGGACAAATTTAAATAAATTTTTGAATTATCTATCGATTTTTTAATAATTAAAGAAGACGACGAGTTTTAAATATTTGGAAGGTTACAATGTTTTTTTTTTTTTTTTCTGTACGCCCTTAAAACATTAAATTCCTGGTATATGTTTTTGATCAAAACAAAATGTTCATGATGCCGTGTAATTATTGATGAACTTATTATTATCTATAGGCACAATTCAGATATTGGGATGACGAAATCATTTTTTTATTAAATAGTTTTTTTTTTTAGTATCTCACTTCCCGGTGAAGTTTCGAGAAATTGTCTATTTTATTAACATATCCTGCGACTTAACCAGAAAAAGAAGAACTATTATCAATTATATTTTTAACATCTATCTCGCAGTTATATGGATTTTTCGACGTTTAATTCATTGACAGAATGTCATAAAAGCAGTTAAAGTCAAGGAAAAGTACAGAAAAACTTAATGATTGAGTTCTGGCATGCTATGCTGAGCTTGAATGCAATAAAAATGACCAAAACTTTTCAAAAATCGAAAATCTAATCTTACTAAGCGTTCAAATAAGTACTTAGCATTTCGCCTGATATTATGATTCACACTTAATTTTTTTTGGGTACCTACGACATGCATGAATCTAGCCATACTGAAGAGTATTTGGTTTCTGTTGATACGAAACGCCCAATTTTTTGAAGAAATTGTTTTTGTTTCAAAACTATTTCATTTTTGAAAAGTTTTTGTCATTCATTTCGGAGGAACAAGTCAATCACTTTCTGTGCTTCAGAGTGCAAAATCAGTTATAGCAAAAACAGCAGCAAAACAGCACAAAAAGTATACCAAAATGGAGGACTGTATTATACGTTTGTAAAAAAAGCAATTTTGTGAAGGAAACGTTCAAAACACTGATGCCAAGATACTTGTAATCCCTTTTGGACTGCTATAACATCAAAAGAGAAAAGGATAATGTACGCATGTTGGGATCAATAAATGCAGTAAGTGTAAACACAGAATGATACAAAAGATAGACAGAAAGGGATACTAAAATATTAACTAGTTCATTTCACTACCCTTCCAAAATCATAAACGTCGTATGATTTTAAAGGACAACATCAATTTTTACACGATGTTAACGCAAAATTAAAATTCGTAACATTGGGATAGCACTTTGTCCAATACTGGAGGAGCCGGGCTAATCACAGGAACAAGAAAAATCTTACAGTTTTTATCTTGCTGTAATAATGGTTATCTCGGTAGAGATTATGATTTCACCCTTAAGTATGCGCATGGGGTCAGAGCAAGTTTAATCGAGAAAATAATGTGGAACGCATTCTTTCTCGACCTTGCTTCGCCAGTAGCTTTCATCTTAGTACACTATTTTCAAAATCGTCGTACTCGACCCACTACAACGTATGCATGCTTTTTTACTATAGTGTAGTTTGACTCCATGGGCCCGTAATTTTTATTTTCTCCTCTACTTCGAATAGTGGTTCTTATTTTTTTATTTTTCTATAAAGACTGGCAAGAGGCTCCTCAGTACGTAATATAAAATATTTGTTATTTTATTTTTGTGTTAACTTAACGAAAAGTAATTGGTTTTTCAGTTTTTTTATTAAAGCAATAAGATTTAGTTATTGAACTGCATTGTTTTTGTTGGGGTCACTGCTGCTAACCCCATGCTCCCACTTATGTGATTTTTCTAGTGCACCTACTTAAGGGTTAGTGTAATCCTAATATAGAACTGACGCTCATTTCAATTGACTTCATTTGAGCTCCAAGAGCATCATAAATTTGTACAATGAAAGGAGTGGTAATCTTAAGTGACGGCAGCAATAAATGTAGGCGAATTCGTAAAAAGTATCAAATAATACACTGATTTTATTTTATTGAAAAATCATACACATTGCATTGATTTTTGAGGAGACCCTGATGTTGTAGTACGTACTTGATTCATTATTATTTATTTTTGCCTTACCAAATCGTCGCTAAAAACTTCACGTGAGGAAATTATCCTTACATATTATTTTTTTTTTTAAGTTACAATGTCCAGTTGAACCTCCTGTATAATAATTCGGAGCTAGTTTCTCGATAATCTCAAATTAGCCAGGCTTATGGTTTCTGAGGTTACTTTGATGAAATATTTTTGTTTGTCTGGATCCCATTATTGAGGTCCATGTTTAGTAAATTTGATTGGGGATCAGTTTTTATAAGGGTCAGCTTCGTGTCGTGGTGTTATAAGAAATTCCCGATAATTGTTCCGTTCCGAAAAGGAGCAAGTATTTTCCATTTTATTTTTGCCAATGCATCCAGTTAATTGTTTTCATAAATCAGAGTGTGGAGTATTAGATGGTGCCTTGTCAATGTTCGGATGCATTCCCATATCAACTTAATCTTGATCTTAAATGATAATATTACTTTCATTACCGTAAATATATATATTTTTTTTATTACTGTAAGTGTGGCTGATGTAGTGGTATGCACATCTAGTAAGGTGCATATATACCTACTTATACCTGGAAAATTCAGGTGAATTTTCTTAGCCCTTGATAAATATTAGCTCTGTCTGGATTTTCCACCATATATTCCTGCACCTAACTCCTTTTTCGGCTTTAAAAATCATCGTTATCTCAAATTAAGGCTGCATTTTCTGGATTTCTATATATTTCCTATTCCTTATTGGTATCTCTATCTTGAATGGTATATGGAGTTACTATCATTATTATATTTGCTGTCATATACAGTGTTGGATTTGTATTTTTATTGTATACTATAGTTAACTTTTGATTTCTGGAAAATCTGTTTCCTCTTAAAGTGTTACATGGCCACATGACCACATTCTCTTAGAATTTGCTCTAATATGCAACTAATTATTCCCATGCCAAACATAGTAATGTTCTGGCAAAAGTTATCTCTGATTTAGTTTTTCTACGGTTTTGGTTTTATTTTAGTAGACAAACAAAGCACGATGTTTTCTCTTAATCTACAACATGTTGCCTGCTCTGAAATATAATTGAATATAAAATGAAAATCACTCAGTACTATTTTTGATATTAAATCAAATTACACTGGTCCTTACGGCATGTCACTGCAGTTTCTCAAAACTATCGCTCCACTGATCATCGGACAGTATCGCATGCCGATTTCGGATCCATTGTTTGCTTTGTTTCTTTCGAAGGTTTTCGAAAAATTGTTGTATTGACAGATTCTACATTTCATTGTGGAAAACTATATTTAAACAGTTGTTGGCCATTTGAATGTCAACCAAAATATAGCTGTGAAACCGCTCTTCTTAAAATGATATCGGATATTCGCAAGGTATATAAACAGTGTGTACCTACCGTAAAACCCTACTAAAAAAATTATCTAATCGTAACAAAAGTGCAGTGTATTTTATGTACTTTTTTAGCATTTTAAATCTAGGTAATCTCAGATCAAAGTATTCGCTCTGACTTGCATCCTCTAAACAACGGGGTTCCACAGGGATCAATTCTATGTCCCTTACATTTTAGTCGATATTTCAATGACTTGTCTGAAATAGTATTCCGTCCAAGTGGCTTTATTAAAGATATTACGATTTACGAATAATCAGCGATTTGAATAGAATTTTCTATTGGTCGTTCACGAATAGCTTAGAACTAAACCCCGAAAAATCAAAATGAATTGCCTTCCCTTGTCCAACAACTGTGATTGTTCAATGTAACCTATAATAAAATTGAATAGCATAGTTTTTATTACTTAGGACAATAAGATCCATAATTTGTTCTACTTAATTCGCAGATGTCATGCTGCGATCAGGAAAAAATATAATTTACTTAAAATCTCTCCTGGTCTTCGGTGTCTATGGTTATCCCATAGTACACGTTTACGTAAAATTTATAACAGCGTTGGTATTAAAGTTTTTTTTACACATGCACCCTTAGTTCTCCTTAAATTTAACCCCAATTGTAAAAGAAAACTCAAGCGTTTAATGAGTATTTTAAGATCAGAGCTAGTTACAACTAGTTTTATGTAAGTCGATTTACGTAGTATAAGCCCGGCTGCCGTTTAATATACTCATATTAAAGCTTTGACAGCTGTCAAACTTATCAGATCTGCCTACTACCTTACGTAGCAAATAAGAAATAATATTTTGAGATTACTTGACCACCGTATGCGCAGAGCATAGAAGAAAATTTAAAAATTTAATAAATTTCTATTTTTTTTTATCTTCTATGAAGGATGCAGTACTTCCTTTCTTCTTAATTCCACTGATTTTTATTAAAACTTTATAAAAGTTCACACACATTTAAGTTTATAAACAATTCCTTTTGTGAGGTTATGTCTACTTGTAATAGAAATATCAGATGCTGAATTAGAGTAGGAATCTGTTTTTGGTAGTTCGTCATGTTTAGACCACTAGGTAGATATTACATCTACGTATATCGATTTAAAAAAAAAAAACCTAGTCCTATAGTTAGCACGTTCGAAACGAGCTCTGTATTCATCATATATCACACTTTAATTTCACGGTATTTGGATGTTCTTTTGACATTTATTTGAAACCTTCTTGCTACCTTTACTGGAGTATTATTATTTGACGTTTACATTCAACTAGAAGATAATAACTTTCTTATACCACTATTCAGAGCTTATATTCTCAAGGTTTCTTAAATTGTTCAGTTACCCAGAAATCCATTTCAGCAGATTAAGGAAACTAGTCGTAATTTTTTTTAGATTGATTCTTTCTTGGACTGACTCATTTTTCCCAGAGATCATAATTATTTTCTTTCGTGTTTCTTTTTCTATTTCGAAATAATAATTGTTAGTTTATACATATTGTACATAATATGTATATAGTAAATAATGTAATGTACTTAAAATAACCCCATGTGTAAATTCCAAAACTTTAAAAATAAATTTAATAATTAAAAGTTCAGGGATCCTCAAAATATTAAATTTATACATTGCAGCTGCTGCGTTTACAAGAGGCGACAAAGTCAAGTTAAGCAGGTTACATACATATAATATCTGTGGTGACAGATCGATTGCTGATAACACCAAAATTCAAGTTTTTCTTTACAACGCTTTCATGTAATATACATACTTTATGGTAGTACCTAACTAACCTAATATTATAACTCTGATGATAATTTAACGTTTGGTATGATCAAAGGGAGTTATCAGTGTTTGATAAAAATTACTACCAATACCTTATACAGTGGTGGACATAAATATAAGTTCATTCACAAAATTGCGCTTAAAATGTGGATGCAAGTTTGAATACTTTTTTATTTTGTGCGTACTGTAAAATACAATCCCAGTCAGTATATTTCATGCATTTCAAGCGGACAAATTTATAAGTTCAGTAAATTAGAAACTTGTGTTTGTGAAATTTGGAGGAATTAACTGAAAATATTTGAAGTATGTAAGTGAATTAATTGCGCTGTGATTAAATGTAAACGAAGCCACACGAAGTATTAACCTTATAATTTTTTTAATACATAAATATGTGCCCCTTTCCTTGTGAACTTATAATTATCTCCCCTAATTTAACAGAAAAAAAAAAGAGAATTTTAATTTTTTAAATTTTGTTTACGGTTGAAATAATTTAATTTAATTTTAATTTTGTTACATACAATATTACGTTTTTCTTAACATCTATTCGTAATAAATGTAATGAATTAGAAGTGAATTTTATTTGAATGTGTTTGTGAACTTATAATTATGTCCTCCACTGTAGATAGAAAAATGATTTTTTCAATTTATTCATTTTCAACAAATTAAGAACTAAAATAAATTAATCTTCAGCAGAATTGAAATCATCCTCACTATAACTGACTGTTGCAGTTAATCTATTGTCATGTCTCAAGTTAACATAATGTATCGCGATGTACTGAATCCAGAAATTGTATCAGGTCTAATAAATCTGAATATTTTTTTCTTCAATTAGCAATGGCTCAGAATAGGCCAGAAGCTGCCCCATTTCTAGTGAGTGAACACATCCTAAATGTTCCTTCTGAATTTAAGGAGTATTTGAAATGAATTTCTCCGAATTTTTTACTAACTTTCATCCAGAAAATATTGTTCTGATTCATAGGAAGGAGTCAGAAGCAACATTGAATAATTTTAATGATTTTAATAATTTTGTTTGCTACTGTAGTGATTTATTTAGTTGCATTTCCTAGGCAATTACATTAATTTTCTGTTAAAATGTACACACTTGATCAATATATACTGTGCCCAAAAAATAAGGTGACATTTGAATTTAAACTGCGCGCGTCAAAGGAGTTGGCGAATTGGTTTGTTTTTTAGGTTGGTAGGACTGTCTTTGACATCCCTGCCAAATCACACGTCAAAATATTCATTAGTGTTTGAGATACGATTCTTTTTGTGAGCTGCTAAAAGTAAATTTCTCGTTTTTTGCAATGTCGAAATTTGTTTAGCGCCCTGGGCGACCATCAACCTCAACCGACGAAGCTCACGTCCAAAAAATTAAAGATTTGGTGTTTGAAAACCGTCGATTAACTATTAGAGACATTTCTGATGATATTGGCATATCGAAAGGCTCATTCAATACCATTTTGAAGGATGCTTTGGGCCTCAAACGCGTCAAATCTTGACTGGTACCGAAATCATTGAATTTTTTGGAAAAGGCGTCGCGTTGAAGTGTGTGAAACAATGCTTTCTGACTACATTGACAAGACGAAATGCATGATCACTAGAGACGAGACTTGGATCTATGCTTACGACCCCGAAACGACCGATCAATCGAGCGAATATCGTGCCAAGGGTGTGCCGAGACCAAAAAAACCGCGACAAAGTCGCTCAAAAATCAAGGTGATGTTGACTGTTTTTTTTTCGATTATCGTGGTGTTGTGCATTCTGAGTTCCTTCCCCCGGGTCAAATAGTCAACAAGGAATATTATCCGCCAAAAGAGGCCGGAATTGTGGAAAGACAACTCCTGGTTTTTGCATCACGATAATGCGCCATCTCACACTGTACTCGTTCTTCGTGACCATTTCGCCAAAAACTCGACTCATATCGTTCCACAACTACCGTATTCACCTGATTTGGCGCCGTGCGACTTGTGGCTGTTCAGCAAGCTCAAAAGACCGCTCCGAGGACACCGTTTTGAGACGATAGAGCAGATTCAAGCCGCCGCGAAGAAGGAGCTGAAGGCCATCCCTGAAATCGACTTTTTCAACTGTTTCGAAGATTGGAAAATCCGTTGGCATAAGTGCATTGCATAGGGAGGGGATTACTTTGAAGGCGATGAAATTGATTTGGAAGAATAAATAAAGAATTTTCAATATAAATTCAAATGTCACCTTATTTTTTGGGCACAGATTATGTACATGTAACTAGTATGCGTTGACAATATACAACAAATAATGCTTTGTTCTATCACCGTAAACATGTACTTAATAATTATATAGATCTGGTCACATTTGTCTATGTAGTTTAGTAGCCGAACAACAGGGAAGTAGCGTTGCTTTAGTCATCATTCATTCTGGTTGTAACCTTTGCAAAGCTAAGTTCAAACAAATAAATATCTATCAGTGAATACGAGTTTTTTTTCTTGGAAATTGAGAGAATTTTATTACCACCCTTTCTTGCACGTGCCATGAGGGGTAATTTGAGCTTCAAAGGAAAGTATATCTTTACACGTGCCGTAAAAATATTACCAGAGCGCATCCCAATCGAGTAAAAATCATGTTCCAGTTGAACGGCTATCGCTGGCTGTCAATATTTCTCTTAATAAAGAAAACATTTGTCGAGAGATTAGAAAAGGTAAAAGTAACCATTCTGACTCATACTATGTACAATTTAGTTCGGACTAATTATTCGCACTAAATTCATCCAATCCTCGAGTATAGACAAAATTACGTTGTGTTTCTCTTTGAAACATTCAATAGCAGCATGGTCTGTATCACATTCAAGATGGGTGTGCCCGGGAACCAAAATCTTCTTTAAATTTTCTTTTTCCTTAATCGCATTCTCAACAAGTGTCAGAATAAAAAACTAAAGTCTCTACCGTATCAGGTAACTCCATAATAAATTTATATAAGCAAAATGCAATTTCGTTTGCACCTCTCTGAGCTGTTTCATCGTGCCACATAAACCATGAAGTCTTTTTGTTTACACAACTACGCACAGCTAAATTGAATTGATGTAATGGAAGCAGCCTTGTTACAACGTTTAGTTTCATAGTGAAAGTTCACCTTCACATGGTGCTCCAATTGATTAATTTTTTAAATATTTTTTTCATTCTCATTTAGGCAGGATTTTATTTTCATGTTGAATGCGTCACATGTTTTACATGTTATCAATAGCTGTGGGTTTTTAAATTATGAGTTGAAAACCGTCCTCTGTATACACCAAGCCTAACGGGATTCTCAGATAAATTTACAGGTTTCTCTCAAACCGTGTATAGATTATAAACTTTTTTTTTTAAAGCTCATATCACTTCCCAAGTATCTTTTTTCTGTGTGCCTGCAGCTATAGTTACTGATGTAGCAAGGAAAACTTCGTATTACGCTATATCCTTGTCATTTCTTTTAGTTTCTGTAAGCTTCCCCTTTACGCCGCTTTTCAGATCTTTCTTTATGTAGCTTTCGTTGCATCGAGTCATAACCTTTTTTTCCAATTATTGGAATCCATACTAACTAATTTAGCCAATGGAATGTTGTCAAGAGAAGTCGACGATGATAACGCATTAGTCCTTTGATTCCCACACATGGATGGAGACCATTCATTTGAAAAAAGATGCAGAGTAATGGAAATTACACATAGATTCATCGCAAGGATCACTTTGAGCCTGAAATCGCAATAACAGTAATAACGGTGGCGGAATAGATAGTTTATGCACTGTAAGCATGATTAAAAATGTATGCATGCGTGTGCATGTATTTCAACTTAAGCGTACTATTATTACGTGAAAATTTAGCTTTTCATTGCGGGGATTTAAATTTTGGTACATATCAGGATACAGTCTAATCGATAAAAATCAGTCGATTTAATAAATTTTCTTGTTACTAATAGTGGGATGGGAGAGGTGGTAGTAAGGCTGACAAATTCGAAGTATCTACGTCTCAATTTCCTGGCTTACTCATTTTTATTGTTCATGTAAAAACCCTTTTTAGTTTATTAAATCTTAATGATTTATTAAAAGAGATCACATGATAATGGTTTGCAAGATCGCATTGTTACACTGTCTAACACTTAACTTGAAATTAAAAACAATAAACGAAAATGTCATTCACAGCTCTTATGGACCATCGAACATGAGTATTCTTGATGGAGTATGCAGATCGGTCATCTCGGCAATAGGTAAAAAAAGCAAATAAATATCTCTACACTTTGGAGAGATATCTCTTTGCTTCTTTTACCTCTTCCCTATAAAACCTGATTGCATGATACATCAAGAATACTCCTGTGGGATGGGTCTTGATACGTTATACTAACAGGTTTAACAACAGAGTAGATGCCTCCACACGGTTATTTTTGCTGCTTGCTTCTTATTCATATATATGTATGTGTGCATTGTTTTATTTCGATCCATAGACGTACATATAATTTTTTCTTTTGGGCAATTAGTGATAAGTGATGAGATAAGTCATTTTTGAACCAGACAGTTGTTTGATCAGAAGGTTATATGTGATCTTATAATGATATGACAACACCAGAGATATTACTAACGTACCATGTTCATTATAGGTTTTCTATTAAGATGGAATAATCACTAATAGGTGAAATAAAAAGTATAAGTCAAAACAGTTGTAATCACATTTATAATAGAAAATTCTTAATTTTGGAGTTACCACTAATTTATCTGTGACCACACATATAGTATATGTATCAATACGTACCCAAACAAAATCATATACCTGCACCTCACATATAGCAATACAATAAAATTCAACAATCACGCCAAGCTAACCATGAGGAAATCCAACTACGCTTACTCCCTACCCAACCCTATCATCAGAAGGAGAAACGGTCTTTCGAAAGGTACAAAGCTGCTTATATATAAACAGCTCATCCGCCCAATCATCTGCTATTGCTTCCCCATCCGGCACACCATTTCGCCATCCTATATGAAGCAAATCAGTGCCCTCGAAAGAAAGATCCTAAGGGCCTGTACAGGACGGACACTACTTTCCCAACAGCTTTTTGTATGATAGTGCAAACATCACTCCAATTGAGGACTATCTCCTTTCTCTCGCGGTCAAACAATTTGAGAAGATCTCTCAACATCTTAACCCCCTCATTAGCTAGCTTTCAACGCAACTTCAAGTTGGAAACTTCCACAATTTATCACCTCTTCACCTAAACAACTCGGAAATGAGAAACATTTATTACCTGGGCGAAAGATTTACTTTCTTCACTAGTACAGGAAGCCATCATCGTGGATAGGACACCATCCTGGCATCTCGACCATCGTGGGATTTATCAACGCTGGACCACTCTGGACTTTCGGGATACTTCTAATCATGTTGGAAGAAACGCCAGTCCTCAACCCTCAGCAAGATAGAGATATCTCTAACATTCCACAACTTCCCAATTCCTCTAAATCCCAAAATCGTTAAATAACAGACAAGAACACAGCTTGCCGTAGGGCAACAAGCTGTTAATAATTCTTCGACATCGTGAAATATAAAATTAATAAATAGTTATTCGAACAATTAAGTGTAAAGTGCATTAAAGACATAAGTGTAAGGTAGGCCAAAATAAAAGCCTGTAAGTAAAAACTATCAAATATCCCGGGATATCGGTTCAGTTTAAAATTTCGCCATAATTCGTTATAATTCGTAAATCGCATGTGAAGAACTCTTGACTTGACTTGACTTGAAGAAATCAGGTAGTCAAATATCCTCGACTAGCTCGGATCTGAAAGAATATCGTTTCTGAAAGATCTTTCCCGAATTCAAAATTACCACCATTCCCTCCGCGTTGTGAGTACATCCACGACTATTTACCATACCGTCGGATGTGAGCATATCTAGTTTCGTCTATCCTTTCCACTTAGACATGAGTTCATCAGCGGGTATCCATCTTTTATATACGAGTATATCTATATTTATGCGCACACTCATCCACTAAGGCGTCAATATATCCACGGCTATTCTACACTTCTAAAAAGCGAGATATCCGTATTTATAACTAGGTTTATTAGTTTCTTAGAACGTGAGTATATCCGGGCTTATTTATTGCCCGATTTTGATACAAAGAAATCTGAATTTATCCACTTGAAATAGATTAGATGTCGATACATCCAATCCACCCAAATACAAGGAAATCTGTGTTTAGTTACTTCCCTAGTAAGAAATGCTCATCGGTTTCGAAATCCCTTTTCCCCTCTCGGGGGAAATCTTATGCAAACTAGCATTGGTGCATATGGAAATTGCGCATGAATGTGTAAATTTCGCCACTTGAAGTGAAGTTTTTTGACAAGTTCCGATGAGCCCTTCGGTGAGCCTTTCGATGAGCAACCGTGATTGTGTTCGTATTCAAAATTCATTTGCATTTTCACGAAATTATGATGAATGGTTTGTTGTATTTCTTAAAAAAATAGTACAGTTTTGACTTCTGACGGGTAGTTGCAAACTGCATTCGATTGAGACAGTTGCGTTAAGTTGTGAAGTGAAGTAAAAGTGTAACACGTGAAAGCATATTTTAATTTTTTATAAATTTATTTTCTGGTAAATTTTAATAGGAAAAATTCAATAAACTGAAATTTTTTTCCTCTTTTGTTTGTAAACGAGAGTTTTGTGTTCCGAGAATATAAGGTTTAAAATCGGGTCTCTGCTCTTTAATTCTTTTAGTTCTTTCTACATGTAGAAGCCTGCGCTCTTGAGTTGGGTAGAAAAGATTACGGAGTACAGCTGAGAAATTGTATTCTAAGATCGCATAACAGATTCAGCAGAGCAAAGTGGACATCTAAGTATAAAATCACTCTTAATGTAATACAATTTCTCCATTTTCATTTTGTAATTGCAGTAAAAACTGAAGCTATCTGCAGATATCAGCGAATTATCAACAACTTCCTAGTTTAACTGGATTTTTTTACTTTGGTTATATATTTTTATAACTATTGATATTACCTTTTCTTATTTTTTATGAATTGTTGACCTTTTAATTTTATTTTCACTGAATTTTCTTTATTTTTTTTTATATTTTTATAACTAATGTCAATTTCATATTATATTTCAAAATTATTTTAGCTGAAATAATTTAAAATTATATTTGTATAATTAACACCTTCATCTATTCCCATTTTTATCATCTAGCTCCACTAATCTATTGTGAAACAAAGAGTAGAAATACGTGCTCTTTTTAGTACATTCTTACCGCGTCTTTTGACAAAACGATTTCCTTTCTAGTTCCAAAAAAGGCTCCTTGTACGGCTGAGTAGGGTTTAAATCTTTGAAAAAATCCACTGAGCTGTCACAGCTCATCAAAATCGGAAATGTACGGAAAATCGCAACATACAGAATTGAAATGAAATGGTCGTGCGTAATTGAACTAATTTATATATCGATGTCATCATTATGTATTTATTGATGATAATAGCAGTGTGCTTTTCCACCATATCATCATGAATTGACATATGAATGTATCAGTGAGTATTTTCATTATGTTAACAAGAAAATAATGTAACAACTCATGGAACTGCTCATCGAGTGATCATGGAAAAGTTCATTATGTTGTAGAAAAGTATATAATGAGTTCAGTCCCGGGTCTAGAATATATTTCATCATTACTTTCATCTAAAGGCTCATGATGAGCTCATCACTGAAATCATCGCATCATTTTTACTAGGGCTGTATTTTATCTCTCTCTCTCTTTCTCTCACTTCTGACGTGAGTATAACCAGATGTATCTTCTCCTCAAAATACTTGTAAGGCCGTTTTTAAAAAGTGAGAAATCCTGATACAATTATAAGTAAAGACATATAAAAAAACAAAACATTGATAACAGTAGAAAAAAGTGAGTGTAAAACAAAGCCAATTCAAACTGTAAAACAAATGAATTTTTAATATTATAAACAAATCCAATCTTCTTATTAAAAAAATTATCGTTTCACAAAACATTTATTGACTCTTACATTTTTTGGAGCTGATCCGCAACATTTCCGACGAAAACTCCGTTAAAATATTTTATTGTTTGCTGCAGTTCTTTGCAATTTCACAAATTCGTATACCATTAATTCGGGAGAGGGGAATAAAAGCTTCCAAAGCTTCCAAAGACGGAAGCCAATTCGGCCCATTGTGCTCACCTGCTAAGTGGGAGAATCTATAACAATCGACAGGAAATTATATAGATAGGAGGAAAAGTACAGAACCATGTTGAGGTGGGACACGCACCCATGACTTCCTGGTATAGTAGTCAGAGGGCTTACCATCAGAGCTATCGTGGCTCATGCAAAAATTCGGATTAGTAAGTTTGTGGTGAAAATTCAGATTACCGAGCTCATAATGCTAAAATTAAGTGGCACGGATTATCGGAGGTTTAGATAATGCCAACAACATAGTATTTGATTTTATCAATAATATACAGTCATTTTTCTTGTTAACCAGATTTTTCTTTTTTTAACTTTATATGTACTCAACTTAACTAATTTTTACTATTTTCATATCAATTTTTTTGTAAGAGCAAATTCTCTGTAGTAGATATCCTCCGACAAAGTAAATTATAAAATTAAAAAATTAAGAAACTTATTAATTTCCAGTCAAATTGTTTGGGTTCTATTTATAATACGTTTTTATAATATTTTAATTGCTCCTATTTACATATTTGGTAGGTAGGTACATCTAAAAAGAAGCAAAGTACATGATGGCTGCTGCAATGTTTACACATTTGAATACTTACATACATATTTATTTGTTCCTGCAAAGGAATATCTCATTAATTGTCCGTTATTCAGATTATTATGAGTAAAAAAAAAAGGAAATAGTGAATTTGATCCAATATTGCGTTTGCACCATAGTGAAACATCTATGAATAGCTTATTCTCTACAGAAAGTATCGTACATGCAATTACGTACCGTATTCAGTCTTAGTTGAAGAAAAATGTCTCAGTTGTTTTGTGTCCTTTTTTTTTTTATCTCCACTTTTTGTTACAATTTATGTTACAATTTGTGTAAAAGGTCATTTTCTTGTCAAAGTTTGTAAAATGTGTGTGTGTGTGTGTGTGTGTGTGTGTGTGTGTGTGTGTGCATGTTTCTTTGTGTATTTATGTGTGTTTTAATAAAACATAAAAGTTTTGCTAGTATATTTGCATATGTTCTTCTTCATTTTTAATTGTAGTAAGTAGACTGACTATAAAGCAACCGGGAACTTGAGATTATGCGGCTGCAAGAAAAGGGATATTAGGGTATGGGGACTACATAGTATACATACATTCATTATATGCGCGCTTATGTTATACATACATATATACGTCCCAATATGTTATTTTATGCTATGGTACACACTTAAAAAATGCAAAATGAATTTTTCGTTACAGCTACATATGTATATAGTCTCTTCACAGACTTCTCTCCTATCTATGTATATTATATACGGTATTTGACTGAGAAAAATTTCTTTAAAATTAACTAAAAGTGGTTCATTCTATATGCAACCACATCACATTTACAACCATTCTTTATATGCCATCGTTTTTTTTTTTGTTTTTTTTTTGTTTTGTTTTTTTTTTCTCAACCTACCAGGTAGATTATCTCATCTCTCTACCTCTCCCTCTATCTCGCTACACTTAAGAGGCTAATTTCAATTAATTAACGACATTTTTTTTTCTTTTTTACATATCTTTTATATAAAAGAAAAACTGTAATCACCTAATGGATGTCATTGCAAACACAACTGAAACTGTTACCATTGACCAATGAGATTTTATATGAGCCATTAAATGCTGTAAATGACTCGTTGCCTTTGATGTCCTGGACACATGTAAAAAGGATGATATGCTGTTAGCACTACTGTTTCCATGCTGCATTGCGGCTGGATGTTCGCCATTTATAACATGAACCACAACGCTGGCTGAGTCTGTAATTGCGCATAAATGAAAAAAAAAATACAAAAAAAAAACACATTAGTATATGTTTTATACACTTACATATAAATATGGTGGAGGAGATAGGATAAAGAAGGTTGATGTTCTTTTTTTTCATGTTCTTCTTAGAATGTTGGCATATCACTAAATACCATAATTTCACACAAGCCTTACAACGAAACGTTTTCAATTTCAAACCAAAAACCCTGTTGGCAAAGTGTTTACGAGAGGTGCGGTGCGGTAGCGGTGAAATGACATATTGTTGTACCTAACCTCCACAGTTTATTCACCAAATACACCAAAGAAACAAATTTATTTTGTGCCTGCTACTTGGCAAGATGAACATAAATTTTTATATTCCCCGAATAATGTTGCTATGGGCGTATGAAACTAAGATTAACCGAGTTAAGGCGTCTGATAATAACTTCAATAATCCACTCTGAAGCTTCTTGGAAGCTTGGAAGATTTCTTTTATTTTTGTTTGTGTATTTTTTGTTTGTTTTCTTTATTATGGAAGTTTGTCCTGATAGGGTCGTATATGTAGTAAGTATGTAGAATACGTAGGCAGATTACATGTGAAAACTGACGGAATGTGTATTACCATGACAATTTCGTTAAGTAAATCAAATAATTCTGTGTTGGGTCTGTAATAGTTTTATTATAAGTAGGTTCGTATTTAATACAGTTTTTTTTTCTAATAAAAGCTGGTGGTAATTAAATAATTCCTAAATGTAAGTGTATTAGTTTCTGGACAACATGCAAAAAGAGAAAGGTAAGAATTTCGTAGACTAGAAAGAACGCAAGTAAAATAAACTATTGCTGCTGCGCATGCCGTCCTTGCTATATTCATTAATTATGAAATTCCTATGAATTTCACGAGGGTTTATTAAGGATAAACATGCTTACTAGCACAATAGGGTGTTTCCCACTAGGAGGTCAATAAATGGAGCAGGAGATGATACTAGTACTCATCTAGACGAACCATGGGAAAGGGGAGGGCATATCAAACGTTTAGGAGTTACAGGATGATTAAGAAAAATGTTAGTTTTTCACAAAACACCCTGTATCTTAAAAAGTACGGTCACAGTTAAGAGCTCATTGTATGCAGAACTTCCTGCCCTTTCCAACGACTGCTCAATCAGCCCTATATGCTTCTCCTGTGAAGAATTATAGTTGACTAAACTAAATATTTTTTTTTTTAATTTAACCTCTATTTTTTTTTTAAAAAGTTTGTTAACATAACTTTTCTTTTATAAAAACTTTAAACTGTGGACTCGCCTCTTTAATTTGATCTATTACACGCTATGTGTTAACTGTAGCCATTAAACAGTTATTAACTGATAACCTATTCAGGTCACACCGAAATTAGACGATATTTTTTAAAATGACGTGCTAAGGGAATAAATTTTCGTTGAGAATACGTTTGAAAATAGGTTTGAGAATATGTTTGGAGCTAATAACTCTTAAAGGGCTTCAGATAGAACATTGGGTGTAATTGGTCACATTAAAGAGGAGAGTGTACAGTTCTTATAAAAAAAGTCATGTTAACAACCTTTTTGCAAAAATAATGGAGGTTTAATTAAGAAAAAAAGGTAAAAAAAACCGAAATTTTTAATTTAGACAACCACAATTCTTGAGGAGAGTGAACTATGGGGGCTAGTTGAGCAGTCGTTGGAAGGGCCATTAAGTTTTGCATACAATGAGATCTTAACTGTGACCGGAGGCTCTGTTGTTTTTAAGATACAGGGTGCTTTGTGAAAAACTAGCTTTTTTTATTGATCACCCTGTAACTCCTAAACGGCTGATATGCCCCCCTGCCTTACAATTTTTGGTTCATCTAGGTGAGTACTATCACCTCCTGCTCTATTGAACTCCTAGTGGGAAACACCCTGTTTAGGTAGACATTTGTAGAACTATTTATGAAGTTTTTACATATGAAATGTTACTTCGCTTATAATTCAAAGTTACTTTATGAATTTATGTTATAAGTAGGGAAAGTGATATGCACTGGGCTCCTTCAATTAACCGCTCATCCGAATATCCTATCCGAATTCTAGAAAGTTGAATTGGCTTCTCCGGGAAACCAAGTATATCCATCTCTGTCTACATCGCTAGTACGTGAACAACGAAATACTATTGGTTGTACGTCTAACAAATGGAATTCTTTATTTGGTATGTGTACAACGGAAAGCTATACTATAAGCCGGTACCTGAAGAACGGAGAGCTAGTAGTAGTACGTGAACAACGGAATCAACTAGACAGTACGGGTGCAACTGCAACGAAAAGCTAATCAGAAACCAGTGCGTGAACAACGGAATGCAAAAAGTAAAGGGTTTTCCAATAAGAGGTGTTATTTTAATTAGCCCGCTATTTCGGTAGATGTCATGGCATTAAAATTATTAAAATTCACTATAAAAATGGTGAAAATGTGACAGAGACGGTTCGTAAAACTCGAACATTTTTGGGTCGTCGTGAAGCACCTTGTCGGACCGCAATACAGAAATTGGTAGAAAAATTCGATCTGTCGTGACAAGTTAGTGATGTGAAGAATAAAACCCGTGCACGTCGCTCAAGAACGCCAACAGCCCAGCGTCGATTCAAGACCTCAAAAATGGAATTCGTGAGGCTATCCAGGACATAGGGCTGCCACTTTGCGATTTGGTTATGGAAAATTTCATGAAAAGGATATGGTCCTGTAGGCGTGGTCGTGGTGGTCATTTGGCTGATGTTATTTTCCATTATTAACGGCATACCTTCCTCTTTATAATGAAATAAAGATCCGATCATTTGTCTCAAAAAATGGCATTTTTCTTTGAATATCAAAATAACACCTCTTATTGGAAAATCCTTTAGTACATGACCAATGGAATCCACTATTCAGTACGGGTACAATAATTGGAATTCCTCCCGTCACACCGCTCAATTATGTAGGTAGGTATATAGACAATCTAAATGAATTGCATGAATATTTACACATTTTACATTTATAATAGTTATTTAAGGCAATGAAGCGAATAATTGTATTCAACCCAGCTGTTCTTGATTGGATCCCTTACTTCGCTGAATCTACACAGAGTCAAGTTTCAACGTTTTACTACCAACTGAACTATTATCAGCCGAACAAACTCCCCGATTAAACAAATGACGTCACAAGGTACTACTACTGTTTGAAAATAAGTGGGAATAATAATAAAATAAAATATTCAAACTGAACCGTACTAAACTTAACTATCTGTATTAATTTTACAATTATTATTTTAATAGAGAGATAATCCAAATATTCCAGCAAACTATATCATAATAATTCTTCAACAATTTGGTAAATTCCCTGCTGAAGTCAATGCGCTGAAGAGAGTTCAATTCGTGGACAGTCTGGTTAAAGAAAGATTGCTCACCATACCGCAAAGTACATGTCAGAACAAAAGGTTGAAAATTTCTGGCCGATTGCAAAAAAATACAGTTTCTCTAGCAAATACATTGAGGTTTTTCCTATAATTACCTTATTCAAGAATATCAGTTTACGACGATTAAGATAAATTTTAATCGAGATTTCATGTAGTGGTGTCGCGTATTCAGATATATGCGTGTGCCGAGGAAGCTTGTAAATGTAGCGCACCATATCATTAAAATCTACAACGAGTTTTCTTCGACATACAGAATCAAGCCCGCTCTAAACGAGATTACCTTAGATGAAATGAGGCATAAGAAACGTTAGGGTAAATTTTTTTCATAGGCATGCTGGTAGATAGCTATAGCCACATCTGTCGCGGACTGTAATACATTCCGCTCCCTCCTCAACATTTGAGTGATATAGTTACAGTAACTGAACTTTCAGTTAAGTTGAATGCCTAAGTTCATTATGCAATCAACGTATTCCAATATCATATTGCGGAGCATCACCGGTGGGATGTCAGGTTTTTAGATATCTCCTTCATAAACAGTCAAACAATTTGATTCTGATTTAATTTGTTATCTAGTGATCAATCGTATATTCGCTACAGAGTCTAATTAATGCGATAAACACAATCGTCCATTAGTCCGATTTGCCTACTAAGGCAAAAAAGCTAGAATTGGTCTAAGACCAATTCTTATGATACCCTAGATGAATGCCCATATGAAATTCCGTATTGTCACCCTACTGTGTAATTTTGATTTTGAAGTCGTTTTTCGCATATATTTCTAGAACGGTTTGTCGTACAGAAAAAATGATTATAACCAATTTTATAGGATTTCGTATTCTGCAGAAGTTTTTAGTACAATGAAAATATCTTGGACTGATCGTTTTCAAAGTATACGTAAAAAACCTAAATTTTTATATGGCAACACCAAGAAAGAGTTGCCCGATGTAGTCCATTTTTGACATTTTATTTGCTAATGTAGTAAAAACATCACATACGAAATTTGAGCTCTCCACGTCGACGCGTTCTCAAGCAGTGTCCAAATATATAGCGGAAAACGAAATTTTTATATGGCAACCCCACGAAGGAGTTGCCCGATTTGTCTCATTTTCGAACTTAATTTTACTTTTTTTTTTAAAGTCCGTGTACAAAATTTCAGCTCTCTAAGTATACGCGTTCTCGAGTTATCGTGCGCACAGACGGACGGACGGACGGACGGACATGTAAAAATCAAAATAACTTTTAATATTATATGTAGGTGTCCAGTCTACTGTGTTCTACCATCATTATTTCGAGGTGTTACAAACGGAATGACAAACTTAGTATACCCCTATGATTTCATCTAGGGAAAGGAAAGGATTAGCGGATATGAGGAGAGTGGCGGAGATGCCGATGTACATATGTCGCCCTTAAACTTCCGCAGCTTGTATGCCGGAGGGAAAACAGAAGATGGTAAGCTGTTCCACATTCGCACTATTCGGGATAAAAAAGCATCACGGAATTTAGCATATATGCAACAGTTACCCCATCCCCTCAGGAGGCAGTTGGGAATAATTATTGTTTTTTTTTTATTATGGTTTCTACGACCAGTAAGAATCATCTCACAAAATTTCAACTATTTACCTACCTATTCGCTGGGTTAATATTCATATTAAAATTACAGATGCATTTGAAATTATTTCTATTGTTGGATAGTTATCTCCTACAACATCATATATTTTTTAAACTTGATTTTTAAAGAAATAAAATTAAGCAATTTTTATTTCTTTTTCCCTAAATGTAGGTATGGGGGACAGAAAAAGTATTGCCATCTTTTTCTATTCTATATATTCATTTGGAAAACCACTGAACTGAAACTGGACTATGGTGGATTTGGTATTGAACCTAATATTTAAAGTTCATCGGAATAAAATAGTTAAACCAAAAAGAGATAACTATAGAAAAATGATCCCATAATAATGTCAAATAATGTAAGCAATTTCAGTCCATTTATGTCGTGGTTCGAATATGGATTTTCAAACAAGACGCATGGTAGGGCAACAAAGATAAATAACTCAAAATATAAATATTTGCTCAAAAAGCCATTTTTTTTTATTCTCCGGTATATAGCAAAAGCTAAAAAAAATTTTATTTGTTATTTCATCACACAACTCCTTTTTTTGGGCGCACGGTGTCTTCAACGGAACAAATGCAAACACCTATTTATAAATGTCTGTAAACGGCGTGTTATATAGATTGTGTTTGCCATTCTTTTAGCAACACCTAGTTCTTTTTACGTCGATCTTTTATGTCCAGCTATCTTAAGTATAGTTCACACAAGCGAAGTTACTGTCCCAAGTAACATCGTTTTCAGTCCTTCACCTCCTCTTGACATACCCACCAGTTTACTTGCGCCAGTACGAAAACGAGTTCCACTCACTTCAACTTTTTAGTGATGTGGAACCTGAGAAATAGTCAAATTGAGTATATTCTCTGCAATTGGTACATTTTTTGTTTTAAGTAGTCTTTAATAATATCAGCTGATGTGGAACTTGTAAAATGTCAACACATTTATGTTTGCGCTTTTATACGAAGGGAGTGCTTTTAATTTTTCAGTAAGAAATTTCGTAAATTTAAAAGATAATTATGTAAGCAAAAATATTATTCCTTAGCAATCCATATGCCAAGAATGTTCTCGCACTTTCTTTTTTCTTAGAATTTTTTCTCCGAAATTGCCCTTAATTACATTGCTGTACAATTTATGACCTTTTCAATATGTAATTTTTCACTTGAAACAATTTTCTCTAAAGAATAAATATCTTCACATTTCACAAGTTCCACACGAGGTGATATTATAAATGACTACACCCATCAAAACGTGTACCAACTGCAGAAAATACACTCAATTGGACTATTTCTCAGGTTCCAATTCGCTAAAAAGTTGAAGTGAGTGGAACTCGTTTTCGTACTGGCGCAAGTAAACTGCTGGGTATGTCAAGAGGAGGTGAGGGACTGAAAACGATACTACTTGGGACAGTAACTTCGCTTGTGTGAACTATACTTTACTATCGCGATAACAGCCCACTGCGGGCGTACACAGGTTCGATTCGTTTCGAGTGAATCTGGTTTTTAATTTTTTTTAAAATAAAATTTTTTGTTTTTTTTTCAATTTTCCATTTCTTTTCTTTATTCTATTATTTCGTTTGTTTTTTCAAGTCACTCAATTTCGCTATTTGGGACCTCTTGATGAGTTTAAACCAAGACTTGAAACTTGTCACCCAAAATCAAATGAGTTGTGTGATGAAATAACAAATAAAAAATTCTTTAGCTTTTGCTATACACCGGAGAATTAAAAAAGGTGCCTTCTTGAACAAATATAAGTTTGCCCCGGTAAAAAATCTCTAATTTTGTTTCAAAATATAAAGGAACTTAAAAAAAAATATAAAAAAAAATGAAATTGCTTGGTGAATTGATTTTCCCGAAGGAGAAACTTTTTTTGATATTTTTAGTCCTGATTTCTTACGAAGGTTAATGAGAAAATATTTCTTTACTCTTCTTCTTCTAGATAAACAGGTTCTATATATTGATGGTCATCATATCTACCGGATTAATCGTATTACGTTCAGTGGGTAACTTGTATTAAAATGTTATCATCTCAAACCACAACTGCCAGATTCATTAACACTGAATTGCGGGTAACCTACATACTTAGGTCAAAAGTTTGCCTCAAACTATAGCTGCATGATTAATTAATATTTCACATTTCAAAAGGTTGCCACAAATTCTATTAGATTAACTCTTCAATCAACTAAGAATTAATTTATGAACTCGTCGTGGTAACCTATGTCAAAAAGGTTACATCAAGCTCAATCGATCCGGCAGCTTACCTCAAGACCCATTCGTTGAACTGTCATGTAGTTCACGAGCCCAACTTTGGATATTCACAAAAAGCATTGAGAATACGTCAAAAAGTCTCATGAAAAACTATTTCACCAAACACAGGCATAGGCAATCTGACATTATTTCCATAATCCATTAATCCATTGTGAAAAGTATTCCAGTCAACTTTTTAGAAATTAACGAATATTATATTATTTCATCGAGAAAAAATATTTTAATAGGTTTAGCACTGTTTTCCGTCCTTTCCAACTAAAATAAATTGTATTAAAAAGAAAAAAGTAGGATGGACTACAATACTGCCAAGTAGCTACAAACTTTTCCATATAATCTTTGCTTTTACGTTGTTAAACTTTTGTTCTTACTTACTCCCTATAATTTATCTTAAACTATTCCAGAAACCGCATTTTCCGTTGAATGCTGTAAATCCAACTTTGTTCCTTCTTCTACTCCTCTGAATTTCATAAAACTTCTTAAGAAAACTTGCGGACCAGTGTGTCGAGAAAACTCTTAAATTGTCACAAATTATGATAAAGTATTGCTTTACTTCAAGATGAAATTCAATATAAAACTAAACTTAACTATAGCTGCGCTGTGGGGGAGAACTCATGCTTCGTTTAACATAAAACGGAATGGTTTTAGCGACAGTTGCAGGGACATAGGAAAATTTTAATCAGTTGATAATTTTGGTAAGCTATTATCCTAGTGATGGTAGTTGTTCCTTGTTAGTGTCGTCATCGTCGTCATTGCCATTGCCATTATCATCTAACTGATGTTCCCCCATATTTCAAAAGATAAAAACATTCTCTTGTCTTAACGCTAAATAAATTAAAGTCTTCAACAACAAATTTTCAATTTTCCAGTCCATGAATGCTGGAAACCACAAATTTTAGTATAATGTATATGTATGCATGCTACATACATACACATAGCTACTTCCAAACTAAAATGAAGGAGAATGTCCAAGTGATAACATTTAACCTAAAGGTCACACTAGTTGGTCATAAATTTTTGAGATAAATATCAAAACAAGAAGTTCATCCATGCTCGCCGCCCGCCAAACCGGACCTGCTCACACATCCTTTAGCTGAGAGGAAGTTTATGAAGAATCCTACATAACCTTGCCGTAGAACATAAATTTCAACAGAGTTCACTGAGTGCACATAGACGGAATTGTAATTGATAAAGTAATAATGAATCTTACCTGAACTGCTTGGTGAACATGTATAGTTGCCAGAATCCGAGGGAGTGGCTTTTGCTATAAGTAATTTGCTGGTCCTTGTTTGTCGTTCCGTTATTACATTGATACCCCCTCTCTGGGAATAATTCATAACCCGTTTACCTTTATACCAGTAAATAAATGATGGTGGAATTGGTGATTGCATTGCCAAACACGTCAGATTTATATCGCTTCCGCTTTTAATGAAGAGTTCTGAATTTCCAAGAATTTTCGCCCTGGATACTGGAGAAAGAGAAAAAAAAAATGTTTTCAGTTCAGTTATTTTTCACAGAATAATGGTAAAAAAAAAACACAAAATATTAACACGCAAATAAAAAGTTTATTTTAATAAACTTTTTATGAATTTCATCCCCTCATTTTACAAAATAAGCGGAATTAATTATATTTTCATCAGTTTTGAAATATTCTTTAATTAATGCACGCAAATAATTCTCTTCTCGATTATTAAAAAGGATTTACTCGCTTTGTACGAATAGCACCGTTTTTTTTCTCTGATTTTATTATTATTATCTTTTTATTTTTTTTATATATATATTTTTTTTTTTATGAAAATCAACATCCTGGGGGCCAATTAACTTCTACTTCTGAACACATGATTATATTAAAAATTAACGAGGAAATTAAATACGGTAAATGGTATATGGGTAACATGGTTAGTAACCCGGAAGAAAGTGGACGATTCATACATAAATAGCGGAACAATGATGGAATATTGTAAAGATTATATTTGTATAATTGTTTCTAGCTGAAAGGACCCAATGAGAGAAGAAAAGTATATTTGGAGAAATATTCAGTAATTCAGTCTGCCTACAGCTATGACCAGATACCTAATGACATAATAATTAGGCTATGTGCACTTCGATAACATTGTTAAAAAAAAAAATATTTTTTTTATGTTATAAAAGTGACACCTGGAGATGGAGAAGAAATTCTGTCAATTAATTGAAAATTAAAGTTGGTTCGATTTATTTTGTAAAACAAAATGTAGAATATTTTCTAAATACTTTTATTATAGTAGGAGACCAGTTTTTAGTACAGAATTCAATAACAAAATAAAAATACCAAAAAAACAGGGGACAAGCAAATTTGGATTCCGTAGCCTTAGCGAGGATGGATGGGGAAGGATATTTCAACAATTCCCATATAGATTTTGTTTTTAAACACGCAATACGCACTTTTACACAAAATTAATTAATAATATTACGGCGATTATACTACCTTAATTACCCTTCTATTATCCATAGACTTTTGATATATTAAATAATCAAAGATGTGAATTAGCCTTGCTTAAAGTGTGATCTGATTTTACTGATGCGTCTGTCTTAGTACAAATTATTTGCTGTGTTGGGGCCAATCTCTTAAGATCTGCGATATATTGTCAACTTCCTTAATGTATAGTGATGATATGCCGCAAGGTTCTATACTTGTTTCGCTATTATTGTCTTTGAAGTATACGTCTATTAATTTCTATGTGGATCATGTTCAGATTTACTTGGATAAACCAATACGTTTGATTTCAGGATTTTATTAGTCGGATCAATGATGACATGAATAGTATTAGTAAATAGGCAAATTATAATCATATAGAATGCTATTGCCAATCCTATTTACGTGTTATTGTAATGCTGTATCCAATTCTATTCTAAAGATGCATGCTTGCTTGAGATGTCACGTACGTTTTAAACTGGTATGAAAGTCTTGGTATTTCCTCACTTTATCTTTGGGAACTAAACTTTCGCTTAACTTGATTCACATGGTCAACGTAAACAAACTCTTGCTTTAAATGACACAGTTCAATTTATCGACGGTTTGTTCAGATCTTTACATGTTTTGAGAAATCCGTAGAATATGAGGAATACACTCTAGGTGCCTTCCTGGATATTGAGGGGGCTTTCAATAACGTGAAGACGGAGGTTATATATAATGGACTGAGAAGGATGGGAGTTGATAAGGGCCTATGTGACTGGATCAACTTAATGCTCCTCAGTAAAAAGATTAGATACTGCTCAGGTGATGCTATTGTGAGAAGAGCAGTATTTACTGGTACAGCGCAGGGGGGGGGGCGGTGCTATCACCACTCCTGTGGCTACTGGAAATGGACGGAATCCTCATCAAATTAGAGAGAGGGGGATTTAAGGCAGTTGCCTACGCGGATGACATATAAATCCTAGTAACTAGAAAATCTCTCTCTACTATTAGTGAAAGGCTCGAGTATGCAGTGCTTAAGCTGGATAACCAGCGTAATAATAGTGGATTGAAGGTTAACCCCTCGAAGACGACGCTGGTCCTTTTTACATGAAGGAAGCGGGTACAAATTTTCAAACTTCCAATGATGGGTGGAGAGGATCTTACTCTCTCCAGTGAAGCAAAATATTTGGGAATCATACTCGATTCCAAGTTAAGCTGGAAGGTTAATCTAGAAGAACGCGTGAAGAAGGCCAGTGTGGCCTTCTACACATGCAAGAGAATATTTAGCAGAAATTGGGGATTAAAACCCAAAGTGTTACGGTGGATGTAGCTCAACCCATCCTCTGCTACGACTCCACGTTCTGGCGGATGGCACTGACGAGGAAATGTAACCTGGAGATGCTGTCAAAAATCCAGAGGGCTGCTTGTATGGGAATAAGTGGGTGTCTGCGCCCCCCCCCCACGCCTACGGCAGAACTGGAGGTCATGCTTGACTTACTGCCGCTGGACCTCTATTGCAGAGGTGTGGCGGCTATTAGTGTTGTCAGGTTATTGGCGGGGGGGGGGGTGGATGGAGAGGGGGGTTGGGCACTCGAATATACTCCAGAAGATAGACTGTAGTTATTGTAGGGAAGAAACATTCTACCAAGTACCAATCCTGACTTTTGGTGGGGGTATCAATGCAATGATGCCCATCAGTAGTGCCTGGGATGGGAAAGAGTTGGTCGTATCATCCGATCTTTCTATTTTTCCAAGTGCGGGCACAGCGGCTGGAGTGTACTCCTGTGATCTACAGTGGCACGAGTCTTATAGATTGCCTGACAAATGCGGTGTTTTTCAGGCAGAACTCGCAGCGATTTATCAGGTGACAACGTTGGTATCTATGTGAGAGTGCCCTCACTGCACATATGCATATATACTGATAGCCACGCAGCCATAAAGACGCTGGATGCTGTGCTGGTAACATCAAAATTGGTGCAGTGATTCAAGACTAGCCTTGAGATATTCGCTACAAGTCACAGGGTGAACCTATACTTGGTACCTGGTCATAAGGATATCTCAGGCAACGAAATGGCTGATGAGTTGGCTAAAAAAGGCTCTGCATTGGATAGCTTCGCGGCGGGAGCTTTTGTGAGGATCCCAATCGGAGCTATAAAAGAAGAAATCATCAGGGAATCTATCATTAACTCTAAATTAATGAAGTATCTTGAAACTAATCATCTCATCAACGATCGCCAATATGGCTTCCGAGCTGGACGCTCATCTGGAGACTTGCTGACTTTTCTTACGGAACGTTGGAACCGTAGTCTTCACAATTTTGGTGAGTCTAAAATCGTTGCCCTAGATATTTCAAAGGCCTTTGATAGAGTCTGGCATCCAGCCCTTTTAGCCAAACTCAAAGCACTTGGTCTCTCCCCTCCTCTTCTATTATGGATTGAAAGTTTCCTATCTAGTCGCCAAATACGTGTTGTATTAGATGGCGTTACATCTGAACCGCATCCCATAAATGCCGGTGTACCTCAAGGCTCTGTTATCTCTCCAACTCTCTTTTTAATTTTCATTAATGATCTGCTTTCCCTTACTTTCAATCCCATCCATAGTTTCGCAGATGACAGTACTCTTGATTTCGCTTACTCCTTTGACACTCTTGCGGAATCCAGGGGGAATGCTGCATGTGTTAAACGAGATTGCATGACTAGATCATTGAATAACGATCTTAACAATATCCTCGCTTGGGGCAAAGCGAATCGCGTCGAATTCAATGCATCAAAGTCCCAAAGCTGTCTTATCTCATTAAAACAAGATCATAACTTAACCACACCCGTTTCTTTTGATGGAGCATTAATTTCTGATTCACCGTCACTAAGCATTCTTGGCATTAATATTTCCAGTAAGTTAAACTGGACAGATCACATCTTCTCTGTTGCCAAAGAAGCATCGAAATGTCTTGGATTTCTGAAAAGGTGTAAGAAATATTTCAGCCCGTCAAATCTAGCGCTCCTCTACAAGTCCTACATTAGACCTAGAATGGAGTACAACTCCCATATATGGGCCGGGGCTGGTCGCACAGCCTTAGCTTCATTGGATATTGTCCAAAAGAGAGCCTTCAAGCTCATTGGCGATTTGGCAATAACTTGTCATATCGACTCACTCGAGCACCGCCGCAATGTTGGATGCCTTTCGCTCCTTTATCGCTATATGCATGGTCAATGTTCTGATGAAATATCTAGTCTAATCCCTTGTAGAATGATTCCTGCACGCAATACTCGCGCTGCAAACCGCGCACATCCTTTAACCCTTCAAATTACTTTCGGCCGTACAGTAAAATTCCGTGATGCTTTTTTATCCCGAACAGTGCGAATGTGGAACAGCTTACCATCTTCTGTTTTTCCTCCGGCGTACAATCTGCGGAAGTTTAAGGGCGACATACATCGGCACCTCCGCCACTCTCCTCATATCCCCTAATCCTTTCCCTATCTCCTTCCTGCCATGCTGTGCTTTGCATCATAGGGTATCCCCTGAGCTTGGCTTAATAATATAAAAAAAAAAAAAAAAAAAAAAAAAAAAAAAAAAAAAAAAGGGACGCCTATCAAAAGGTAAGCCTTCGGTGGACCAACAGGGATACCTGCCGTATCGCGAGGTAATTGTGGCCTACATATAACAGCAAAAGGGCAAGAAAGCTGCTTGATGGCAGCAAAAAAAAACACCAGGAATCTAGTAGTGGTCCTTACGGGTCACAGGGCCATAGTGGACCATGCTATACGACTGGGGATAGCGGTGACCAATTTCTGCAGGAGCTGTAAGGACTCGGAGGAAATCGAATCCGTCCAACACGTACTATGCGAATGCCCCACTCTAATGAATAAAATATGTAGGCTACAGGGTCTTGGAGATATGTTGAGTTCCATAAGAGAAACAGGATTGATCTGGGCTTGAAAAGGTTATCCTGTGGGGCCTATGGGCACAATGGACCCACTAGAGGTCTAAGTGATGCAGGCTAGTTATCTTGCGGCACCCCTCTTACGTAACCTAACCTACATGTTCTATCATATATTGATTCTTTAGATATGTATCTTATGCATAGAACTTCAAAATTTCTTTATGATCTCATCTATTATATAAAGAACCGACATTATATGTTTATGATCATATGCCATCCCTCAGATCCATTTGACATCGCAACATTTTACTAAAAAACTGCCAAGCTCAAATTGCAAAGTGATTTTATTTTATGCAGGTGAATTAAATATGGAATAGTCTAGCAATCATTGCTCAAACAGTTCGTTCCATTGGGTCGTTCGCCAGATTTATAATTCTATACAAAGTCTATTGTTTTATCTCAATTTATTGAATCCTACGCATCTGTATTTCATACTACTTTACTTTCTAATTCGGTACTTTACCTAGAATAATCTTTAAGCAGCATACTCGTACTTATTAATTAAACAATCTTTTTGTGAAAAGGAGTATTTAATTAAATATGAAAACAAAAGTACCCAATTAGAGTTCAATAGAAAGATTAGTTTCTCAATATTTTCAGAAAAAAATCGACTCCTTTTATGTCTTATAAATAGTTCTTTCAAAAGGAAGTTGCAATTGATCCCAAATATTTTGTTGCAATTGCACTTTGCTCTAATGAAATTAAGTAGGTGTAACTCATGCTGGATTCTCTGATAGTTTTGGGAAAAGTGAGAATTTTATTTTATTGAAATTATATACGTACTCATTTGAACACGTTGGCCAATGCGAAATTTTTGTTTTTCTTAAAAGAATTGAGGTAGAGTGACCCGTTGTACAAAAAATTTATTATTATGAATAATTTGAAAGGATTTTGAAGTTATTCAAGAAAATTTTACCATTCGGGTAATGATTTGCTATCTCAATTTTTGTTTTTAACTAGTTTTCTCAGTCGCACTATTGCAATGGATAGTTAAGTTCTTTCATTCATGTGAAAATCGCCTGCATATATTTTTTTGTTTGTTTCAAACGAGGAATTTTTTCAGCTTTGTGTGGCTTTTTTCTAAAGTCTAGTATAGAGTTCGAGTAAAATGTGACATTTAGCGCCAGTAAAATCACAAGCGAAAGTTTTACTGATGATTTTACTAGTGCTGTACAGAGATTTCAGGTAAAAACTAATGGTTCCCTCTATGGAAAATAAAATAGACGGCACTCCATTCATTTTACTAAGCATTTGGATGCACAAAACCTTATCGAGTTCAGGCAAAATAAAATTTAACTGGTTCGTCAAATATTTCACACTCAAATCGCTAGTAAATGATTAGAAGAAAACAAAATAATTCATTTTTACATTTTTATGAAACAATTTTGACTTTTAGAAATAGAAAATGTCAAAATTTGACCAGTCATTTAATGCTTCGCGCATTAAAATGCCTAGCAAAATGAGTGGAGTATGTACAGGGTGTCCCATACGTACCACATTTCCTTTATACACCGGATTTCTCACTCAATTTCGAGAAAAAAATTGCATGGTAGGAGAGCCGGATAATGCATGGTGAGGGCGGTAGGGGGGTTTTGTGATTTTTGTTCTTTCTATCCTAATACCATGTAACTTTCATGTAACTTTCTTGTTATACACCCTATGAAGGTAACTTGCATTTCAGATGATAGTAAATCCTCTACGGTTTCCAACAAATGTCCAACCACCTCTCTATTCCTTTTCCGTCGGCAGTTATAAGACGTCAAAATCAAAAAATTAGAAAATTTTGCAATTTGTTTTTCAATTTCACCGATTTTCCCGCTAAAAGGCGAGATAAGGAGAGCACTTTCTTGCACGATTTCCAGACCTCCGAGTGTTGCCTTTCATTTGATCCTACCTAAATGTTACAGTTTCTGAGATATTCCCGTTTTTATGATGCATAATTTCATTAATTTTGCTAATAACAATAGAAATCGCGCCTAATTTTATGCAATTACACGCAAATTAGCAAAAAATTCATGAATTTATGAATCATAGAAACGGGAATATATCAGAAACGGTTGCATTTAGGTTGTACGTGTGCATAGTCAAATTAAAGATAACATTCCGGGGTCTCTAAATCTTGTAAACAAACTGTATATTTATCATGTATTTTGGCGGGAAAATCGTTAAAATTTGAAAAAAATGGGATGTTTTTTCCAATTTTTGGACTTTGACGTACTACAACTTAAGATTGAACAGTGACAGTAGGGCTGGCTGGACATTCATTGCAAAGCTTAGATGGTTTGCTATCACCTGAGATAAATCTGGCCTTGATAGGGCGTATATCAAGAAATTTACAAGGTGTAAAGTGGAAACAGTACTAAAAATCGTAAACCCCCTACCGCCCACACCGTGCATTTTCCTGCTCTCCTACCATACATTTTATTTCTCGAAATTGAGTGAGTAATCCGGGGTATAAAGGAAATGCGGTACGTATGGGACACCCTGTATAATGCCAGCTATTTTATAAAAAGGAAACCTTTAGTTTTTACCGTTAAACTCCGTATTGCACTAGTAAAATCTTTAGAAAAATTTGTGCTTCCGATTTTACCAGCTCTAGAATTTGTATGGGAATGTCACATTTTACTCGAAATCGATACTAGGCTCAAGGCATTAAATGACTGCTAAAATGTTGGCATTTCCTATTTCTATAGCAAATCGCAGTTGGTTTTTTTATTATTGATTGAAGAGTTAAAATTAACAAATTAACATACATCAAAATTTTACTAGCGATTTTAATGTGAAATATTTGGAAACCGCGTTAAATTTTACTTTGCCCAAACTCGATACTAGGGTTAACTTGTTATTAAGTTAACTGTCATACTAGTGACAAAAAAAAAAAAGATGCGGTACCTACTTACATAAACAACTGGAAAAAAAAGTGTAATTAATTCTGTTTTGTAATTGCATAGGTACAATACTCAATGGCATGAAATTTTATTGAGAATTTTAACCGGGTAGCTGAGTAGAACGAATTGTAGATATTTGATTTTCATCGTATTCGTAAAGATAATAGAATACCGAATTTACCATGAACTGAAAACTTTGGATCAACTGAATATGAGTACAAGTAACAAATAATTATTTGGATATGTATTCGGTACCCAGTTTTTAGAGAAGTAACGAATACTTTTGTACCGAATGATTACTACGCGCACATCTTTACATTGAAAAGGTAATAAAGCTCTGGATGTAATGAGTTCTTGACGTTTACCGTACACCCTGTAGTTTTTTAGATACAGGGTATTTTGTGAAAAACCAGCATTTATTATTAATCACCCTGTAACCCCGAAATAATTGATATTGAGAATTCTAAAATTTCCTGCCTCATGATAACTATGACGAATTTTTTAGTCAATTTATGAAGAATAAAAAGAGACTTGCAAGATTCACAAAATCACTTAAAAGGTGGTATGAGATAAAACGTTTTTAGATATGTACAATTTTCCAAAACAGTTTTCAAAGGACGAATTAAACCCTACTTGAAATAAACTCAACAATTGCTTGACCAACATTACAATTTACTGAAATCCTTTTCAACACCACCGTAAAGTTCAAGGTGCTATCTCAAATAGACCTTAAATGTGTTCGGTGTTTTTTCATTGCAATTACATTTTGTATCGTGAAGTTATTTAAGAAAAATAGGAACGATGGCATAGGAACGAGCAAGGCAGACCGTACGTCATGAATTGTACGATAAGCTTAATTACGGTTTGGGAGAATTTATCTATTTTAAGGACAACAATTCTAGGAGTGGTATGTTACAGCTAAACGCAAGTCCATGGCGCACAGAAGAAAGGTCAATGAGTTCCCTTTGTCACTTAGAAGAGGATGAGGACTTTATGCACTACCTGGCAATATGCCCAGTCTTGAAAGAATTTAGAGTTATAGCCTTTGGTAAAACCTATCTCACGGAGGGTGAAGCTATCGCGATCTTGAATGGTAACAATTTTGATGCCCTTTTACAATACGCAAAACTGGCCTGGAAGTACAGAGAGTTATTAATTCAAGAGTTTAATTATTAATATAAGTTCTCCTAAAAATTAACAGTGTTAAGATTGTAATTGTAGCTCTCGGTCTAGTTTTTCTCCTGTGTATATAATATACCTTAAGTTTCTTTGTTTTCTTTTTTCCTTGTTTACTAGTAGATACTTGTTTTTATCCTTTTTTTTTCTCTTACATATAGTTTGCTCTCTTCTTTTTTTAATGTTATTGATATAATTTAAGCAGGGAAGCTTGCCAACTCGACAGACGGCCTCGGGGCCATTGTTGACGTTTATTATATTAATATAACTGTAGATTAAGTAATTGAATTGGGTAAAGATGAAATTCGAAATAAACTTATTATTATTATTATTATTTATCATTACTAATTTAATTTTTAATTTCATTGCTCTTCCCAGCGTACACATAGCCGCACTCACACATATGTTCCATGACCGCAGCTGATCGTGCTGGACCGTGCAGAGTAAAAGCCTTGATGAACATATAATGTGAACGCCGTGAGGGGTTAAATATATCCCTTCTGAACTCTCGCAGTATGCGGAATAAAATTGATGAGTTTCGCTTAATTTTCACTTATTCGAATGCCCATGTCATTCGTATCAGTGAGATTTGGCTAAATGACTGTATACCATCTATGTTAGTTTCGATACCAGGTTACACCTTAATTCGCAACGATAGGAAAGGTCGTATTGGTGGTGGAGTGGCTATTTACGTTAGGGATTTCCACAAAGCTAAGATAATTCAATCCTCTCGAGCCCAAGACTTAGAATTCACCTGCGTAGAGTTAAGTAATGGTATTAGCGAGTGTGTTCTGTTTGCCGTTTACTGTCCACCCGAACACTTTACACTGGAAAATGCATCGGAGTTTGAAAATACATTTTCAGAACATTCCCATAGTTATAATAATATAATTATAGGCGGAGATTTTAATGTTAACATCTTGAGACCTAGATGCCGCACAGACACCTGCACACACTTCATGCAGTCAACATATCTGATTATTATTAATATCCTACTCACATATTGCGATACTTGACTTATTTCTAACAACTGATGACAGCAAAGTTTTATTTCATAATCAAATACAAGCTCCTAGCTTCCTTGATCATTATATGTTATTCATGACATATGTTTTCGCACCTCGGCCCATGAATCTAACAAATTGCTTCACGTACCGTGATTTTAAAAATTTAAATAAATCTGATCGTCTTAAAGAGTGCACGTTGTTGCCTTGGCATGATATCTTTTGCTGTAGCGTCGTAGATGAACAAGTGCGAATTCTTGAAAATCTAATTAATAACTTATTGGAAAAGTATGAACCCCTGCGAACTAAGAGAGTTGAAACGAGGTCCTGCCCGTAGTTTACACCAACTATTGCACAGACAATTTAAACGTCTAAAGACCACTACTGCAGGTCCCCTTTATAAAAGTGCACGCAACCGAGCAACATCTGCTATACGCTCCGCCAAGTACAATTATTATCAGTCTAAATTCGATCCTAATGTACCTCCAAAGATTCTATGGAGAAATCTCAGACAGGCGGGGATATATAGCATAGAAAGCAAGCGTCGTCAATTTGATCCCAATTATTTAAATTGATTTTTTGCGTCTACTAATCCGAATCAATCAGCCTTAAATAATGTTACAGTGTCTATCAGTAGTTCGCAGCAAAACCGTAATGGTTTATTCGGTTTTCGCTGTATTTAATATGATGAGCTTATTGGCGCCCTATACTCTATTAAATCTGATGCTACTGGACCGGACAGGGTCTAGCCAAAGTTTCTTAAGATCCTAATGCCTTACATCGGACAACATATACTGTGTATGTATTTAATTGTTGTTTAACTCAGTCTGTTTTTCCATCAAGATGGAAATTGGCTAAAGTATTGTCTTTTCCGAGGAAGAAAATGGTTAGTAGTCCTGCAGACTTTCGCTCCATTAGTATTCTGTATTTTCTCTCTAAGGTTCTTGAAAAGGTGATCTGTAATCAGATTCACAAGTATATTGAAAATAACAATTTGTAATCATGTTGGCAATCCGGTTTCAGACAGAATCATAGTTGTGAAACAGCTTTGTTGAAGGTTACATCGGATCTGAGAAGAAGTGTGTATAATGATGAGGTCGGTGTCCTTGTCAGCTAGATTTCTCAAAGGCCTTTGATAGCGTTAACTATCGAATACTGTTAAATAAACTGTCCTCAATTTTTGGGTTCACAGTCTCAGAAACTAATTTGATTGGATACTTTCTTGATGGGAGGTTTTAGCAAGTTTATGTAAATGATTTGCGCTCTGATATATTACCATTGCACTATGGGGTACCTCAAGGATCTGTCCTAGGACGCTTATTATTTAGTATGTTCATAAGTGATTTACCCAATATAATTCTCGATGTTAACATCCACATGTATGTCGACGATGTTCTGTTATACTACAGCAGTCCTATTGGGCTGCTGGAGGACTGTATGGCTCAGATATATGTATGATGATTTGGATAGAGTATATAATTGGTCGCTACACAACCAACTTTCTCTATACCCTGGAAAATCTGAATGCCTTGTATTATATCCCAGTATTACTTGCAGGACAAGCGCTGCCGATTGTAGAAACCATTACTAATCTGGCTGTAAAGATGAACTCTAGATTAACGTGTTGCGAGCGATCACACTGCAGCTATTGTTGGCAAAGTTTACGGCGGTTTACGGAGACTGTGGCTGTAAGCTCAAATCTTGAGTACAAGCATTAAGATGAAATTTATCAAGACTCTGATTTTACCCCACTTCTCTCATGGCAGTTTAATCTATTCTAAATTAGTCTCTGTATGCTTGCGTAGGTTGAATATTGCCTTTAACAACTGTTACAGATTCGATTTTTGTCTTCGAAGGTTCGATCATGTTTCCCAGTTTAAGTCTATTCTACATGGTTGCCCTCTGGACGCTTATCTTACATGTAAATCTCTATTTATCCTCCATAGGCTCATACCTCGTGGTAAACGAACCTACCTAACTAACCAGATTCAGTTTCTGTAGTCATTGCGGCATCATAACATTTTGATTCTCCGACATAACAGACGACTTCAGGAAGGCTCTTAATTTGTACAAATCGCGCGAGTTTGGAACAATTTGCCATACAATGTACAGAGTGTGGGCACTATGGGTGCCTTTTATAGTTTTAAAAATTTAGTTAGCTCCGTTATTTATTAGCTATTAGCTTACATGGGATTACTTCTGTTATGTACTTTTCTATAATTTCTTTCTCTTTTTTTTTCATTTATAAATATTGTATCATTTAAGATTAATGTTGTTACTTATTGAACTGATTATCCAATATTTTATTATGCTCTTTTTAATCGTGTTTTTTATATGGACTCATAGTATTTTCTTTTTGTAACCTTATAATTTATCATGTACATTTATAAGATTGTAATCTTGCATACATTACCAGCTTGTAAATAAATTGAAATTGAACAGATAATTACTTACTAACTTTCATGTAATTTTCAAGAAACAGATTTTATTATGAGTAAACCCTAGTAACCAAGTCCTAGGACGTTCAACAGATGTTCTTTTCCTGTTCGAAGAATCAGTTCCGTGGAATATTCCAAAGAATGTCAAAAGAATTTTATAGGATTGTCACGGGGCAAAAGTTACGCTATCTGAGGAAAGTATGCTGTCATTATTTCATGGAATCTCTGCAGAAATAATAAGGACAATGTGTTTAGAAACTTAGCGGATATGTTCCACGAATACTCTATGCAGGGTTTGTTTGGATATTCTGCAGAATTATTCTACAAGAATTCTTTAGATTTTCTCCCTACTACAATAAATAAAAAGCTTTTTAAAGATATTAGTGTTAACAAAATAAAATTTGTTTTTTAGAAATTCATTAAAACAAAACAAAACAATTCAGTTAAAAGCAAAGAAAAAAAAATCGTAAATTTATGCAATGCTGAGTGTTTTTCCTCCAGTTTCTCTGTGCACGAAAAAGTTATTAGTCTGAAAAGTAATAAAATAACTAAATTTATATGGTACTTTATTATTTTCCTGTTTATTTCTTTCCTTATGGAAGTTTTTTTTAGCCTACACAACACTAAATGCAAACGATTTCACGTCTCACGACACCATTCAGTTCCAACCTAAAATAATTTTTCCTAGAAACAATAAAACACTGGAATTTCATTGGATAACGCCTGGATATAGTGCAGACTCATTCTGAAGAATATCCGTAGCATATGCCGATTTTTCAGTTCCACTGTGATTCCACACTTTTTCCATCAAATTAAAAGGAAAAAGTTGATAAAATCAAATGAACGGAAAATTTATCAAAAATTTTGTTCAGTAGTTATCCGCTGTTTTTCCAATGAAGGAAAGAGTATGGAAATTTCTTTTTGACAAAGTTAAGATTTCACTTTATACTTTTTCTGCAGTATGTCCAGACTTTTCTCCATTTATTTTCATATAGAGAATTCTTCAGAAAAATACTGGACAAATCAAAGAACAATTTAAAATATTGTCCACAATTGTTGCTTTTCCAGTTTTATCTCATATGAAATTTCTACGGAAATTCGCTAGATTTTCCTAGGAATGGCAAAATAGAGCATGGTATAACATCAGAACACGTAGAGAAATCGTTCTGTGTTGGAATTTTTTGGATAAATATTGGAATTCCGTCCAATATTTTTGTAGTATAGTTTGGAAAATGTGAGGACATCGGAATTGTGGTTACTAGGGAATGCAAGATTAGTGAAAATTTTTTGATTTTTTACTCTTTGATCCCGTTGTGATCCCTGGTTAAAATCTTATTATGTTTTAGTGGATAATATAAGTAAAAAATAAAAAATAAATGAATGAATAAATGCAAAAGTACGTCTTCCAGGATATTGAAGGATAAAGGATATAATCCTTATTCTTAATGTCCTTTTTCGCATATATTTTTGAGATCCTATATTTTTTTAGATAGCTTGAAATCTTGTCTTTCAAATGAGCCATATTTCACTATCGTAGCACGAATATAAAAATATATATGAATTTTTAAGGAACAGCATTTTTGCGAAATTTTGAAAATGCCTTAACTCGCGAAATACGCAATGTACCTATAGGGAAAATTTTGAATTCGTATTTTCGTTTTTACAAACCCTCGAAAAATGCAAAACTTCAAGCAAATTCATGATTTTCTCGTCATACTTTTTGTGAACTTTGGTCAATTTGTTATGGAATGACCCTTCAGAAGTTCAGTGGTAAATAGTAAATGATGCTCTCACGTAAAGAGACAAAAATATAAAAGTGGTGCAATTTGCTTTCATGAATTTTTAGTTGAGAGAGTAGTACATTTATATACATGTCTGTGCGGGTGTCTTATATGCAGTAGCACAAAAAAAAATTGTTTTCTTTACTTAAATCTTAAGATTTATATTCAAACAGTCAGTTACAAACTTCTAAGTGATGCTTCGAATTTTATTATAACCGACGTATCTCAAATAACGATGCCCTCAACATAATTTCTATCATCAAAACCCACACAGACACATGGCGTATAATAATTATGATAATTGGCAATATGCCCTTGGTAATTTCGGCAGATATCAGTAATCAATCACATCCACAAAAAAGCGACCACATGGTACTGTCATAAGAAATATGTATACGAAAAATTCGGATCATTTGACAAAAAAGAATGAAATTGAATTCTCTTCCATTATTCAGGTTATCAGTCATCGCATTATGACAAATTGCTGCTTAAACAATACACAAGCGAAAAGGGAGATTAAATTTTCATAATACAAATCACTGAAATGTAAACCCACATGACTTATAACGAAATTACGAAACATTTTAGTTCAGATTTGCATAAGTGTCTTGCTAATCTCGCACTACTTTAGTCTGCAAAACAATTTCACCGCGCTAACAATGCGCCACGTCACGCCATCTACGACGATGATATGAACTTGCCAGATTTCCGTATTTCTCTAGAAATTAAATCAAGGAGATTCACATCGTGTCACATTATGAAAGGTACACATTTAACCTAGGTGCATTAAGAAGGTAAGAGGTATCCTATGAGAATGAAAGGAGTAAATAGTGCTTGTAATTCTTCTTTTAAGTGCTTTGCATAAGACTGTAACAAACTAGACGAAACTTTTGTGCCATGTACCCCCGCCGCCGCCTAATAGTGTTATTAGTGGAAGTTGCCCAGCTATGGAAAACACCGGATGGAGTTTATAAGAATGATGGTAAAATTTTGATAATAACTTCCTGCAAATGCAGGAAAGAAAAAAGCAACTCATTATACACAAGGCTGACTTTTGAATATTTTGGTTTGTTTATTTTTTTAATTTCGGCTAAATATTGTCGATTAAGTAACTTCTAAGATAAAAAATTATATGATGATGTTTTTGTACCTTAAAGAAAATTTTTCACGAGGTAAATAACTGCTATGGTTCAAAGCTGTTAGTCGAACCTGGGTGAGAGCGGATGTTGGATTTGGGCCTTGTTAAAATTTCATTCAAAATAATTTTTCCTGTGCAATTAATTTAAGTAAGTCGCTTAGTTTAGCTACCGCAGTACTGTAGTGATGTACTAGGAAGGTCTCCGCATTAAGCGGTGTAGATGATGTGCCATTTTTTTAACATAATTTTTTTATAAAAAATCATTTTCTAATAGAATAATAGTTTAGGGTGCAAACTGCAGGAGTCCTTCAAACCAAACTATTCTCATTTTCACGCACGGCTCGATATGCTATTTCATGCTGGTACAAATTTTTGTGTCAAAAATAGTTCTTACGTCGGTGCCAACTTGAAAAAACCATTGGCGACAAGTTGAAAAATGATTTTGAAAAAACTTTTCGAATTTCTGTTGAGTATCAATGAATAAATTTCCTTTGGTAAAACAATTTTTAACACTAATTAATCCAAGTTATTAATTTAAAAACATCTATTTCGACGAACTCACTTATTTATTTGTTGTTTACAGTTCTCTCTCAGTTGGTACTTGGTGCTTAGAGCGAAAGAGAACGCTATATAGAAGTACCAACGCTTTCTGCAGTGTATTTCTATGGACGTAGTCTGTGCATATTATACATGTCAGTGGTTCTACATAGGAATGCAGCAAATATTTTAGAATATTAAGAGTAACGACTAAGTTAGGGTTCTGATGTGCTAGTGAGGGAGTCTGTTTCGTGGCTTGTGAAATGGGTTTTGGATCACCCAAAGTTGGGGTTCCAACCTCAAATTTTGAGTAAAATCTATACACCATCACATATGCATACAAAAATATTCATATTGAAGTAAATTTTTATTTTTTTAAGTTTTGCAATAAAAATATTTTGTATAATTGTTTGAAGTTGAATTATATAAATAAAAAAAATGTAAAATAAAAAACATATTTTTTTAAATATCTCAATTAATTAAATATCTTTTGCGTTAATCTTTCGGGGGTGGTCATGACCCCATTGGATCCGCCACTGGAACTAGTTATGAACCGAGCTGCGAAGTTGGATTGCTGGTGGGGGTGCTGATGTTTTCTTTATCTAGACGTGCTCTTTTTTTCAGTTTTGTTGTGGGTCCTAAGAGCGGATAAGCGAGGAACGATCGGGGTGACCCCCCCCCCCCTCCCCTCCCCACGAGAGCTCTAATAAAATTCGAATTTATACTCTAATCAAATGCAATAGAAAATATAAAAATAATATTTTTTAAAACGACTGCTTGTATATTCGCACGAAAAAATTTAAAATAATTCCTCCCTTGACTTAATGGGTACCAAAAGTTCTTAGAGCTTCCCTTCATTAGAGCTTCCCTTCATTAGAGCTTCCCTTCATTAGAGCTTCCCTTCATTTAGTTAAATATTGAATTTATTGATTAAATTTTTTGTACAAAATTTTAAATTTTCAAGGTATACAAAGAAAGCAAGCCTGAGCAGTTGCAATTTTAATACTGCAGTGCAAAAATTTAAATTTCGAGCTTCTAATGTTAATCAAAATATTTAATTAAATTAATTTACTTTGAATTTGCTTTCTTTGTGTACCTGGAAAATTTTATTCATACATGTAATATTATTTCAATATTTAATTCAATATCAATTGGAGGCTCTAGAGAACTTTTACGGTGTAGTTACTCACTAATTGAAGGGACTAATTATTTTCTATTTTTTAGTGCTGATTTTGAAGCAACGTTTTTTGTTTTTGTAAAAAAGTATTTTTTATAATTTTTTTTTCTTTTTTAGTCCTAAATTATTCTCAAAATGTATAAAATTATATCATTAATAAATTGTCAGTACAAGAAAAGTTTTTGCATTTCGTTGTGATTGATTGATCGAAAGCTTACAAAAGGTATCTTGATTAAAAGTGTATGTTGGAAAAATCGTCGTAGCCGGTATACGAACCTCTGATTAGGTTGTCTCATAAAATTATAGAAAGGATGCTGATTATAATAATAAGTCATCTATTTTCTATGGTGTATTTCACAATTTACATATATATAATAACAACAATTTAGTTTTAATGTTATGGTGGTTAATCTCATCGTGTGTTTGCCTATGTTCGTCCTCTTCATCCGAGTCATCGTCGGCTGAGCTATCAGCAGTGTTGTTATTGGATTTAGAATTGGTTATTGTCGACTTAGTCTGCTCGATCGTGGATTTGTTGGTTAGTCTAGTTAGATAAGATGGTAATGCTATAGCAATTACAGCCTGGTGGTTCTATACATCTTAATGCAGTGTATAGACTGATTGTATAGATATTGGGAATGTGAATGAGATTTCTATTGCCGTGACTGTGGTCCTGGTGTTTCAGATAGGAAGAATACCATAAATGTTAGTGTGGTTCATAGTTCCCTCACAGATGCAACGAGTCCAATTGTATAATTTACAACACTATACAATTGGTGGTAGATAAGCCATTGAAGTACTGCTTGGCAGTTTAGTAATCTATAATATTACCAGTTGTACACGTGAACGCTGTGTACTGATGTTCCAGCTATGAGGAATACTATAAACTTTAAAGCGTTATATAGTTCCTGATAGCTATGATAATTCCAATTGTATAGTTTACAGCACTATACAATTGATGGCAAACAAGTAGTTTAAAGCACCGCTTAGCAGGTTGGTAATTTAGAGCATTACCTAGGTCTTCTGAGGAAGGACTTGGTAACGATTCTATTGATTTTAATTTAATTGATGTACGACTGTACTGCCGGGGTAATTAATATCAGATTCAGTTTTCTTGTAAATATTTTATTTAAAGGAGACAGGGCTGTACATATGTATCCTATCAAAATAGCACTTCTGGAAAATTTCGTTAACGAATTGTCGATTTGAAAAGAAATTGGTGGAAAGAAAAAAAAATGTAAAAACGTTGTCTTTAATTTAGAACAAATTGCAGGCCAGACCAGCTGAGTTACGAAAGAGTAAGATACGACGTTTAGGAGGGAGAGGGTGTTTATGATTTTGGAATATTTCCGCTTAATACTCCGTAGCAATCTTAGTATACACCCATAAATGAATGATGCGAAATGATGACTAACTGTCCAGACTTTCTAAAAAATACTTCATTTCTATTTTTTTCAAACTTAACCCCTTTCCACCAAACTGCATTATCATCAGCTTTAAACACAATACGACAGTCATCAAGGCTGACAAAATCTCAAAAATGTTTAAATGCGTTAATCAGGAGAACAACAAAATTGGAGCTTTTCTGCTAGATTGCTCTGAGGTACCAAGACAGTTCTTTATCTCAAAATCATCTAAATATACAAAATGTGTAATACCAATGCTTTTCCCATACGCTATTTTAAAAATTTCCGTTAATAAGTTTTATATAATTTTCAGAAGATCTCAAGATATTAGAAATATTTGCTTGTAAATCATTGGGCAGCTTCAAAAAAATTTCGAGATTATCTACAATCATTTCCCCGTATGAAACAGCATCACTTTGGATTAGCGAAAAACAAAAAAAAATAAAAATTTGTAATCTGAATCAATGAATCAAACAGATTTTCACAATTTTGTATTATCATTTTATTTAAAGACGAATTTTATCTTTAGCATCTTTAATAAGTAATACTACAGGGTGTGTCAGAGTGTTTTTTCAATTTCGAAACTTGAAAATGAAACACCACAATTAGTCTAAACTCATTTTAATTACTGTGAAGTCAATGAGCAGTTTTCGATTTTGTTTGTTTGTTTTTTTTTTAAGAAAAAGGCCCATTTGTAAATGGGCACCATCCATTTTTCATACTCATTTAGCTTGAACACAAAATACATGCTGTGGTCCCGTGAAACGATTCATCATTACTAAAGTAAAAAGGCCAGCCAAACTTTTGACATCTGTCAAGTCTCCCCGGGAGCTGTGTTTGGCCCGTGACGGTAAAAACAAAAATGAAAAACATCCTGAGAAACGCTTTATATTGTCTTTCAAGATATTGAATTAGTTATTCAGATGGAATACGTCCTTTCGGGTAAAATTGTCCTTAGGCAGACTATTGTAAAGAATTTTTAGGAAGCAACGTATACATTCAAATTTACATTGAACCATTCTGAATCATTCTGCGTACCTTCAGATTGAACATTTGCATATTTGTTAGATAGAGAAATACGAAAAGTTTCAAAATGGCTTTTATAATGCATTAAAAATGATTTGTATAAAATGATTGGACACATTCAAAAATACACCACCTGTATGGCGAATCTGGCTTTAGATTGAGCACGTTTTTTAAATGTTTCCAGAACTTATTAACCTTCTCTCTGTACACAAATATTTTAACATTAACCGTGTACAGGCATGCAATTGCACCCCATACATTTTTATTGTGAAATCTAAGTGAAAACCTTTGTCTGCATAAGTATTAATAAAATTTTATTGATACAGTACCAATTTAAAAAACAAAAATTAATTAAAATTAAAAAATTTAAAAGTTAAGAGAATAGAAAAAATCTATTTTAGAATGCATCGTCCGAATCTACATATTTCTTCTGCCCCATCATCAATTTCAATGTTGATAGATTCAAAGATGCAAAGATTTTACTGTGCTTTTTGTAGGCTGGTGTTTCACAAATATGGCAGGTCAAGCTGGTCCTGATGTCATTAGAGCGTGGACATAGGAAGGATCTGCATTGAGACTGTTAACTTGCCTTGCGGAAGTCCTGTTTGGCTGTCGTCGTAGCTCAGGCACGTTGTAGCCGACTTGTTGCACGCCAATCTTTACGCTGGTTTTTAACGTTTTTGGATTTGACAGCCGGCTTTTCACAGCATTATAAATAAATTGCCTGGATAAATATTTTAGGAAATCTTTCCGTTCTGAAGATGCCTTTTGTATATACAGCTGTGGCCTTGATAGCCTATGTAAGATTAAAGCTGCAACTCCCGCCAAATAAATCATATTCAGTAAAAGAACCATTGACCAGTGTCTGGTTTTTCGTTTGCACATATATGTTTTGACAAGTTTGTCCAGAGTGTCCACACCATTATAATCCAGGATTATACTCGACATCGATGTTTCCTGGTCAATGTGTAATGTAGACAACAGAAAGACATTTTTATTTCGTTTTGGAACATAGCTTAGCAGCGTTTGGGAATTGTTGAAGCAGAATCGTTTGGAACCCACCTCTCTTTTTTTGATTTCGTCCTTTGTAGTGAATTCAGCTGGTGGATCAGGTTTGTTGTTTTTAATTTTTCCAATAATTGTGGTCTTTTTTGCTAGGATGCACCAAGGACAGTGTGTGATCAGTTACAACTGGTTCATTTGTTTGTCTTCCTATGAATACTTCTCCTTTCAAAGGATACGTAGTTTTTTCGTCGTATATTCGAAATAGTTTTGCTCTATATATTCCTGGTTTGGAAGGAATATATTACCGACTTCGAGTTGCTACTAATTGTTTATCAATAGTAAAATTTTCTGATGGTTTTTTAATTGTTTTTAGATTATTCAGAAACATATTTCAAATGTCTCTGATTGGTGTCAATTTATCGCATTCCAACCGCTCCCTTATGGTACGATAATAGTCAAATCGCAGAAAATGCTGCTGAATTCTTTGAAGTGACATAACGGCTCTGCAGAATGGACGGTTGTCTACCTCCCAGAGCTAGTCCAATCGTTCATCTTAATATAATAATAATAAATATAATAAATAAATAAATAATATAATAAAATACCACTCATCACATATACATATTTTGTCAGCACCAGTATCAAAGCAAATACGACATCGATTGTGTTGTTGTGGATTTCTGTTTCTTTCGCAGACAATTCCGTTAATAATTGTTTCAAGCAGAAATTCCTTAAATCAGTCCAATGCGGAGTTTAGGTTTTGTTGTAATATTGTTTCAGCAATGTTTCTCGGAATACTTGAAATTCAGGGACCTTCTGTACATCAGGACGAACATTGGTCCAACTTCTCTTCATTTTAGGCTTCTTATTTGGTTTGATAACAATATTTTCCGTAACATTGACAGCAGTTGATTTTGCTACGGAATCCAAAGCTTTTTCAGCAGCGTCGCTAACATCTGAGAACTCACCATCAAAATTATCATTTTATGATTCCGCATATGAGGCGTGATCATATCTGATGAATCGAGTAAAAGATCTCTCACGTCGGGGCTGGTACGACGTATATTTCCTGCTATCATAGTTCGCTTAAAAATATATACAGCTGCTAATAGCTCGAAATCGTAAACAAAGTACTAAAGAATAAGCAACAAATTATGAGCTAAAAAGAAGACAAAAGAAAGGAAAACGCAATTTGAGCATAATAATTAACGATAGTAATAAGTCACGTAATAATTAGCGTCATGAGCAGTTACAATAAAAAAAAAAATATGTCAGAATTTGCCACCCTAATTAAAAAAAATTGGGTAGATACCACTTTTTGAAAATACTATACATGTACCAGATAAATACTATGCAAAAGCATCTGACTTGACAATGAACTCAAACTACATCAAATCATTTATAAATATCTCGTCTAGGGCTCGAATTTACAATTTTTCGAATCGGTCATCAAATCCTTTCAAAAATTCATACATAAATCATAAAATGAATATCGTAACAAAGAAATAAATAGACATTTAGACATAATAAATGTGAAACAAGTCAAACAGTAGGAAAATCCTATCGCAGCTGCTTACAACATCCGGTTTTCAATGAAACTTTTATAACAGAACTTCGGGGTGCATATGCACCCCTACACACAATTAAACGCTCAGATACCTCTGTAGTTTCAGTACTACTTCCATATTTACCAATTTCAATCCGTTTTTTTTTTCTTACAATGTGTGAAACATATCACAGATAGCATTCTTGGAAGTCTTGATTAATTAATTTTAATTTTTTATTTACGTTTTTAACAGGCTGGGGTAGATTTCCACCCCTGTACACAGAGAGAAGGCTAATTTAAGTTCTTTTTTTTTTCGTTCACGTTCAATTTTTGTAAATTTGACGATATTATTCAGAAGTTTAAGAAAGTGCGTGTATTACTTCTCCTGCAGAATGCGTACGAAATGTTTGTAATTATTAAAATAATCTCACATTTTATGAAAATTACGAAGCAAGCTTCCATCATCACAAACGTACGTACGTTGCTTATTTACAAAAACGTTTTATAGATTTTTGCAATATGTTTGTAAAATTGCATTAAAAATTCTACAAAAATCTTATTGATTTTCAGTAATTCTCTCCAATACTACGGAAATACTTCAGATCGAGATTTTACGACAGGTTTTCGTAAATGTAATATACGAAAATTTTTTCGAGAGTAGAAATTCGTTTTCCTCAATTTATTTCTTATAATAGCCCAACAAACATTGTCTGGTCAATAGTACATACAAGAGACCATCCTTTGTACTGAAGTTGAAAAGTGGTCAAAATCACAATTTGATTAAATCGAACATCTTTTTGACGTCGACCTGTCAACAATGTACCACCTAAAACACGTCTTCAGACAGAAATAAGGTCGTCATATTAGCCAGCAAAATAACCTCCATTACCTACATTACATTACATTTTGGTTGCCCAGAAGACGTCATTACAACACCTAAAACACGTATTCAGACGTAAATAAAGTCGTCATATTAGCCACCAATTATTAATACAAAAGGCCTCTAGTTGGCACATCGTAAGATAAAAACGCTTAATGAAAAAACTCACTTTTCCACCCTGGAACGACAAATATTTCCAATAGAACTTAAACTAAAAGGTTGGGAAATTCTTATGTTTATTATTCGGAAGAAATTATTAATTTTTTACGTTGTTTATCGAGAAAAGCATTTTTCAATGTTTTCGTTGAATTTTCGTTCACAAAAGCATTGAAATAAAATGATGTATCCAAAATGCATAACTTCAAAAAAATAACTTCGTGAGTAGCGCATAGTACATTTTTGGAGATATGTGCTATTGACTAAACACCATAGAATTGTTGCCCGTACTGCTGCTTGAACAAGACTAATGCAAGTCTTGAATGCCCGTCCTTCCACAAAGCTACGAAAAATCGAGAAATGATGTGAAAATGACGACAAACAGCGCTACTTTCAAATGCAGTCATCAAATGACGAGAAATAGACAGCACGTGTCTATGCAATAGCAAAAATAACAACAAAAAGACGGTAAAAGTAAGATATCAAAAAGAGTTTAAGAACAATAAAAAAATTTCTAATATTAGGCTCTGGAGTGTTAACTAGGACTACGTCTAAAAGACGGAAAAACGCTGTTAAATCTAGGGTCTATTTTGAGTCATTAAATGACGTTCTTTCATATATTTCTGTATAATACATGCATGGTCGGCCATTTTGTGATCAAATTCCGATTACATTATTTAAATTTCTACCAACTTGAGCTCCTAAAAGACGTCATATGTCTACTTAAAAAAGTGCCAATCAAAACAAAGCCGATATTTGACGGAAACTAAGCTCAACTGTCTTAAAATTTCAAATGTTGACGTAAAAAGGACGTCGCTGGAAAGGGGTGAATAATAAGTCAATATTAAACGAAAATTCGATGAACATATCCTAGTTTCTCAGAAGACTTACGTCTAAATGATGTCGAAATGAGCAAGGAATTCATAATCTATTTTCAGTTAAAAAATGACGTTCTATTGATCTTAAAATGTTTGTTGGGTAGCTTGTCTCCAATACTATTTTTTGTGCAACAAATAATTACGTTCCATCAGAGCCGGACTGGCAGTACGGGCGATCGGGCGCTAGCCCGATGGGCCGGTGGTCGTTGGGACGGTGGTCTCCATGTTTACGTGACCACACGTATTTACCATGTACTCTGGACGCGAGCTATGAAAGTGAATTGAAATTAAAACAGTACTTTATTGTGTAATCTAAAAGCTCACGACAACGAGGCGATCTCGTCAAAGGAGAGTTTTGAGTTCAAAATACCCCAAAAATGTCACACAACATATAAATATTGACAGGATCATATCAACATATCATTTTTATTAATTCGAAAAACGCATGAAAATGTGGTTTTTATCAGGAGGATTGAACAAAGCTTTCAAAAATTTGGTATACCTACACAGTAAAAAATAATTCCTTAAAGTGTTTGGCAACAATTTGTGCCACACAAGTTAAGAATTTGTCGATAAGATTAGGGAAAGCTCCACGTGGAAAATTAACATTAGGTTTTTATCCCTAAACCGTAAGTTTGTTTTTCTCCCTAAAATATAGGGACTTTTTGTTTCCCCCTAAAATTTAGGGAACATTCCCTAAAATGTAGGGAATTTTCCTATTTTTTCTTATATTCCCCGTAGAATTTAGGGAATATTCCCTAAAATGTAGAGAACAATGCAGACGTTGAAGCTGAGGGGCGCCGCCCGTTGAAAAAAACATTATTGCGGGCGAAAAAAATAATACTAACAACATTTGCCTTTGACAAATATAAATTATTTTTGATTGTGAACTGTTAAATAAATTCTTTGTTCTTAATTTGAATTTATCCGCTTGACAAGGCTGAGGTTGGTTTGTGATCCTGACATGGAAGAAATTTTTACCAGTGCTACGAAACTTCCTGAAGATGTATATGTTTATCCAGCAAACGTAAAAGAAACAAGAGAAAGAAGCGATTCGAACTTTTTGAATCACAAAATAATGAGTGATCTCAATATTTCCACAAAACATAAGCTTCGTACATCAAATTTTGAGAATCGATTGATGTTCTTTTATTCTAACTGACGAGGAGGTACGAAATGTTGGAACAAGTGTCAGAAGATTATCGATTCCTTTCTGAAAAAGGCCGCTTTTGGATTTGCTTTAATCAATTCACGACTATAACCTCCAAGAATCATATCTAAATGTTTAAATTGCGCTCCGAGCTTTTCTGATACTCCCAATAACTATAGCTTCATGTGAACGAAGTTTCAGCAAATTTAAGTTAATAAAAAATTACATCTAATCTACAAAGGGTTAAGAAAGATTATCGAATGTGGTCAAAAAAGAAAAGACAAACACTTTTAATTTCGAGAATATAAACTTGTTTGTGGCGAAAAAAGCTCGAAAAGTCCATCTATAAAATCTGGCAAATATTTCTATCAAACTGATTCCCCTCAATGTTTTTAAATATATTTTACTCTCAAAAAATTAATATTATTTAAGTACTATTCTTCTCATGATCAATTGTTGCTCAACTTTGTTCGGTCAGTTGATAGACTACGTCAGAATAGTTAAAGTCGAATAAGGTGACAAAACGAGTTGTTATGGCTCTGCGTGAAAGAACTGAGTATAGAAGTGAACTCTTAACCCCTTCTTCTACTCTTTGTTTTTGTAATCATTTTGTAGCCGCTTAGAAATTCAATCGCTTCTTCACTTACTTATATGGCCCACTATAGTAACAAAAACAATGCCAGTGCTACACCAAATGTGGAAAAATTGAGTCTGTTTCTAATATTTGGGTACTTTCTAACATTGGAAATTTGTCATTTAAGTAAAAGCTGACTGCAATATACCTACCATGACCATGTACATACACATACATCTACTCTACTTCAAAATTGATTTACATGAAATAAAATTACTTGTTTTTTTTTTTTTTAATAAAGATAGAGATTAATGAATATAAAATAAAAACAAAATCTAAAAACTGTTTTTATATTTGTTCTTCAATTTCGAATTTGTTTTAAAAGTACACATACCTACATTGTAAAAAATAATAGGAATATTACCTAAATTTAAGACCCGTTTTTCCCTAAAAATAAATATAATTTTTTCTGATATAAAGAGAAAATCAATTTAATTTCCCTAAATCAATAAAACATTCAATAAATTTAGGTATTTGGCACCAGAAAACCTAAAGTGTACGTAAAATTCCCGAAATGTTAAGCTCTCTTGGATATAAGGAAGAGAACATTCAACGAATTAGATTATGATACATTTTTTATGGAAATATATTTTCGTTTATATAATTCACACATTGTTTTTGAAAACAACTCGTATATTGTTTTTTAATATTTTGTTTAAGTGCCCAGTGCAGCAATATGTATGGGCCATAAGAAATGGCAGCTCATTCTTATGTTTTTAAAGGAGGTAATATTCGTGTTATTCTATCACCAATGGTGGAGTGTAGAGAAATCACATATTCCCTGCATTTTAGGGAATATTCCCTAAATTTTAGGAAATAGTCTCTACATTTTAGCGAAAAAAAAAACGAAACAACAATTTAAAATTCCCAGTTGCCTTACTCTTGTTATAGCTGTGTAAGTAAAATTGTTGGTCTCTCGGATACTGTTTCCCTGTTTTATTTTTAATTTTAAGTGTGAAAGAGCCAACCGCTCTTACACATATTCTGTGCATACATATTTCCTGTATAAAATTGTTCTTTCTTTCTTCTTATTTATCATTGAATTCAATATTCAAAAAATATTCAGTAGGACATCAGCCTAATAATTTGGGTTGTTTGCCTTTTAAAAAAAAACGTCATTTTTTAAGACCTTTTGGGGCTGATTTGTTATTCTAAGCCCGGGCCGATTTGAAGCCCCAGTCCGTCCCTGAGTTCCATATTGTTAAAAAATGTGAACAGGTATATAAAAGTTTATATTGTCTCAAATGCATTCAGTCTTATATTTCACCACTCTATGTATAATATAACATTATTGACAATGTGCACATGATTTTCGCTAAGTAATATAATATACTTATTTTATATATAGTATTATATATAACATTTTAAAATTATATTTGAAATTTTTTTAATCGCCCCTAGAGCCCTCGGTGGGTCGTCCCCGCACATTTCAATTCTGTCGTTTTTATTTTTTTTTCAATTTCATTTTCGAAAAAAAGGTGCTTTATTGCATAAGCCTAATACAATGAAGCTATCCGCCCGGAATATTTTGTTTTTATTTTCCTTCGGTAATGCAGAATTTTCCTACAGGTTTTTGTAATATTTTCGGTGTATACTGAATTTTTTTCTAAAAAAGTCCAGTAATTCTAGAATTAAGCGTAACCAAGGTCCTTTCTAATTCTGACATTGACCTAATAGGCCAGTCAATAGAAAGATTTAAATTCCAAGATTTAACATTAATTGCAAAAGTTTTGAAATTTTTAAAATATGTTAGGTGAGGTAAAATAACTACAAACATAATTTTGCAACTATCACTGTTGTGTATTCGTATGTCTGCCATGCTCCGGAAGGAGAGAACACTACTTTTTGGTCAATGGCGAAATAAAACTTTTCTTATGAACAATAATATTTTTTTTTTATAGAATTCGCTTTTTTTCTTCACGTCACGCGGGAATGTATGTTTAATATACTTCTCTGCACTTGCAACACTTCTGCACTAGTTGAGGGTTGTAAATTTATATTCTAATGTGGTTGGACTTATAGGAAGGACTGTGTAAAATTTGCAAAGCTTTTTCTATATTTGAACGACTGCAGAAAGTGCCAAATACTAATTCTTGATCATTTTTGCTAATTTTATTTAAGTTGCGGACCTTTGTGTGTGGTTGAAAACTTAGCAAATTATGACCAACAACGATATGAAAGTTTACAACACAATTTCAGAATTTTCGTAATTTTGTTTGAAAGATGGCACCCAAAAATGCAATTGTTGCTACATCGATTTTAAAAAAAATATGCTGCTGGCAACAAAAAAGTTTGAAAATTGGTACAGGTATTGAGGTAAGTTGCAACAGGTATTCAACCGTTCTTCAGCAGTTTTGTAATTTTTTTGATAGTCATTACAGGTATTATTTTGCAATAAAAATGATATTGCGGGCGGACGAAATGAGTTTCAAATTTAACATACATTGCGGAAAATATCCGAGTAAATATTCCTTTAAGTTTGCAGGAATTTTTGAATTTTTTTATGGAAGTTATAAGAAGTTTTGTTTTTCTGCAATTTTGCGTATGTTCTGGATCTCAGTGATGGTTGCAAAATTAAATTTATAATTATTTTACCTCACCCAACATTCCATCATAATTTCAAAACTTTTGTAATTAGTGTTAAATTTTGAAATTTAAATGTCTCTGTTAAAAATATTGCAAAATTTTTCCCTTTTTTAATAGCTTTAAATCAAGTAGTGTTCATAATCATACCCATAATGAGATAACTTTTAAACTTAATGGGATTGTGTGCATTGTGTGCATACATACTTTACTGTTGGATTTCAAGGCAAGGTAGTGGACCCATATCTTGTTGTCAAAATGCGTTGGAAAATATCTTTTGATTTGCCATTGCTCCAGAAATTCCTTTCCAACCGATCGTCACTCGTTTGAGCTTGTTTTCGAGGATCAGCATTCCAGATATCCAGCAGCGGCTAACGTTGATCATGTCAAATTTTCCATGGAAGATTTCTAATTTTTCAACGATTTCATCATCAGTAGTCGTCGGGTGTCCATTTCGAGGTGCCTTTTAAATTTTCTGTCTACCGCGCTTGAACTGTGATGTTCCCAAAATTTGGACGTAAAAGTATAGGTCCAATTAACAGCCGTTAAGCGTTCATTAATTAGGGTTGGCGCCTTATCTTCTTTCGTCAGAAAGTTTTATTATTGCGTGATATACCACAAAAAAAAAACACTTGTCTAGAGTCTTTTAATCAATTGTCAACATTAATTAGTTGTGGGGGGGAAGAAGACTTTGAAGCGCACGGCTGCCAAGGTGAAAAGCATATAAGATAAAAGCATGCATACCTGATGGATGAATCGGAGTATTGGAGTTTTTGAAATAATTGCTTTGGCATCTTTCACGAAGGTGTAAGGTAGTATGGCTGAAATATATAATATGCACGAATTGGTACGGCGACATAACTATACCCTAGTGACATAAAAATTGAGATTTTTGACTCGGCGGTTACTGTAGTAGGATATGAATGGAAAAGAGGTCATTATAAATTTACAAAGAAGTTTAAGTGCACATGATAGTCAGAATAATAAAATCTTAGACATAGTCCCAATTGCACGGGGCGAAAAAGGAAGATATGAAATTATGAAGGTTGATAAATGTTGAAAATCGAGTGTACATGTTAGAGGTGCTTATATACCTAGTATGCATGGTATGCATTACTGGTGTTAATCTCTTAGCTTCTCCAGTCTTGAATCGGGCATATCTTAACGTTTGCATGGTCCCCGCTGACAGCGCCTATTAAGGTTTGTATTGGATATGTACAAATCTACAAGGACATCTACATACAAAGATACAACTGGGCTTACTCATGACCTTATGGTCATGTGCTATGAGGCCATACCAATTGAGTAGCCGATATTGCTAACCTAACTTTGCACTACGGGATTGAGGAGCCCGGATAGTGCTGCATTGGTAGAACTATTCGATTTAGCATGGAGAAGACAACCTTATGGGAGCACCGTAGTGCGTTGTGGTGGCCCATACATGACTTAAGTGGATATTCTTCTTTGAACGAAAGAGTATGTCCTATTGGATAACTGTATACTGCGTCCGATCATTTGAAGGATGGTCGCTTATTAATGTATGCTTAAAGGATTGACTTTCGGCTTGGAGTTACGCTAAATCAAGCGGGTGCCGTAACCCAAAGATCAGTAAGTCCAACGTCAAGCATGCACTGACATAAATATATACTCTTAAAACAGAATGTAATACTTTTTGCCTCTTGAGGGCGCTGATTGTGGCTTGTCTACTAAACCGCGCACTAAGACAGCTGTCAGATTAGGGCTTAAAGCTAGATGCTCACGTAAAACACCGACAGCTTTCTGTCAACATTAATCGATCAAATCGCCGTGGTTAGACTAAGAACTTTTCTAATATCCTACGTAAAATCACGTGATATCATATAAATCAAACACTTCTTACTCGCATTAATTTCGACTATAAAACCCAAGATAATGCCTTGAAAAAATTAACATTTTCTAAGAGTCTTATGTTCTTTGAGAGCTTTAAAGTTATTCAATGTCCCACAAGAGTTATTTTTCCAGTTTTGATAAAACGTGGAACACCAATTATTTATAGTTGAATTTACCATGGAACTGAGGAATTACATGGGTTAACCATCAAAGTACTATGTACATATTTAATTGATTAATGAATATTGAATTACCTCCCCTCTCCATTGACTGAGTAATTAAATTTTCCTTTGTAGGTAGTCGGTAATATAATTACACGCACCATTAAGGAATTTCAATCAGTTTTGTTGTCATTTCACGTGTTACCTTTTCAATATAGGTATCTTAATAAATTAAAAGAAATTTTAATTAAATTGCCTTATTGCCTTAATTAAAAAATTAAAACAAACAGTACGAAAATTCGTCCTTTTAAAATGTAAAAGGGGATCAGATCAATTTTGCTTATTTTTTTACCAAGTAGGTGGTATCTTTGCAAATGTTTTAATTAAGCTTTATATATAAAAAAAATTATGAGTAACACCCCCCTCCCTAACTTTATAATTTTCTCTTTTAGCAAATTTCTACTATTTAAAGTGATTTCGATGTCGTGTCCTTATCGGCCCACTCACATACACCTACACAATAAAAAATAAAGTTCCAACAAGAAATTGATCACCCTTAGGCCATTGAAAGTAATGAAATAACCTTCAAAAGGAAACAAAGAAATAACAAAGGTTTCGGTAAATATTCGGGGGAAAAAAAAAGTAAAGGTCTAAAATACACAAAGTATAAAAAGCAACGGTAAAAGGGAAGAAATATAACGAAAAGAAAATGGAATTGATTCTACTCCTTGGTAATACATATACATTTTTTTTTTGTACTTACCAACAACGTTCAATCGAAACGCTTGACTTATTTTGGGCTCTGTTGAAACTTGACATTCGTATGTCCCGGAATCTCTGGGCTGGGGGGATGATATCCTCAGTGTCCATTCATCTGACCCTTCAGTATGCAAAGATTGAAATCTCTGGTCGTTTGTGTATGTTAGAATCCCCACAGTCAGTATATGCAGATCTCGTTTTCTTATCCATGAGACCTTTTTGAATTTAAACGAGAGAAGAGAGAAAAAAAAAGATTGTTTTTCTGTTAGCATATATCCTTTTTCGAGACTCTAGATAAAATGTATTCGTATAAAATTTTGCATGCATCCCTCCTATTTTGTATTACAAATAATGAAAGGAATACTAGGGAGATCTGATAAAATTTGTTCCACAGTGTAAATGTTTTTGTTGTTAGGAGGGTTCTTAGGGTATTATGCTGGATTGTGTATACGAGAGTAGTTTACTTCTATTTTAGGATACAGTTTTTTTTTTTTTTTTTTTTTTTTGTAAAAAACAAGGATTTTATCAAAGATAATGTTTCGATTTAAAGAAATGTTTCGTTTCATGTAAATTTTAGGTGAAAATTGTTTATATGATTTCCCAGACTTTTCAATTAAATTAAGTAGGTAAAGCTCAGACGATTTTTTTAAAAAATTAGGTAAACTTTTAGGTTTTCTTTGATTTATAGTGACTTACACTAACAAGGAGCATTTATTTTTATTCTTTAGATGTGTATATTCTCTTTGATGTAGGTAGATAAACGTTTTTTTTTTTTTTTTCTAATTTACTAAATAGCAGTCAACGGCTATCACTTGTTGTGAGCCTGTGTGTAAACCGGGAAAGCTTTCTTTAAAGTAGTGTAGTGAAGTATAATCACGGGTATCCAGAATAACTAGCAAACGAAATATTTCTGATAAGTCAACTACTGGAGAAGATGAAGTTGGAACCAGAAAAAAAAAAATGGTACGCTATACTGACGACATAGTGAACTTTGTAAAGTCCTAGCTTAAAATGGATACAACATCATCGTCTCATTTCTGCACGATAACTTCGATGAATTTAACACAAGATGTCCTAGTCAGTGTTTGATGTCAGAGTGTATCTTGCGTAGGTGTACATGTTCTAAATAATGGGAGACGTACCTCGCTTGCATAAAATATCTACTGCAACTTCAGGCAGAAACACATCCAGGCCTGGAGGCTTCCTCGAGGTGTTGTCAAAATTTCCAACACGGGGTTCTAAGTGATGCAACACAAAACCAAGCCAGCAGCTAGCCTCAAGGCCTAGCCGCAAAGCTCGCTTTGCTCAATGTTCGAAATTTTTCTCTCTCAGGCCTACTTCTGTCAACAGATGTACTAACAAAATTAAAATGACAGCACCGAGCCACACAGTATATTGTACAGAGCCCGGTGGTATCATTTTGTTTTCATTTCTCTGAGGCAAGCCTTGAGGTGAGCTGCGAGGAAGCCTGAGAGAGGCCAGGCCTGAGGCTTGCCTGGATGTGTTTCTGCCTTTAAGAACGACTCAGTTCACGTTACTCTTCAGGACGACTCAGTCGAAGCTATTTGCTTGCGGATATTACTTGTGTAATATTATAAAGGGTTTTCGAATAAGAGGTGTTATTTTAATTAGCCCGCTATTTCGGTAGATGTCACTTTTGGAGCTGTTTTTTTTTTTTAATTTGACAAGTAGAAACTACGCCATTAATAAAAATGGAACGATACACGATTCAACAACGCATTGAAATTATTAAAATTCACTATAAAAATGATGAAAATGTGGCAGAGACGGTTCGCAAAACTCAAATATTTTTGGGTCGTCGTGAAGCACCTTGTCGGACCGCAATACAGAAATTGGTAGAAAAATTCGAGCTGTCCAAACAAGTTAGTGATGTGAAGAATAAAACCCGTGCACGTCGCTCAAGAGCAGCCGAGAATATTGCTGCTGTAGCCGAAAGTGTTGAAGAAAACCCAGGTTTGTCCATTCCTCGTCGTTCTTTGGAATTAGGCATTCCACAAACGTCATTACACCGTATTTTGTATAAAGATTTGGGTCTTAAGGCTTATAAAATTCAGTTAACACAAGAACTCAAGATCGTCAATAACGTCGAGTCTTTGCTGATTGGGTCCTTGAAATGCATGAAAATGATCCGGAATTCCATCGAAAACTCATCTTGAGTGATGAGGCCCATTTCCACCTCGATGGCTTCATCAAGAAGCAAAATTGTCGCATCGGGGGTTCGGAAAACCCAAGACTTATTGTTGAAAAGCCTCTCTATCCTCAACGTGTGACTGTTTGGTGCGGTTTATATTCCCGCGGGGTCATTGGACCTTACTTTTTCGAAAATAATTCTGGAGCAACAGTTACGGTGAATGGATTGCGCTATCGACAGATGATTAATGATTTTTTATGGCCGGAATTATATGGTATTGATCTGTACAACGTTTACTTTCAACAGTACGGCGCTACGTGCCATACAAGCAACGAAACCATTGATCTTTTACGGGAAAAGTTTCCGGACCGTGTTATCTCTCGAAGAGGTGATCACAATTGGCCACCGAGATCTTGTGACTTAACACCTTGCGACTTCTTCCTTTGGGGCCACGTGAAAGAGAAGGTTTACGCCAACAGCCCAGCGTCGATTCAAGACCTCAAAGATGTAATTCGTGAGGCTATCGAGGACATAGGGCAGCCACTTTGCGATTTGGTTATGGAAAATTTCATGAAAAGGATATGGTCCTGTAGGCGTGGTCGTGGTGGTCATTTGGCTGATGTTATTTTCCATTATTTACGGCATACCTTCCTCTTTGTAATGAAATAAAGATGCGATCATTTATCTCAAAAAATGGCATTTTTCTTTGCATATCAAAATAACACCTCTTATTGGAAAAGCCTGTAGAAGGGCCCCTGAATTTTGCTGCTAAGAAATGACTTAATCGCGTCATCAAATCTCTATATACTCTCGGCTTAGACATTGAGATGATTATAATCATTATGCATGATAGTTAAAAAGATAGCACTGCCAGCAATAATGTACACACACAGAAGATTTGACACGGATCAAACATATTTGCGTGGTTTCCCCATACATGCATTATTCCAATTCAATTTTCCTGCTAAAAACTGGTCAACTGATTAAAGTCGCTTCAAAAATTCCGATTTGTACAACAAAAGAAAGAATGACGACTTGTTTTCGGAATGCTTTTTGTAATGTTAACTGTATTCTACTATTTTGGTAGAATTGCAAAGGTCAATTTACTGGAAGTTTGTGAGCTACTGATCGGAACTTTTTGAAAAAAAAACAAAAAAAAAAGATCATATGGAAGCACCTACACTAGAAGCTAAGCCAATACGCATACGTAGAAGAATTGTGTTAAAGATACTTAAGAGGTTCAACGTCTCCAAAGTCGAAGATCCTGATGGCTTCACGCCCCTGGTAATTATAAGCTGCGCATTAACCTTGGCTAAACCTATGCGAAAACTATTTCAATTGTCTTATCCGACAGAAAACTTTCAAACTACTTGGAAACTAGCCCACGTTAAGTCTATTCCCAAAACGGAGATAGAATAGCGATACCCTAAAATATCAATCAATTGCAATTACTCCGAATCCTTCAAAGGTTTTCCAATCTATCATTAACTCCAAATTAAGGAAGTGTCTGGAAACTAATCCCGGCCTGGATACTAATGTGGAGACATGTTATTTTTCTTACGGAACATTAGAACTGTACTCTTCACTATTTTGGTGAGTCGAAAATGATGCCCTAGAAATTTCCAAGGCCTTTTATTGGGTCTGGCTACAAGTCTTTTTAGACAAACTTAAAACTCTTGAACTCTCCCCTCCTCTTCTCTGGGCCCCTAATATGTATCGTATTAGATGGCTTTATATCTGAACCTCACCTTACAAATACCGGTGTGACCCAGAGCTCTCTTATTTCTCCGTTTCTCTTTTTAATTTTCATTAATGATCTACTTTCCCTTACTTTCAAGGTTATTGGTAATGTGACAATAAATTGACGTATCGACTCACTCGTATACCGGGAGAGTGTGGCATACCTTTTGCTCCTTTACATGCATGGTCGATGTTCTGATGAATCTAATGTTGTAGACTGATTCCTCCACGCAATACTCGCGCTACAAACCGCGCTCATCTTTTAAAATACAGTAAAATTATATCATGCTTTTTTAATTCTAACTGAGCGAATGCGGAACAATCTACCATCTTGTGTTTTTCTTTAGCCTTACCAATCTGTAAAGGTTCGAGAGCGACATATATCAGCACCTCTACCAATCATCCCGTGTATCCTTTTCATATATCCTTTCTATCATACTGTGCTTCGCATCATAAGGCATTCCCTGAGCCTGGCTTAATATAATAATAAAAGAAAAGAAAAAACAACTCCTGGGGTTCAGTTTTTGTGTTTTCAAACTGCAAAGTATCCATATTTAACGAATGGAAACTCTATTCAGATTTCACATTTTAATAAATCGAATGTTTGTTTCCCAATAGAAAGAAATCTCTAGTGCACCAATTACATACATAAAAAGAAACTAACCAACATAAGAGCTAAATTTAAAAACAAATTTTATATGAAATACGACCAATTGATCCAGGATAATTTATCCTTTCATAAAACGCGATAAAAGGAATCCATCTACGAAGGAAGTTGCTTTTCAAGGGACAGATAAAATTATCTTATTATTCAAAATCCCTTGAATATTCTTTTCTTCGGGATACAAATGGTAAGAAATTTATTGACATCTTATGGATAAAATGAGATTTTTTCGATGTATGAGTACCACAGCCATATGCGAAGGAAGACGTTCTAGTTAAAGCACTTGAGATATTTCTTTGAAGTGATTTTTAGAAGTGAGTATAAATTGGATATTAATAAAGAATAAGAACGTACAAGGATTTCAAACGTTTTTATAAATTGCGTCCTGTGAGTATTTCTTTTCAATTTAAAAATAAGGATTTTGTATACCTACAGTTGTGAATAGAAAACAATACTACGGTATAAGACAATTTATGCATGCATAGTTATGTACTTTTCCCTCTAAAATCGTTATCTCTGCGTCAGTAGAGAAAGCCCATAAACATATATATTTTTAGACATGCCTTCTCCAAACGAGCGATTATTTTAATAATTACTGTACAGTAAACACGAAAATTCACAATATTTTTATTTAAAATTTCCTGTATTTGATAGTGGAAAAGTGCACTCAGAACATAAGTAAATCCGCCTATATAGTTTTACTACGGATTATCTATCGTGGATGGTATAGTCCTTAATCTCGTGATTTTGATAGTATTTTATAATCTAAGAATATTGTTACGTAGGAGATTCTCCATTATATTATTAGTAGTATATTTGGCTTCCATTGATATTTACTAACTGAATTCTTACGATTATCTTTACTTGCATTAACCTTGAGACAACATTTTAACATACTTGAATGAAATAATATGCACCAGTCTTAAAATACTACTGTCATACAATGAATTTTCTATTTCTTTGTTATATGAAAATTAAGACATTTGTAACGAAATTACATGACCGTCTACAATCCGAATCACATCCAGTGCCTACTATACAAGATATTAACGTGAACATACCCTGACCCCATGATACAAAGATAACAAGGTATGGCCGATTCGAGAGGAATTTTTTGTGTTGCTACGTCATGAGGTGCCTACTGTCATTTCCAGCGAATTTGTTTTTAGTTTTTCGTATTTTATTGACTGAAATACGTTTTGAATATATGAAAATATTTAACAAAATATTAGTTTCTTCGTTTAAATCACTTCGGGAAAAGTAAGTATGTGCGGGTGCGAAAGCAAAGAAATTTAAAAATAGAAAATTTTTTTTCACTCTGAAAGGACGATTGAAATTGAGACGAACAAATTTCTAACATTTGTCGCCAAAGGAGGCAAGCAATCAATTGACAGATTTTCCGGCCATACCTTGTTAATCTTTGTATCATGCCCTGACTCTAGGAACAGAATGATAGTTGCCACCATGCACGAAAATGTCACGCAGAAGTAAGTTATAGGCAATGCCTTTAAGTGACGGCAATAAACGTACGCATCGTAGCTACCATGCAGCAATTGGTCTACCTTCAACTTTACCGCAATTACCCTGCGTTGATATTTGACAGCTGTTTAATCTTTTGTTTGTTTTAAAATTTTATATGCTGAAGATCATGACTATCAAAGAAAATGTAGTTATGGTGGTGACAAATTTAAAAAATAATAATATTGTGATCCCAATTTATTATTAATACAGTTAACAAAATTCAGTGAAATTTCATCTTGACGCAGTCACCAATGGCCATTGTGTTCAAATTGTTGGTGGCTGCTTTTTCCCTTCTACATAGGTTTATTTTAACATGACAACATGATATCAAATCTTTAAATAGTGTGCACAACTTTTCGAGTATACTTACAGTTACATCCTTCATCTTATTCTGATTATTCAAATATTTACAACACTTCTTCTTCTTCCTTTGACATTTCAACAAAAACCACGGTGCTCCCAGTAAAGAGCAGCAGCAGCTAGAGTTAACCCGGTGTTAACCCAAGTAGCAAACCAAAACAGAAAATGACAGCTTCGGGAGTCATGAATGCCATGACTCTGGCAAATCGAACACAAAATGGACATAAGGGCTAGCACTGAAGCAAAAACAAAAACCCTCAAGGATAACCCATCGGGTCCAGCAGAATAACCACAGTCTAGCTTGGACATGAACACATTTTTGATGAATAGTGAAGCATGGAATATCAGCTTTAGGAAGTGTTCTTAAGTAATCAAAATAAGAAAAATCTATTTGTTCGTCGTAAGGTGAAAATGATTCACTAAAGTAATCAGCAAAGACATTAGAAATCACTGACAGATCATGACTTGAATTATTACCAATAAATACGTCCTTCAGGATTATAGTTCCGGAAAATCTGTTTCAGGCTGTGCTTTCTCCTGATGCATAGCCCGCGCAATTCCATTGTGCGTGAATTTATTCCTAAGAGACGTTTCGGATCTTCTACTACGCCAATGTAACTGGTCTTCGCTACAAGGCGACTCGCCTTTTTACAAGCTCGACGAATTTCTATTTCGACGTGATCTGCTTGAACGAAACATGGCTGTGTGGGAAGATCGCAGATGAAGAACTTTTTGGTCCTGAGTTCTTGTTGTTTAGCCGCGATCGCCATCGTTTGACTCTGGATGCTTCTGTTGGAGTGCTTTGAACTGTTCGTTGTGACCTTCCATGCATGTTGGTCGACTTTGTTTATTCCGGTGATCTGGAGTTTATTTGTGTGGCTCTCACGCTTTCAGACAAAATCGTATATTGCTACAGTTTATATCCCTGCATGTCCATCTGCTGATATATTTGATTTGTTGTCTTCATGTATAGATAAGTTTACTGAAGTTTTGGGGCCCGCCGACCAATTATTGCTTTTTTTAAGTAATTTTAGCTTCCTATTATTAGCTGAGTATACTCTCTGGACGATGAGAGCATGCTGCTCTCTTTTTTGGCGACTCCTCAAGATGCCATATCTGTTATTGACAATATTATCTCTTCAGGCCTAATGCAGTCTAGCGGCGAGACAAATGACTTTGGAAAATATCTTGTATTTTCGTCTGATCCCAATGGTACTTTCGTTAAGCGTTGCTTAACTCCTACGGTTCCTGAAACAAGTCATCTTCCGGTACTACATATAGTTATGTTTTTTGATCCTGTAACGTCATCATCTAATGCTTTTACTAACTATTGCTGTAACTTTAAAAAAGCTGATTTTAATAAAATGAATGAATGGCTATCCGCTTGCGACTGGACTAGTGTTCTGAGGGAACGTGACATTGATAAAGCTGTGAGCTAGTTTTATGACATTCTATTTCTACGTTTTACTCACTGCGTACCACTTGTTAATTCGAATCGTACTTCACATTGTCAATCGTGGATCAATAGCTCTTTGAAGCATCTTAAATATTTGAGGAATAAGGCTTGAAGGAGGTTCTGTTCCTCAAGGAGCGATGTTGATTACGTAAGTTGTTCTAATTTGCGCACTAAGAGTACGTTTCGTACTTGATTGATTCTCTTATAATGATTATGTACATAGAATGAGGTCGGCCTTGCATACAGAACCTAAGCAATTTGGAAGTTTGTGAACTCTAAGCGTAACTGTGATGGATACCCTTTATCGTTGGGTCTTGGAAACATTGATAGTGTTATGCCTTCAGTGATAACCACTGTGATATTAGTTATAACGATTTTACCAATTTGAGGAAGCTTCCGACCACTTCTCTTCAACCTTAAGACGTGTTGTTCGATGTTGTTCGATGAAGCGTCTGTCTTCAAGTACATTTCAAGCATAGCTGATTGTTTTTCCATTGGTCCATATGGCGTTCCTTTTACGCTCATAAAACATTGTACTAAGTCCAACGTTTCTGTTTTGTGTTATTTATTTAATTTATCTTTAACCTGTGGTGATTTTTCTAAACAGTAGAAACTTTCTTTGATTATTCCTTTGCTCAAGAAGGGTAATAAGTGCGATATTTCTAACTACAGATACAGACCCGTCGCTAATTTATGTTATAATGGTAAAATATTTGAAGCCATGGTTTCCGATGTTTTGTACTTCTTCTGCAAGCCTTTCCTGCGCTTTTTTCAGCCTGGGGAAAGCAAATCTACTATGACTTATATGTTAGAGTTTACTAATTTCTGCATTTCTGTAATTGTAATTTCACGGATTTTAGTAAAGCTTTCGATCGAATCAATCATGAAAGCTTAATTCATAAGTTGACTCTTCTTGGTTTTCCTTCTGTCTTTGTCAATTGGCTTCGTTCTTATTTATCAGATCGCACGCTGCGAAGTATATTTCGCGAAGCTCTGTCTGACGTAATAGATAATACGTCTGGTGTTCCTCAAGGTAGGCATCTCGGACCACTCCTTTTTATTATGTTCATTAATGATGTATCTCTGATTTTGACTATTTCAAGAATGCTTTGCTTTGGTGACCATGCCAACATCTTCCGCAATGTTTCTAATGAAAACGAATGTGGAATTCTAAATTAGACACATTTTATAAATAGTATGCTATTAACTGTCTTCCTCTCAACATCAACAAATGTACTGCTATCTCCTTTTCTCGTAAGAGGAGGCCATTGAACTTCAGTTATACTTTAGATGAAAACCAAAGATTTGGGTGTCTTCCTTAATACTCGTCTTTATTTCGAGGATCATATCTATACAATCGTTGCCAGGGCTAATGCTATTCTGAAGTTCGTAAAGAGATGGTCAAAAGCGTTTAATGATCCATTCATAACGAAGGTCCTTTACTGCACATTCGTTAGACTTAATTTGGAGTATGCCACTCTGGTCTGGTCTCCTTTTTATACTGTATACATAAATCATATTGAGGCTGTGCAGCGGAGATTGGTTCGTTTTGCCCTGCGGGGACTTCATTGCCATAACTCTATTATTCTATCTCCATATGTTGATAGGCTTTAACTTTTTCCATTGGATTCTCTTGAAAATAAGGGAACAGCTTACAGAGTTGTAACCACAACTTCTTCGTCGTTCCTCAGAATAGTATGAACTACGGTTTGCATGAGCCGATGTCCCCAATATCTGGTCTCTTTGACAACCAGTGTGATTGCATTGCTTTCATCTTTCAAAAAGAAGTCAAATTGGAGATCAGCTTAGTTAAAGCAAAGAACATCTAACAGGAAGAATACGCATCTCGTATATTGAATAGTTTTATATGGCGGGTCGTTCCATTACGACCCGCTCTCACAAATTGTATGAAAATTCTCTGCTTGTTAACGATCCGCCACTCACCGGGTGTGATATTACGACCCGCTTTAACAAATTTTACGATAACTCTGCCGTGAATGACGGCCCGCCGCCAGTCAGCAGTGGTGAGTGGCGAGTCGTCATCGTTAAAGCACCAACACCAGAGCCAGAGGTCAGAGCCTACAAACCACATCATGCCCATGCATTGCATTGCGTGTTCGTTAATGCTTCTTTTACTTCTTCTCTAAGAAAACAGTTTCATCAAGAATACTTTTTTTGAGAGAATTTTCACTTACGTTGCATTGGAGCAGAACAGAGGGAGAATAGTAAGATGAGCGGATGGGATAGGAATTGATGGGCGACAAGCAGTCCAGTTACAATCACTGTCAGTTGCATTTATTTGTGTGCTTGGGCTAAACATTTCCATGAATGTAGATAGCCAAAATATGCTGTGCAAAAGTTCTTATGAAAAATTTTCGAGTACCTAAATTAATAGAAAAACCGGCTCGCCTCTTCAGTTAGGCATCATAGTGAAACATAAACCTGTGCATGGCTGCTGGCGTCGGCGTGGGTGTAGATGTGGGGTGGGAGAACAGAGAGAACAGAGCAATATTCTCACCAAATAACCATAGATTTTTAGAGGCCAGATAAAGCTTCTTGTTAAGTTATATGTTTTTTGGTTAAAGTTACTTTTCTTTTTATTACTATTAACACTTTATGTGCGGGAAAGGTAGTTCTACCCGCGTGCCTGACTGATGCTAAATGGCGGGACGGGTATTTCTACCTTTTTAGCAGACTCTATTTTAAAGGCGGGAAAGGTAGAAGTACCCGATTTGTGTATACGAATGTTGTATGCCAATCTTTTGGTAAAGGTCTAAACTACATGTATAAAAAATGCCAATATAAATACGTCCAATATACCCTTTTGTCTTCCTGCCCATTATGTGCGCCTAGCTCAAGGGTTTGATAGCTGAAGTGGAGTCAAGCAAAAAATTATAAGGTGAAGGGGGTGGTAAGACGCATCGTTTCGGTGGGGGGGGGGGGCGGAGGCACCAATTATTACACCCTGCATAGTGCACCATCGTGCACCATAGTGCACCCTGCAATACATGCGTGACATATGTGATAAACTCAATATATTTTTAAAAACTTAGGCGACTTGTTGACAGATAGTATACAATATCGAGGACCATACTGTGGTAAGTGAGAATTCCAAATTTCATTAAAAAATAATAAACGGTTTGGAAGATAGAACGTTTTTTCTAAAGTTTGTTTTTTTATCACATTCCAATGGTTTTCGACAGCTACACGTACTAGTGACGCAGGAGCGGCACCCCGCACATTAAGTGTTAATATGTATACTTTTTTTTCTTTTGTAAACTTAGTAATTGGATCTTTGATGAAGTTCTAAATAAATAAATAAAAAATATACACAGGTATTTCAAAACACCAAAAATTGCTTAGAATCTAATCTTTTTATATTTATAATTTTAAACAGTAACATACATACGTATAGCAAAAATTCTAAACCGCATTCAATTTCATTATCGTTCCAGCTTTTAATGCTCGACTTAATAAAAAATAAAAGTTGAGAGATTTCATACTGCCATCTATTTAATAAAGAAGGAAACGAAATTTCTTTTAATAATAAACTCAATAGTAAAATCATCGTGAAAGTTTTCCTTGTGATTTTATCAAAAGTAAAATTTATGTAGTAAAATCGCATTTAACACGAACTTCATCGTAAGCTTAGTCACAAATGCTAGTTCTAAAAATCGATCAGAAAAAATATTGAATCCAAACTAAGTCCAATGATATGAAAGAATTTATTAAAGCTTGACAACAATTAATCATAATTTATTAAAAGTATTATTCTTCTCCACTTCAATTCATCATGATATAATAGTTGACGTGATACATAAGTTACAAACTTACTATCGATATACATATTTCTGATAAAAAACTGAGGCCAAAATCAATACTCTTATCACAAACATACGAACTTTTTATCCCGTCACAAAGCTGTTCAATATCATGTGTATTATTAAAGTACACAATAGGCTGACTAGAAGTAATGGCAATCATCCCACTCCTACCATTTCGAATGCTATAACAAATCGACAACGTCCTCTCCTGTATACAGTAATGTAATTATATACTCGGTGAACAGTTCACTTGACGAAATAGAGCCCTTCAATGGAATTTCAGTAATCACACGATAACAGTTCATAATCAATTCTGGCAAACCGCTAAAATATTCACTCAACTTTGTGCGTACCTAGTCCATTAATATTTGGGTAGTTGACAAAAGTACATAGAAGTTTATATTTCGTTGGTAATTGATGCCTATTGTCTCCTGAGAATTCATTCTTTTCCATTTTCTTTTTTATAAAGCATGGCTAGAATGGGGTTCGAAATGACTTTGAGATTAATATCCTCAAGAAGTGCTTTTCTGAATGAAGGAAAATTCAATTCCGGCTTTTTTTTTATTCCGGATGAAATCATAGGTTAAATTCTAAGTATGTCATTCCATTTGTAATGCACAGAAACAATTCTCGTAGAGTAAAACGGGTTCGACACCCACCCCACGCATAACATTAAAAGTTAATTTGATTTTTGCATGTCCATCTGTCTGTCTGTCTGTCTGCACGATAAATCAAGAACGCGTGTACTGAGAGAGCTAAAATCTTGTACACCGCCTTTTTAAAGGTATTTTAGATTTAATTTATGAAATGGGACAAATCGGGTAACTCCTTCATAGGGTTGCCATACAAAACTTCGTTTTTCACTATATATATACTTGGACATTGCCTCACAACGCGCCGACGTATAGAGCTCAAAATTTAGTATACGGCGCTAACATTAAAATAGCAAATACAATTTTTAAAAAATAGACTTAATCGGGCAATCCCTTCTTGGTGTTGCCATAGAACACTCTTAGTTTATACTTTATTAAACTTTTATTTTCCGTAAGAAACCCATTATAACTCTTTCTCTCGTTTTTACTAATTTGTGAATATTTACCGTGTTAGCAAACCTTTTAAATGTCGGCTTTGAAGGCAACAAAATATAGTGAAAGGCAAACATGCTAACTGAAGCGAATTGCGGTCATTTAGAACTATAAGGTCATCATTAGAATTGCTTATGATTTTAATATTATTGGGCCTTAAAATATGCTCTCTAGGCAATTTGCATTCCCAAATTACACCGTTATTAGGTTGCCTAGAGGTTTTTATTCGTTTAATTGTTACACATTTTTGTCCAGAGCAAACCGTTAGAGGAAAATCAGAAATAAAATCATCCCGGAGGATATAAATAAGGCTTGAAGTAGCAATTTCATGTATACAAGATAAGCAATTTTTATTTTTTATTGACAAAACCTTTAGACTGCATAGTTTTCTTTTTCAAAAGTAATCAAATTAAAACAAAATGCACTGCTTATTGGAAGGAAAAAGGAAGGTGGAAAGGAACTACATGAGGAGAGTGGCGGAGATACCGATGTACGCCACTATTAAACCTTCGGAGATTGTATGCGGAAATAAAGACAAAAGATGGTAGACTGTTCCACATTCGCAGATTTCTGGATAAAAAAACATCATGGAATTTTACTGTACGCTTGAAAGTAGTTTTAAGGGTGAAAGGATGTGCATCATTCTACAAAGGATCGGACTAGATATTTCATCAGAAAATTGACTATGCATGTAACGATAAAGGAACGAAAGGCATTCAATATTGCGGCGACGCTCGAGCTAGTCAATATAACAAGTTATTGTTACATCCCCAATGAGCTTGAAGGTTCTCTTCTGGACAATATCCAATGCCACAATGCTACAGAGAAGATATGGTCTTACTGAGAACATTAATGCCAAGAATACATAAATCAGTGCGCCATTTAAAGAAACTGGAGTGGAAAAAAGAAACGGGAGTGTATACATCTGGCAAGCAAGTACGAGCCACACTGAAGAGTCTTAAGTTCTTTCTGATACGAAACGCATTTTGCACTTTCATCAGTTGCAGTTGCAGTTTATCAACAATATTTCATGTTATAATTTTTTTTTAACGAAAATTCGTCAGAATTTTTTCGGTATGAATAATAATGGTACTTAGTGGTTGTATGAAAGAGGTGAAACTATGGACCAACAAATGAATCTGTAGACTTAGTAAATAAATAAAAAAAAAAGCAAAAATTAAATAAAGTTGAGGAGGAAAATCCTAAATAGTTATCGGTAGACACGATTATGGATAAAGAGGCAAATATATCCATTAGAGCTCGCGATCGCTATAACTAAGATACACAGACAAACGCTGAAGATGACAGGTATATATATTTGGAGAAACCACACTTTTTTTCAACTATGTAAGATCTGCCCGGCTTATTTGCTAGCTTCAAATGGGAAGACAGAAGTACCTAGAACAGTGTCTTACTATAAAAGTTATGATGGTACTTTTATTAATTCTAACGAATTGACAATCTTATTACATTATAATGCAAGATGGAGACAGAGATTCCGCCTCTTATCATTCACTGCGAGTTATGAGATTTTTGTATTGTGACATTACTCCTAAGTGCCTTAGGGCGTCCATTCGAATTTGGGATCTTTTATAAAACCTACGGCGGTCTTGAGTGGCACGTTTGTAACATCCTTTAGCAATGGGAATGCCTTTTTTATAGTCCTATATTCCCAAGAGCTTCAAATTCGCAGGGGACGAACTAAGTCTTCTTCTATAAGGAGTGAAGAAGTCTCGCAATCGACTTTACCATCTTCTTGAGATGATTTCTGAGTGGAGAATGCCCAGTAAGTAGGCCCGTTGTGAACCTGTCTCGCTGAGCGTTAGGAATATTTTTGTCCTCTGTTGCGGTTACGTAAAAAATTTCTTCTTGGCTATCTTATAATATAAAATGTAGGGCACGAAAAACTAGTTTACAAATATTATTTTTCAGTTTTACGATAAAACAAAAATTTCCCTTTTCTTTAATTTCAATCAAACCGGAACATAACCAATAAATTTTTAGATACTACGTTATCTATAAAATTATAGAATTGAGAAGTCAATTGTAATTACGAGCACCTTCCTGATATGCACAGTAAATTATTTATGGTAAGTATATTGATAAAACTATACCCTAAAAAATGTAAATAGATTATCCATAAGGTGATAATTTATGAAAATTAATTTAATGCATTTATTTGTTTCAACGCCAGTAGTAAGCTAAAATACAACAAACGAATACACGTCCAGTATTTAAGTAATTCATGACTACTATGTCCATGGTAAATAATTTAAGTGCATGCCGACCAGACAGACATCCTTTGTAAATTGAAATTATATCAGCGCATGGTTTATGCAAAAATTAGTCGGAAATTAAAAAAAAAATCAATAAAAACAAAAACTATATAATCTGGTCTGCAGTAGATAAATTATTACTTTCAGCACAGTCCAGCAAGCATTGCGGCAATTTACCTAATTACACGTCCGCACTATTTCCATTAGATAAAAGTGTTAAATAATGAGTTCCCCGGATAATTTGCTGTTGTTCTCTAAATGGGATTTAACTGGCTCAAAACTAATTTTCATTTACTGCAAAATGATACCCACTAGCTTCTGGCTAAATTGCACTAACTTCTAATTTGAGGTTGAATTTGTTTGTGTTTGAAATGTGGGTGCCAATTAAGTGTTAAACATAATTGCGACGCAGGATGAATAATAAATTAAAAAGCCTAGCTAGCAATTGTTATTATTAATTTTTCTTTCCTTCATAGTTCGAGATGACTTAATTTTCATTTGTCTTATGAAAACTTGTTGGACAGCCTAAGTATTTATGTTTGTGTAAGTTTTGAAGATCTAATGGGCACCTCTCTCTCAATTGCATTTTTAAACACATCAGAGTATATTTCTGTAATTATTTGGATGATTTCGTACCAAATGTTTGCGTTCATTTGCTGAATTGTTGTCGGCTTGTTGGGCATACTCTATTCTTGAGGTAACACCGAAAGTACATAAATCAGCCAAAAGCGGTCAATTCACACCATAAAATTGGAATATTATCCGACCGCGAAATGCGATCCTCGCTGTTCAGAATTACAATTCTTTACATTAACATATACAAATTCCTATAGAAATATACTACAGAAAAAGTTTAAAAAAAATTGTAAAGGAGATAAATGAAAATAAAAGCACAAATAAAAAGCAAGAAAAAGATAACAGAGAAAAGAAAAACAACAATTTATAACAAATGCATGTGTGCCGCAGGCAAAAGACCACTACCCTAGAGATCCTACAGGGAGCTGTCTGAATGATCGAAATGAGTTTGCCCGTTCCAAGAACGAATTTTCTGAATAATCTAAGAACCCTGAGAAACTATTGTTTGGAATTTATATATTAAAAACGTACGCCCTGAGGCAGAATTAGAAGCCTGGATCAAGTTAGAAGTTTGGATGTAGTAACAAGGTTGTAGATAGAAAACAAAACATGGTCAAACAATCGTAATCGTTATATATATACCGGACGCTGTCATTGAATACGATATTTCATTTTCTAGAGCTGCAGAAAACCAACTTCATGAAAGCAGGGATCTACACGTAAAATATTGAAGGCTTTATTAGATGACAACACTTGAGTTAACAGAAAACTATATGATAGCCATATCCGATGAAAAGTTGTAAAAATTTTTGGAAAGCTAGACCTTAATAGTAAAGTGTACCACTCAAATTACCGACTCTTATCACGTAGGGAGTCACAATACCATATCACATTGACAGCTGTTCCGAAGAATCAATCGAAACAGAAGAAAAAGCATTGGACTGAATTAAAATATACTAACATCCCGAGTTACAACCGATAATATGTTGATATACCGGATAAAGAGTATAGGTCAAAGAATGGATCCCTGTGGAACACCATGGGTTAAAGGTTTACGTAATCATTCATTGGGAAATGAGCTTAATCAGTCATAATAAAATTCCTAAATAATGTGGAATATTCAATTGTTGTATTGCAATATTTTTTAAATCCATTCACGATTACATGAAGGGTCATTTTCTTAAAAAATGTTATGTTGAAAATTTCTCGTTACAATTTTTCATACCTATGGCTTAAAAACACAAACTTTTGAGGCACAAATGCCTCTAACTGATTTGGTTTGATTTGCGGTCATAATCTTCCTTAAAGCAAAAATATTTTCTTGGCTACGAACTATTCGAGGTCTACCAGGATACCCAAAATCTTGTAGCTTGTAGTGCGCCTTCAAATTTCGTATATCCTTTTTTGAAGCCTAATAATTTATAAACCACAATCATCGTTAATTGACGACCCGTTTTCATAACATGTTATTATTACTAAAACATATTATATCGGTGTAAAACTGTCAATTATAAATTACCTATCTGTATCCTTACTCTACAATAGTCGAAATGGAAATGATATCAAGCGCTATTGAGAGCAAGGGCGCAAAAATAGAATGGTTCCTCTACAAGGCAAAAAATCGGAACTGCTTACAAAAAACACCTAAAAAATGACAGACTCTCATTTTTCGTGTCTTGCCCTTAAATCTTTTGCAAATGAATCAGAAAAAGTTTCAGGATGCATTAGCAGTCTAACAAAAAACAACTACCTTTCTGGATAATGAGTCGAAAGAAGGACATCAATGAGACATTTCAGTGCATATCATGAGCTTTCTCCTTAAATTTTTGCTCCCTCTACATTAAAACGTTCTTTTTTATCTCCGCCAATGCAATGGTATTGTATATTTCTCTTGATGGGTAACATCTAAATTGGACTTTTCGAACAAATGCTTATTCCCTTATTCCCCTACAGCGACTACATTTCGATTGTCTAACTTGAGAGCTTCGATAAGTATAGTTCATTCTGCTTCTCTAAGTGCATCTATAAATTGTGAGCTCATCCTTAGACGTTTCATTCTGTGCTGTACCTGTGGACATAAAAAACAATCACATTGTGTGTTGTCGGTATAAGAGAGATTCCTTATCATCTAATAAAGTTCCAAATGAGAAATAATTCGTCCTTGGATAAACTGGGAGCGAATGAAATTTTAAAGAATGTCTATTTATTACCGAGGAAATACCAATCAACAGATCTATCTAATACACGCACAACTGAGATTATAGAATCTTGTGTTACGTCGTTGTAGGTCGTAACTATGGATAATTGTAACCACACCTCCAAAGATCAAAAGAAATATTCTCCGAACTGTTTATGCCAAGATTAGAAGTACTCGAACGGGATTATTTCTGGCATTCAGGGATCGAAGGTCTTAAGTTTGTCCTTGTTATGTTAATGTGGTTTGCGGTCCAAAGGAATGAAGTTACATGAGAAGGAAAATTAGTTTACCGTCGTTACGGTTTAATTGTATGATAAGGAAAACATGGCTGAGTAAATTGATAAAGAAAATTCTTATATTTCATGTAATGTGCGCAAATTATAATGAAAAATTCTGGTGGTTTCGTTCCATGTTTCGATTAAAATGTCGAAAAGCCTATTCCGATTAAAAGTTTTCTGTAACATTAGAAATTTTTTTTTTTTGCAAGTCAAAATTAATCCTAAGTTCACCTCTGCAAATATTTGTAAACTAAATCTAATTTCACAGATTGTACCTACAGGGTGTTTCAAAAATTATTCTACAGCACTAAAACAATTAACAGCGATGGTGATTTGCAGTTAAAACCCGTACCAATTTTATTTAATTAAATTTTTTTTTCGAAATAATAATAGTAAATAAATCGATTAAATATATTTATCTATATAACCCAGGTGCGGGTTATACAAAAATGGGTAACCAAAATAAAGCTGAGATTTTATCCCTTATATGGACACTTAGGTCTGTGCAGACTCTTTCGGTAAAACAAAAAAAAACAGAAAATAAAGTTAACACAGAGAACATGATATCCTAAACTGATATGTCTACAACGGACAGCAAGTCGAATAGGTTTTACATTCCCGAATTTGGTAGTAGATGGAAGCGGCTAGAAGTTGTGTTACTCGTCTAACAAATGGAAAGGTCCCTTTTGACCAGAAATGGACTAACAATAAAAACCTTTCTTACCTACTTAAACGCACCTTTTATGAGGAGGTCTGTGAACACCTATTGGGTCTCTTAGGTGTTTTTTAACTAAGTGTCACATGGGTTAAAAACGAAATCTTGATAAAAACGTCGTGTTTTAAGCATTATCAAAACTTTGGGATAGGTACGCCTCGCAATAGAAGAAAGGCCACAGAAAATTCATGACAGAGCTTAAATCGCTTAATACGCTTCGTCAAAAGTTCCTTATCATAGATACTGTTGCAGTACTAAAGCTAAAACGGGTAAAAGGGTTTTGACGGCACTAGCGAAGGCATTTATAAAATCTTGGAGTAGGTGCTAGGATTGTAAAGTAATCATAACGGTATCCGGTGCCCTACTTCAAAACTCGGGTGACTTATTATTCATATAGCTCTTCTTTTTAGGGCCTGTATAAAAATAGGCTACACGCCGAAGCTGTGACAGAAAGTCCGTGTTGTTTTTATCCCCTAGGCTGGCCGGGTAAAGTACTCAACCGCCAAGTCATATTCGCCGATAAGTTTGACTTTTTTCCTACTCAAGATACTGGAGCGAATTTGCGAGTGGGAAGTGAAATTCTCCATTCCTAGAAGGAGGCTCTCACAATACCAGCATGCGTACTTAAAGCCTAAGTCTGTTGAGGCAGACCTTCACGAAAGTATCCACTATATTGATAAGGGCTTCCCGTTTAAACAATCTAGATAAGTTCATTGAAATTCTAACAAGACATGGAGTGAACCAGTTCCTAAACCACCGGATCGCACACCTCTTGAACAATAGAATTGTCTTTGTCGAACTGGGCGGGGTAAGCAGAGTAAAAAGAATTCAGAGAGGCACCCCTGAAAGTGGTATTTTGTCACCGTTGTTGTGGAAGCTCATTAGGGATGATCTCTTGCTAACACACACCCGGATGGGGTACAAGGCGGTATATTACGGGGACGACCTGGTGATCTTTGTCACCGGTAGCTACGAGCTTGAACTCTGCGTACTGGTGTAGATCGTGATATTATTATTCGCGGACTGGGCTACGGATTTCGGACTTTGCATTAATCCATTGACAAGAGATATATGCTTCTTTACTAAGAAAAGGAAACACTCACAGATTGAACCGCCCTTTATCGGATGCACACGTTTCGAACTGAAAGATAGGCTAAAATATTTAGGTAACATATTAGATACAAAATTTTGCTGGAAGCAACACCTTGAGGATAGAGCTAATAAAGCTGTTCGAACTTTCGCGATCCGCCGCAATTCCATAGGAAAAAGTGGGAACTTAAACCGCAAATTATCCTATGGATCTACACTAGCGTCATCCGACACTTGGTAACAAACGATTTTGTGGTCTGGTGGAAGGCAGTGTAGCTCGCCAATCACTGCAGGATATTAGAGAAGATTCAAAGATTGTGTCCTTATTGTAAGTGCCACTCTTAAGTCAACGAAATCGAGGGCTCATAAAGCCCTCCCCAACATACACCCCGTGCATATACACATCAAGAAGGGGGCATCAATCGCTGCGCTGAGGCTGTATTTCAATCAGAGCTGGCTTCACACTGATGCAAGAGTTCCACATGAATCCACTTTTGAATTCGTGCAGCTCAACGTACCTGACATAGACAGGAACAGCGATCATCTCTTCGAGACTATGCTGAAGAGCAACTTTAAATCGAAAATTCCAGATAGCGCAGAATGGGAATCATATTCCGTGCTTCAAATATTGTCAAATTCTATCATATATACAGACGGCTCCAAATCGTAAGAGCACACCGGAGCTGATGTTCTTTGTGAGGACCCCCAAAATGGAAATTACTATACATCTGAAAGCCATGTAATGCTTTTCCAGGCGGAATTCAAGGCCATCCTTGAAGCGGGAAGGTACCTCTTAAACTCAGACACTAAGAACAAGGAATTTGATTTTTGCTAAGACAACCAAACAGCTGTCAAGACTTTGTCAACACCTTTTACAACCTCCAATTTTGTTATGGAATTTAAAATCACCCTGAATTACCCTTCTTAATATAACGGGCTCTGGTGATTTGGATACAAGTTCACAGCGACATTACCGGGAATGATCAGGTGGACGAACTTGCTCGTCCTGATGCAACCTCGGAGGAAATCTTGTCCACAATTGAAATCGCACCAAAACACCTTGCCTCTGCTCTCTCGGCTTAGGCCGAGTGCCAGTACAGTCGCCTTTGGTTGGATGAACCTTCAACCACAAAAGTGCTGTTGGGCTGACCCAACCCAAATGAAACGAAAAAGCCACTGGGACAAAAACAAAACACTGAGACCTCTAGTATCAATTCTCACCGGACACTCTCTTCTCAGGGGTCTTCTGCAGAGGATGGGGCTTGTTGAAATTCCGGTATGCGCAAGATGTGAAGAACAATCCGAAACGGTGACTCATTTTCTTTGTCACTGTCCGGCCCTCCCAAAAAAAACTTACAGAGTCCTTGGCTCACACCTCCTGGAAGAACTGCATGAAGCCGAAAAGGAGGGTTGGAAGTCAGTTTTTGATTTCGTTAGAACATCCGGTTGGCACTTATTTATCTTAAGTCTGGACGGTGAACAATGGATCTTGTTGAGGCAAACATTCCTCTGACCTTTTTCGGATCCCAATCTTCTATAATCATGGCGTCTCATCATTCTTGCGACATCTGCATTGTCGATATAGATACTGGCGATCTGTAATTAGAGATTGACCTATTGATAAAAACCATGGGCAGCTGTTGGTTGCAACGCATTTCTTACTTGCTGATATATGTTTTCCAAATAAGTACGAAATCAGAGTGATTAGGAACGCAACTGGGCCGAATTTCTAAATTTCGTCACCAATTAAATTTTAAATTAAAAAAAAAAAGCTAATACTTCAGAAATTGTTTTGTTCCCAGTTTTGTTTTAGTGATTTGTTTTTAGTACTAGAAAAAAAATTAGATTTGATGAAAATTTGACTAAAGATTTGGAAAAAAACGAATTAATTTCCAAGAAAAAGTTGATAGCACATCTCATCGCTTCTCAAACACTTAAATTGGTATATTGAAGAACGTTCGTGTGGATCACCTTTGCATTCTGGCTTTTGACGATATTCCAGATGTGAAAATGTTTTAATAAAAGTAAGCTGAGTTATACATATGTCGCTTGATAAAGGTGATATGAGTATTCTTGTGCTACTGTACTTCTCCAAATAATTTGATAATTTAAGTCGTAATAAGCTAAAATTAAAGTTAGCTAATGAACTTGACTTCTCATTTTCTGCTATTGAATTAAACTAGATAATCGAATCTCTGAACCGATAGAGCTTAGGTGCGGTGTACTGCAAGGCTCTAGTTTGGCTCCGTTATTGTTTAGCCAGTACATGAATTGCCTATCTCATGTTAAACTTTATATCAAAGGGTATCTATACGCCGATGATGTGCAGGCTTTCCTGGGTGGCCCCACTGATATGTGTCGAAGTAAGTTTTTTCTTCGATTAAATATGGAGGTTGAACATATACGTGAACGAGTTAAATACCGATAAATCTAGTTATAAAATTACATGCAGGAGGGCGTTGGAACCTAACGCCTTTTCTCCGGTTATTATAAGTTCATCTGATATACCACATTCTAACGAATCTAAGTGTGATGCTCAACTCATATATGTCATCTTATGGTCACGTTAAGAAAATATTAAATATTATTTATGGCACCTTACGAAGAATCTGGGTTTTGTGACTCCTCACTATTGCTAAACTTGGGATAGTAAAAAACCTTGACTATTCATATATGGAAGCCTCATTTTCCAGACTTTGGACTATAATTGTTTTCGTAAATTGAATATGGCGTTTAACTGTTTCATTTGTTTCATTTATGGGTTACAACCAGTGTTGATAATCAGCCGATGCGCACCGGTTCGGTCGAAAAGGTTATTAAAAAAATCAGAATTTTGCCGACCGGTTGTTAAATTACTAAAATTTCCAAAATTAAACTCTTAAAATATTTGTCTATCCATCCATCCAACTGTCTGTCTGTCCTCACGATAACTCGAGAACGTTTTCACTTAGAGGGTTGACGTAAAAAACCTAGAATCTAAAACCAATTTTTATGATACCCTAGATGAATGCCCGTATGTAATTTCGTATGGTCACCAATCTATGAAACTTTGATTATTGATGTGATTTTTCGCATATTCTTGAACGATTAGTCGGACAGTAAAAATGTTTTTAACCAATTTAATAGGATTTCACATTCTGATGAACTTTTCAGTACAATAAAAACGTCTAGGACTGAACGTTTTCCATGTACACATATAAACAGAAATTTATATATGGTAACACCAAAGAAGGAATTGCCTGAATTAGGCCATTTTTAAAGTTAAATTTTTATAACAATACACTCTCTGCGTTGACGCGCTCACAGGCAGCGTAATTATAGGGTGAAAAACGCAATTTGTCTCATTTTCGAAAAAAAAATATTGTTTTTGTTTTTTTTTTTTAAATTCCGTGGGAAAATTCATAACTTTAAATACACGCGTTCTAACTGTAGACGTACGGACGGACGGACAAATGGATTGACGGATACACGGTCATGTAAAAATAAAAAATAACTTTTCATATTATGCGTGAGTGTCCAATCAATTTTGCTCTACCATCATTATTTCTATACGTTACAAACACAATGACAAATTTGGTATACCCTATAGATTTCATCAACTCCACCGTAGCCCAGCGCGAAATATGTCAAACGCTTCTCAGAGGAAGCGCTTCCACAACATAGCCAGACAATATCTTTTCCGAAGCGCTCTTTTATCATACCCAAAGGAATCTTTGCGGAAGCAGATCTTTTCTCTTAGCTGAGGCTGACTCATAAGTTATCTGTTTTTTGTTGTGAAAAGATGACTTGTATGCATCTGAAAACGCAGCAGAATTGTCATTCTTTAGTAGTCAGTTGTAGTGTGCGGTGAATTGAAAATGAATTTAATTTAAAATTAAACGGAGCGCATTCAGAAAAAAACTGAAATTTTAATAAAACCCTTATCTTGAGTTCCTCTGTATTATCTATTGTCATTCCTAGACCGCTTCCCAAGAATCCTCACCAGAACAAGAATACGATGGGTAAGCGCAGCGAGCTTCCAAAGAAGCGCTCTTATATTACTTTTTAGCGGTTACGTTTCACGCTGGGAGGGTTGCCATAGAAAAATTTCGTTTTTTACTATAGATTTGGGCACTGCCTGATAATACCCTGACACAGAGATCTGAAATTTGGTTAATGGCAAGAGTAAATAAAATTTCAAAAATGCACTAAATCAGGCAACCCATTTTTGGTGTTGCCGTACAAAACTTTAATTTTTCACTAAATATTTGGAAACTGCCTGAGAACGCGTCGACGTGGAGAGCTCAAATGTTGTACACGGCGGTTTAATTAAAATTGAAAATAGAAGTTCAAAAAATGGACCCGATCGGTTAACCTTCTTTTGGTATTGCCATACAAAATATTGATTTTTAACTATATATTTGGACACTGCTTAACAACGCGTCGACGTAGAGAGCTGAAATTTTGTACACAGTGTTTTCATGAAAATAATAAATAAAATTTTAAAATTTAATTAAATCGGGTAACCCATTTTTGGTGTTGCCATACAAAAATTTTGGTTTTCACTTTATATAATTTTTGTTTCCTTTCATCTAGGGTATAATATGTATTATTGGTCGTAAGCCAATTATAACTTTTCCCTTGTTTGTTTCATTTTCGTAGTTTTCTGATTGATTTGCATTTTGTATAAATATTCTGTATTTCAATAATCCATAATTCAATATGTCTTATATTGTAAATTACCTATCTAAAAGATTGTTAATCTTGTTTTACATATATGAATGAATACGCGTTCAATCTGATAGGATATTTTTTCCAACTGGTCGCATACGTCGTTCACCATACCTCTTAAATTAACAGGAGCTCTTCAAAATAATAATGAATATGTCAATATAAAATGAAAGAAAGTCTAACTCCATCCCTTTTTAAAAACCAATTACGAATATCATTTTGGACAATCTCCGCACATAACGAGCAAACTTATCACTGATAAAACAGTGCCCCATAACCAAAATATATTGTTTCCCACAGTTCACAGTTATTTGTGTAAAGTTTTTATGTAAACAACAAAATCAAATAAATCAAAACAAATATGGACAGCAGTTGTTTAGTGTGTTGTTGTTAGTGTTGTGCAATTACTCTCGTACTGTGTTCCTGTGTAACCTTAAGTCTAGGGAGGAAGAATATTACTAAACAAACTAACAGGAATACGTATATAAAAATACAAACATATATAGGTACTATGTATATGTAGGGTATACAGATGCATAATAATTTTGTGACTATTATACTTACCGCACGGTCACCCAAATTTCTGACCCTACAGTGGAGTAAAGCTGCCTGACCAACTGTCGCCGTTATTTCCTTTCGTGTAGAATTGTCGAAATACGGTTGAGAGTAAGGAGTTTCCCAGTAATGAGGTGGAACGTCGCCACAAATCGTTTGAGTTTCTGAAAAAAAAAATGAGAAAAAACCTGTTCGTTTATGGTGTTTCAAAGTTCCGAAAAGCATTTTCAGATTTTATCGATTCCACAGCCATTTATCCAGGCTATGTATAAATATAGACTTGTATATATGTATGCACAAATGTGTACATATATGTATTCTTAAAAGGAAATATTTATATATATATATGTATGTAAAAGTTAGGTTCAATTCCGTGGATATAATACCTACATAAGCAGAATTTTTTTGTAGTGGTGTCATGTGCACACGATGTTGACACCCTCATTTCCAAGGGAAGGAAAATTGTTTGACTAAAGTGAGACAAAATAAATTAGGAAAATGTCATCATGAATAAACTAAATTGGAAAAAGAAAAATTAATCTAGATATGTGAGGGGATGGGGGAGCAAATGGAATCTTGAGCTTATTTTAATTATATTAATGCCTACATATGATTTAGCAGTCTACACTGATACATACTATTGGACATATGCTTTCTGTGAGGGACACCGAACAAAAAAGAAATTTTTTTTGCTAATTATGGTAGAGAATGGAATGTGGGAGGCTTAGTAATTTTTCTTTGATACCAGCAAGACAAATAATCGATTTTCATAAGAGGTAATTATTGTAAAGACAAAATCCACTAAAAACTATTAAATGAGGTCTTGCCAATTGTTATTAGGGTAACGCAAGAGGAATGAAATCCAAACGTATTTAATAGGGCAGGACAGGATATGTAAATGCGTTCGAAAAAACTGTGTCCTTAATTTTTATTTTGTTGTTGTTGTTTTTTCTAAATGTATAATATTGCAACATTATTTAGAGAAAAATATTAACTCCTCTTTATGGAGCTTTTCTAACTCATTTAGGTGCTTCCTTTAACGCCTGCTGGGGTCCGGATTTATCGATTATATTTAGTTCTTTTATAATTTTTGCAAGCAAATTATTCAGGTTTTTCGGTCGATAGTTATTGCTATATTTATCTTTCCCTTCAAATTAGCCCAGAAATTTTCAATAGGTCTCAATTGTGGGACATTTGGTTGATTATAGTCTTTAGGTATGTATTTTATTCCTCGCTTTTCCAACTCAAACACTTTTTATTTTTTCTGAATATTTTTTATATATTATTTTATTTAGATCCAAACCACCTTTGAAAACAGCTAGTTGACTAATGTCTGTTTTACTTAAAGCTAACCGCACTAAAACTTTTTCTAGAAACTTGGATTTTGGGATAAATATCACTTCATCTGGTGCAGACCTGAAAAATTCCAAGTACAAGTACTACAGTACAGTACCAGTATCTGGACTTTTCAAGTAAAAGTCCAGGTACTGGTACTGTTACTTGTACTTAAGTACCAATGTACTTAAGTAGTTTACAGATCTGTACCTCTAAAATTCCAAGTACAACTGCCAGTACAGTACCAGTACCTGGACTTGAGATATTTTAAGTACAAGTCCCGGTACTGGTACTTAAAAACATTTCAAGTACAAGTCCCGGTACTGGTATTTTAAAATTTTTCAAGCACAAGTTCAGGTACTGGTACTGATACTATTACTTAAGTACCAATGTACTTATTTTACAGGTCTGCACCTGTAAAGTTCCAAGTACAAGTAACAGTACAGTTCCAGTACCTGGACTTGAAATATTTTAAGTGCAAGTCCCGGCACTGGTACTTTAAAATTTTTCAAGTACAAGTCCAGGTACTGATAGTAGTACTTAAGTACTTTATAGGTCTGGCCGGCGTTCTTGTAGTAACAATTTTCTTGTTATTCGTTCTGTTTAACTATAAAATAACTCTCATCATCCATGACACTTCCACTCTTGGAGAGCTTACGTAAATTTTGCAGATTTTTTTGGTTTCTGCTTTTCGAAATCTAATGTATATATCTTTCGCGAAATATCCGATAGCCGTATGACGTCAGGCCTCGACCTCATGAATCCGGGTTAAGGAGGTGTTTCTTGTACCACCAGAATAATTGGTTGATGTGAAGTATTGGCGTATACAAATCATCTAAGTATATATTTAATTAAAATGTTTTTTTTTTATACATTGTCTGTGTTGCCTACGTATATACTCATTAGTTCCAGGCAACTATATTGATACAAATAAATACATTAATCATTAATATTCTTAGAATTATGATTAATTATCGATATGAAAGGACGACTTTGTCGTCATAGATGTATTGAAATCAATTTCTATGCTCTACTCTTAATGTGCGCTTAGCTGTTTTTCTTTTATCTGCATGCACGCTGTATACTGTTCGACGTGGCCTTGGTTTTGGATATATACATCAGCAGGAGGTATCCGGTGTTCCTAATTAGACACTTATAGGTTGATTATTTCTCGTTTACAGCAGACTCAAATTCATTGAAAATAATTTCAATGAATTTTTTTAATTCATTAAGAATGCAGAAAAAACCAAACTTTTCAAACCAGCGATCAGACAGGACTCATCAGTATGGTTACCATAGAAATTCGATGATAGGGTCAAACAATTTCCCATACAAATACTTTTTATCAGAAGCAAGTGTGAATCATATGATAGAAAGAATTTCTCGTTGCCATTTTCAAATTGGGTGATTATTCCCATCTGTCGACATACAGCACTTGGATAATCAAAAAAAAAAAATTATACGTTGATTATTTTTCGTCTACTTCAGACTGCACGATTTTCAGATATTATTGATCGGAATCTGCTCAATGCTTTTTCATTCATTAAAAATACAATCGTTTTTCTATTTTACAGTCCTACCAATAGTAATGTCTTGATTAGTAGACATGGCCAAAAAATTCAACTAAAGTTGGGCGTTAAAAAATGCTTTTTATTTTATAAAGAAACTTGATTACTTTAAGTTAACGATCCTTGTTCTTGCCATCGGCTCTCGGACTATTAATAGCTGTTGAGAAGGATATGCCTAAGAATAAGCGTACATATATAGCTAGAACATGGGGAAAAGTGAAAATTACGTTTATACTCAACCAAGAAGATCAATTAAATGTCCAAATTAAGACCTAACCTAGTCTGTGTACTAAATAACAGTTCTTTTTTTATTTAAGGCAGGGACAGGAAATCCCAAGAACGGACGCCAGAGATACCCATTGTGCTGTCCTGTTAGAATCCCTGGCACAAAAACCCTTCATATCCTCTTAGCGAAGCGCATCAGGTCTTGGTGAGGAAGGTTTTTCAGCTACAGATAGAAGGGCAGACCCTAGGGCTAGGGTATACAGCCTGTTCCGGGTGAAGGCTGGACATGCACACAAAAAAAATGTTCAGTTGTCTCAGGCTCTCCTTCCAGGCAGGAGAGTTACAAACTCCCATCCTTGTTAGATGAGCATGAAGCGAGCTGTGGCCGGCGATAATGTCAACCACAGTTCTACATTGTTTCCTTCTGAGCCCCATTTGAAAAGCAGAGATATTACTATTGTGGCCATCAAGAAACAATTTTATGCACCTGCAAGTACTCGGATTCACCCATCTCTGCTGATGCTTCCTATGAACATCCGTTTTAATGAGAGACCCAATAATTGAGGTGGCAACGACTACGGCAGTTTCCGGTCCGAGAAACGAAGTCAAGCTTAGACAAAAGGGCAGCCCTGCCATTCCATATGATCCCCATGTGACCAGGAGCACAATTAAAGGACACCTTGTTGTGGATATACAACTTATCCACAGACGACCTGCAATCCACCAGTAAATTAGATGTTATCCGAGGGCCACTCAGAGACATCATGGCTGCCTGACTATCTGAAAGGATAACAATGCTCTTCACCTTGATTTGCATATCAAGGTCTATTTTCGCTGTCATTTCCATAGCCAAGACTTTAGCCTGCATGTCAGTAGTGCGTCTTCCAAGTGAGTACTCCATCCCAGTGTCAGGTAATGAAGAGGTATGCACTAAAGATAGAATGATTAGGTTAGATTCGGTTAGAGTGGTGCAGCAGCTATCAAAATATCTACAATTACAAGCGGCCACACTTCAACCGTAGATGTTTCATTTTGAAGCCTTATATCAACGGCGCCCTATATGAATATGATTCCTCAGTTTAGAGGATGGGGCGCATTTCACATGATACTTACTATGTTGTAGCCCAATTGCATGATATTTCATCAATAGGAACCTCACGTGCTATTATAAGGAGATTTATTCATTTTATTTATTTTTACAGGATTTTTAAGATAGAAATTTATTTTGTTTTAAATGAATCAATTATGTATTTCATAGCCATAAGTTCCTTAAAAGTCACTAATTGGCCCTTCTTATGCCCCCAACACGTACAAGAATTGCGATGGTGGTACATTCTTCCCTTCCACCTTTTTTCGGTACCCTTACTCGAATAAACGAATCAAGGGAAAAACCTCAGCGCAAATTTGAGCGAGTAGACGACAGTACTTTTTCAGTTTTGGAATCGTCGAGTCACAAATAATAAAAAAAAATCATTAAAAATATTGAAAAATTCACAATTCGAAAAATCATATTTTTTGGTTTTCCCAATTTTAAGCAGTTTCTTCAAAAATAAACCATCAATATTATAGACCCTTTTAAAGTAGGCATTTCAACGAACTAAACTAACCCCAAATATAATATTTAACTCTTGGAAAATAGGAACTGTTACTAATTTCAATAAAATCCTACTTATTCATTAAAAATGTACACTTTTACAAAACTTCATGTATAAATTGAACTGATTTACAAGAGGAAAAAATAAAAAACCAAAAAATCGATTTTCGTCCATTTTCTCGGAAAATTTGAGGTTATATGCCTTATATGAAAGTTTTAGATTTTTTTGTTATCTACAACTTTTGTGAAGTATATTTTTCCGCTCGGAGGTCATGTTTAAGTCCCAAAAAACAATTTTCCATCCCTAAACACCCCCCCCCCCCATTACACAATTTGACTTTATCTCAAGTTTAATTTTTCCTTTGTCACTTAATTAGTCTTAGCTAGTCCTTGCCTGTATAGAATTTTCTTTCTTTTATCCTTTACAATCCGCTTTGGCAGTAGTCTATTAGTTTCTGTACATTGTGCGATATTATCATAAAAATAACCGGGCAAGTGCGTGTCGGACGAAGGGTTCCGTGCCATCGTACAAATTTTAACACTATGCACTTTTTATTTAGCTTCAAATGAGAGTAGGCATCATGTGAAAAAATAATTCTGTCATTTGAAAAAAAAAAAGTCTACGAGGAAAAAAACGCCGAAAAAATGACGTAAGAAACGTATGGGAGCTTCCTTTAATTATTAATTTTATTTTATTTTTATTAGTTTTTGTTATAGCGGCAATAGAAGTACACAGCCTGTGAAAATTTCAACTATTACGGTTCATGAGATACAACCTGGTGACGAACGGACAGCGAAGTCTTAGTAATAGGGTTCCCGTTGTTACCCTGTGGGTGCGGAACCCACATTATGGATTGAGGTTAAAAAATGGAAAAAATTTGGCAACAATTTTCTATGGTTGCCATATTGCAATTTAATTTTTCATTTTGTACATTTGAATGAAGTTGATAATGCGAATCCGAAACAAAGGCGGATACAGGAGGGGGCGTCGGAGCGATCGTTCCCCCCTCAGAGCTCTAATAAATCAGAATTTATATTTTAATCCAATGAAACAGAAAATACAAAAAAAAAATGTAAAAAAAGACTGTTTCTAAACCCGCATTAAAAAAATAGAAAATAATTTCTCCCTTCTCTAGATTTTCCCTTCATTTCGCATTTAATTAAATTTTTAAATTATATTACATTTGTGTATAAATTTTAAAATTTTCAAGGCATACAGAGAAAACGAGATCTAGGCAGCTCAAATTTAAACACTACAGTGAATAACAATTTCCCGAAATTGAAATTTGGAACACCTAATGTTTATCAAAATACTTAATTAAATTGCTTTGCTTTGAATTTGCTTTCTTTGGGTACCATGAAAGTTTTAAAATTTATATACAAATGTAATTTAATTAAATGGAAAGCTCTAGATTTTTTTATATTTATTATTTTTTTCCTTTGTGGTCATAAATTATTCTCAAAAAATTTAAAATTATATCACTAAGGAAATTTCAGTACAAGCAAAATTGTTGCACTTTTTGGTGATCGAAAGCTCCCAAAATCCGGGTATTTTGATGAAAAGTAGTATGTTGGGCAAATTATCATAGCAAGGGTAATTAATTTCAGATTCAGTTGTCCTGCACACATTTAATTCAAGGCAAGTAGGATTATATATATAATAACCCTACCAAATTAGCATTCCTCAAAATTTTCTACAACCAATTAATTTGCAAGAAATTGCAGTCCAGCCCAGGAAATTATGGTGTTTGAGAGAAATGCAAGCGACCTATGTATGAAAAACACCAGTAGCGCAAGCAAGAAGTGTATAATGTCTATTTTATGTGGGATTAAATTTTACTATGCTTACGGGATCAAAAACTTATATTATATAGATAAAAGAACTCTGGCGATATCTGAATGCTAATGAAATTTTCATGCCAAAGCGAAATAAGAAAGCTATACAGAGCGGTCCACAACTGATGACAAGTGCGGTTATAGGGGGCGATGGGGGCGAGCGCCCCCCCCTAGAGAAAATGTCTGGATTCGCCATTACTCCGAAAGATAATATTTCATACTCATATATATTCATTCAAATTTCCAAACTGAAAGTTGTTAAAACTAGACTAAAAGGGATAACTCTTTCGGAGGGTTGCCATACAAGAAAATCCAGTTTCCATCATATCTTTGAACCGGAGATTTCATAGAAAAATATTCAGATATTTTTGGCAAAATATGGCTTATCTATAAAACCATTATATAACGAGATAACTTAACAAATATCAAATTTTCACCTGTTTCTGTAGACATTTTCAACACATTTTATTCTCATGACCTTGATTAACTCATTAACTAATAGCTGCCATTTCTGTTTCAGTTGCGTGTATAAAAAAACTGAAGGAATGCATGAAGAAAAAAACAAATAGGTTCTCAAGAAATTAATTTAACGAACCATTGGAAAATATTATCACGAGCAGCGCACATTTTTCCTAGCTCGTATCGTGCGAGAACTATAAATTCATTTAACAGCTCATAAATATTTTTTTCTTTTGTTTTTATATATATATTCCTTCATGACCTGAAGGTTGTATGGTAGACTTTCAAGGATTTAAATAATTCAAAACAAGGAAAAAACCTTTACACATCTTTAACGATTAAATTTTCCACGTAAATTCTTAAGACCAGCTGTTTCCATGTAAGACTGGTATGTGAAACGAATTTACATCTCCCAGCACAGGACTCTTGGGATCTTCTTAAAAAATACTTACTAACTACTTGCCTACAGTTAATTGGTCTTTCTCAATATAATAGCTGACAGCACATAGCCCTTATAATAGTTTCCATTACAACGTCCCTCTGCTTTGCTTCTTAGTATAGTCTTACACACCGCATTCGTATGAAAATTGCAGATAACCATGAAGTAGCTTTGCAGGTACAGCTACAACGTAATTACCGTCTTTAATTAAAATAAACCCGCAAGGGCCCTAAGCTCTGACACGTTTTGCGGCATAAAATAATCCAACCGTAACCTGGAACACGTAGCAATGGCGCGAAGGATGAGATGATCCGAATTATAAAGACTCGTCCAAAGATATAGATAGTAATTTTATCGTGAAGAATTAATGCTGGCAATTTTTCTCCGTTGGTTTTGTAATTAAGTGGCAGGAGGAACGATAAAGGCGCTCTAAACCGATTTCCCTGATGGCGATTTGAGCGCGGCAATTAGGATATAAAGATGACGGCAGAAATATTCTATGGCATTTCTTTATTTGCCACCTTAATATAGCGCTCAGATTTAAATAGGCGGGGAGATGGTATCCTAAAGTTTGTCATAATTATCGAATATTATAGGAGGGATGAGATGGAATAAATCGATTTTCTGAACTGTGAAAAAAAGACGATATACCTACTTACCTTCTGGCTACTACGCATGGAATTTTATCGTGATCAATTTTCAAAAGCTAACCACGCCAAGGGTGAATGAGATGAGGACTAGCCCATGTTAAAATAATTTATTTGAACTGCTAGAATTGATTTTCAGAAGGTGAAAGTCCTTGATTTTTTTTTTTCTTCGTTCGAACATAAAGAGTGGGTTTATGATTGGACAGAAACAGATTTAATATGATTTGGACGGATATGCTCCTTTTTGCATTTTGTTATTATTCTTCGTGTCACAAGTGGGATCACTGTGTGGAATTTGTGGTAATGTTAAAAAAAAATTCCAAAAATTTTCCAACAATTTTTTAGGAAATACAAGCTCCAAAAATAATTAAATATTGTGTTTATAACATCTATGGTGTATATTCAAAATAATACGTGTCCCAGTGTAGACAGAAATGGAGTCTCCTTGAGTAACATTTCACAGGCTAAGTATTTCTACTTCTCCAGGGACGGCTTTTCTTTCTTATCTACATATTATCGCCCAGATAGAGAAATCCGTTATGGTGGAAATAGATCTTTAAAGATAATCTCTAGAGAATTTTAAAATTTTATAAATATAGGAAGGTTAGCCAAGACGGGTTAGTTAAGATTTTATAACGCATAAAATACAGACAACTATATATATCGAGTCTAATCTTATGCGTTATACACTAAATTTAAGAGAAAATTAATGGAGTCTCGTATTGAAAAATGATCAAATTCTATACTATATATGGCAAATTAATAGGTTTAATACAACTGTGTCCAATGTCTGACAACCTCAACTATGTTAAGAAAAATAATTTAAATTTAAACGCAAGAATGGTAAGCACTGTATCCCAAGTTTCTGCTATTCTAGCTGCTATATTACAACTTCAATGGATGAAAGATACCCGTAGAAAGATATCTCGGTTGGAATTTCCGTGATACGACCTGACCTGAGGGATCACATGTCACATATTGTTATTTCTGCCCTGTAAATACGCAAATAATGATATATTAAGAGTTGCGAAGCTACCGTTGTCCACCTTGTTTATAAAAAATTGTACTGTAACACCATATAAATACAGTTAAACAACATCTTTTCCAGAGTCCATCTCCTCATCGGTAAATATGAATTTACATGAAAATGCCGTAACTAATTAAGAATTAAGAGAACTGGATAATTTGGTATGAAAGCGAAATTGTCTAAGAAACGTGCTGAGTTTGTAAGAATGAAAGCTGTTACGCCGAAAATGTGTTGAAATATACGCCCCCCCCCCCACTGAACTTCTAAGTTTCTAAAGCTAAAGTTTTGATATTATAAACTGCAGCTTTTTTCCTAAGTCTCATAATTGCTAATTTGTTAATTTATAAGGAAACTGATACTAATAAGACCAACTCTTATAAAATTACTCTTGCGTCTGTCTATTTGAACAGTGACGGCAAATTTGGATGCTCGAACAGTGCCGGAAAATTTGGATTGTTTATTGATAAATTTCTGGTACGAAATCCTAATTCCGCGAATCCGACTACCCCTTAATCGTATTATTTTTTATTTGGAATAAGAAAAAAAATTATATAGAAATAAATTTTAGTGCATTTATTTCAGAAAAGTTGTCTTTTACTCTCTACTTTCTCTAATCACATTTTCTAGAGTAAATCAAAATAAATGAACCGATTTATGACCAAAATAAATTAAAAATTAAAAAGAAAAAATTTATTCCCATCTAAGCCCACATGTGCAGAATATCAAACTCAGAATACTGAAATATTGTGTGAAACCAATTCTATTATATCAAGGTGAAACATGGCCTGTCAAGAATGTTAGCTCCAATAAAATCCATATATTCGTGAACAAATGCCTAAGCATCAAATGCAAGATAATCGGAATTTTGGTCAATCACACACCAAGAATCAATAGTTGTCCAGATAATAAACGAAGAAAATTGAAATGGATATGATACAGCCTTAGAAGGTTTACTACATAAATAACTACTCGGTCGATATTCGAATGGAATCTATAGGGGAAAAGATATGTAGGAACACCAAGAATTATATGGAGAAGGAAATCTCAGAACAGAGTCAGATCAAGAGGCTATGTAGAATCCTTATGTGGTCCAGGGTGGTAAAGAAGAAATAAATTAAAAACTTTGTACTTCAACATTACTTAAACGGAATAGGTTGAAGTCTGTATTAACTAACTTTCGTTCCCAGAGGGCACGAAAATAGTTAAAAAACGAAAAAGTGAGAAAGTTCAGAAAAATATTTTTAAAATTTGTATTTTTGTTTTATTATTTACCCGCAAACTAACATTTGTCCGGATCATATAACCACCAAATTTATCTACATAATGGAGTAGTGTCCTTGAATTATCCGGGCATATTTTAAGTTAGGACATGTTTTTTTTTTTTTTGTGAAAATTATTTATGCTGTTAAGCAAAAAAGTCTTAAAGGCATTCCTCTGGACACAGATGCATAATCTGTATGTTTCAAAACATATGATGAAATGATGGTGCTATGTCCCTTAATAAAAGAAATCTATGTTTGAAGGGGAGGGGGGTCTACTTCGATACGAACCTCTTTTGATCGCACCATATTGCAATATGCATCGAAGGTAGTTGTAGTTTGGAATTGAAACTACACAGAACAAATGCGCTTCTAAAGGTATTTTTTTATGGTGGAAATAAATATCAATAAAATAGTAAAAAAAAAGAAATTAGTGAGATTTTTATAAATTTTATATGTTCTACAACTGAGGAGCTCAGCGATAAAACGGCCTAAGCCCAAATTTCTTAAATAGAGATAAATTGGTTTGAATAAAATAAGTAAAAAACGAGTTTTCAAACAAAACTGAGGCCAAGCCGCATGAAAAAGTAGAAAATAAACTTTTCTTCACACACAGAGGTGGAGTCAGATTTTATTCGCTGACAATCACGGATACATTTCAGTATGATCAATCAGAGGTATTAAGTGATTTGATTCATGAAGAGAAAGAACATTCAAGAGAAATGTCCCAATCAAAAAATCTGAGTCCACCTCTGTGTGTGAAGAAAAATTTATTTTCTACTTTTTCATGCGGTTTGGCCTCAGTTTTGTTTGAAAACTCGTTTTTTACTTATTTTATTTTCTGCCTTTTTCACGTTAACTAAATTGTTCTAATATCAATTTAACCGAACTTAATTATATTTTTACTTTATTCTCATTTAATTTTAGTTTCTCACTTTCTCTTTAAATTTCCGTTTTCCTTTTAATTTTCCGTTTTCCTTTAATTTTTCTTATATTTATCATAACATATCTTTCTTTCTTCTTTATTTTGAGTCAATTTTTGAATATTCGCAATGAAATTTTTTTGCGTCCATACGACTCGAGAGTTTCCAATGGACTGACCGTAATTCGAACACAATTCGTACAGTTTCGATAACTTGGACTACGGTTTACCGAGGTTTCGAAAAATTTGAAATTTTGAAGGCAGTTACGATGAGATGATTGGAAGTCAGCACCGTGGTTGCCTGGAAGTTTTTGTTCAGCTTATCATTACCGACATTTTAAGTCATGTAGTTTTTTATCGGAAAATTTTCCGGAAAAGTTCGAAAATTCCGGAAAATTTTTCGGTAAAATCGTAAAACTCTGCATTTTTCCTGAAACGGATTTATCACTAATCAAATTTGTACCAAATTTTCAAATGATTTTTCCCGATTTTCAGGGTTTTCCATGGAAATTTCCGGTTCAAATTTTGATAGATTCAATTGTCATGCGACATGAACCTGTGTGCCAAATTTCAGCTCGCTGTGATGACGAAAAGTGGGTCTACGAGAGTGTTGAAAATAGTAAAGAAATAGACAAAATCGTGTACGAGTTAAAGGGAATGGCTGGCCTCAAAAAAACAAGAAATTTCAAAATATTTTTTTTTTATGCAAATTTACAAACAATACTTTTAAATTCAGTTTGTATTGATGTAGAATACATTTTTTTTACTACATGAAGAAAGAAAAACAATTAAATTAAAAAAATAGTGGGTTGGGTCGTTCTTTCATCGACAAAAATATAAAAAGACTTTAAATAATGAGGGTTAGGCTGCTATGTCTGGAAAGATAAACATAATTTTGTACATAAAATATGATTTTATTATTCGTCATTGGTAAACTGAACTGTATTAATCAAAATTATTCGTCCTCTTCATTCTCTGAATTATCATTATCGACGGCTTTTGCATTATTGTTTAAATCATCATAAAATTTGTGATGAATTGGCGGAATAAAATATTTCGGTTCTTGTAAATATTTATAAAGGGTTTTCCAATAAGAGGTGTTATTTTAATTAGCCCGCTATTTCGGTAGGTGTCACCTTTGGAGCTGTCATTTTTTGACATTTGACAAGTACAAACTACGCTATTAATAAAAATGTAACGATACACGATTCAACAAAGCATTGAAATTATTAAAATTCACCATAAAAATGGTGAAAATGTGGAAGAGACGGTTCGTAAAACTCGAACATTTTTGGGTCGTCGTGAAGCACCTTGTCGGACCGCAATATAGAAATTGGTAGAAAAATTCGAGCAGTCCGGACAAGTTAGTGATGTGAAGAATAAAACCCGTGCACATCGCTCAAGAACAGCCGAGAATATTGCTGCTGTAGCCGAAAGTGTTGAAGAAAACCCAGGTTTGTCCATTCCTCGTCGTTCATTGGAATTAGGCATTCCACAAACGTCATTACACCGTATTTGGCATAAAGATTTGGGTCTTAAGGCTTATAAAGTTCAGTTAACACAAGAACTCAAGCCGGCCGATCATCAACAACGTCGAGTCTTTGCTGATTGGGTCCTTGAAATGCATGAAAATGATCCGGAATTCCATCGAAAACTCATCTTGAGTGATGAGGCCCATTTCCACCTCGATGGCTTCGTCAACAAGCAAAATTGTCGCATCTGGGGCTCGGAAAACCCAAGAATTATTGTTGAAAAGCCTCTCTATCCTCAACGTGTGACTGTTTGGTGCGGTTTATGATCCCGCGGGGTCATTGGACCTTACTTTTTCGAAAATGAGGCTGAAGCAACAGTTACGGTGAATGGATTGCGCTATCGACAGATGATTAATGATTTCTTATGGCCGGAATTGGATGGTATTGATCTGGACAACGTTTACTTTCAACATGACGGCGCTACGTGCCATACAAGCAACGAAACCATTGATCTTTTACGGGAAAAATTTCCGGACCGTGTTATCTCTCGAAGAGGTGATCACAATTCGCCACCGAGATCTTGTGACTTAACACCTTGCGACTTCTTCCTTTGGGGCCACGTGAAAAAGAAGGTCTACGCCAACAGCCCAGCGTCGATTCAAGACCTCAAAGATGGAATTCGTGAGGCCATCGAGGAAATAGGGCAGCCACTTTGCGATTTGGTTATGGATAATTTCATGAAAAGGATATGGTCCTGTCGGCGTGGTCGTGGTGATCATTTGGCTTATGTTATTTACCATTATTAACGGCATACCTTCCTCTTTATAATGAAATAAAGATCCGATCATTTATCTCAAAAAATGGCATTTTTCTTTGAATATCAAAATAACACCTCTTATTGGAAAACCCTTTATTTTGCCTTTTAAATTTCTCTTCCTCCTGGATAGGGTGGTTCTAAATCCAATGTTATTGATTTATGTTATATGTTCCTTCTACCAATAGTAAATTCTTCAAACAGTAGTTCTTCGTTGTTTGAGTATTTGTACTTTATAATAAAAGGACTTTTATGGTTAGAACGAAGCCACTGGATTTTCAGCCATTGTAGTTTTGATTTATTTATTGAAATTTTTCTAATTGTAACTAGATTTTAAAAAGGACTGAAATTTTTAATGTCTTCTGATGATATTTTAATTATATTAAATGTTTGTTTTTCTTTGCAGTTAAAATGACACGTTCCCAGTCAGCAGGAGTAAAAATGTCTTTATAAAATCGCTTGTTTTTTTTTTCTATTATTCCAAAGTCTTGATCGCAAGGTAGAAAGGAATGACTGGATACTAAAAACTTTGATCTACTGTAAATGATGGACAATTGACATATTACGCTCATCCGAATATTCCTGTTTTGCCCACCATACATTGATCACTATACATTATTAGTTTTTCACATTTAACAAAATTTTTCACATAATGCATAATGCAAGATCCAATTTCTTGAGGACCACGTGAAGCAAAGCCCTAATGCCAATTGTACATAAAGGCCATTCCATTACGAAGTCATGAATCCCCAAGCAATATGTCCACAATTGCCTCTTTTAATAGGACACTCCTATAGAAATAACCGGTGTTGGTAAAGTCTTCATTAGATCAAAAGCTATTACAGCAACTTCATCCTTATTGGCTTTAGAATCTTGTGCCATTCCTTTTCTAGCCGACTCAGCTTTTCGAAGATGTAGTTCCTTTTCATTTTCTAATATTTGCATTTAATGTGAATAAAGTTATTCAACTACATATCAGAACTAAAAAAAAAAATATTGTGGAATTATACATAAAATTACCAATCTTTTGGGGTATTTGTGAGATGAACTTATATGTAGAACGACTTTGTTTTGCGATATTGATGATATGGATGATCAATCTCACCCCACGTAGTTTTGCTCGATTTTTATTAATTAAAAGAACACATTTAGTGATAACAATTACACAAAAAAGCTTGGTAGGTGAACATAAAAAAAAAATAAAAACGGAAGAAATACTTGAAAAGGCAATTCGCAAGATCCGCGATAAAACGCAGTATACGCTGCGACGACACAATATAAGATAAAAACCGGTACCCAACATAATAGACAAAAAACGTAAGAATGTTAAGCGTATTAGTGGTCAACTAGTGATATCACAACAGGAAGAAAAGGGTTAACGATGTACAATCTGTGAATATTCGTAATACATTTTTTGATGACATCACAGAAAAATCAAAGCCTTTCAGGATAATTTTCCCAGTAAAGATTGGTCACTCTCCTATTAACAAAAAATTGTACTTCAGCTGCTCACAGATAGTAGCTACATAGCTGCCAATATTAAACGGTATCAAACCGTGGTGTCTCGTTCAATACTTCAACACCACAGAGTTATTTTGATAGCTTTGAGGAGACTCTAGAAGATATCCATCATCTCAGATATTCAACTATAATGAGAGCAATGTTAATGATAATCCTGCAAAAACTAAAGGAGTTTTTCGTAGGGGGATCAAATATCCCATACTGGTTATCAATTTTTTTTCTATGCATTATGATCTGCGGTTCTACTAGTGGCCTCCTTCTTCCATCGCAAGTTGTATATAAGAGAGAATATATAGGTACTTGAAAGTCCCAAAAACACCTTCCTATTGTACAGAATAATGATCTATTCTGGAAACTAGGTACGGTTAAAGGAAGCATGGTTGGTGTGATACTCAAATATTCATTGATCGGCGATAATTTGTCATCACATGTAAATATGAGCTTTAGGTCCGACACGTCTAAACATGAGAGATCTCTTAAACAATGCCTTATGTTACTCTGAACATATTTTATTAACAATGTACTTGGAGCGACTCTCTTGGATGGTTAAGCAGACTTTTCTACTTCTCGTGATTGGGTGGCATCTTCCACGACACACCAACATGGAAAATGACTTCTTATCAGAAAAATGTTCACAACAGAGCGCTAATAGAAACGGGGCGGAAAGAACTGTAAAAATATATGCGAAATGTGATAACTGGGGTGTGTATATGAATGAATCAGGAAAAACGTACACCACCCGATTGTACTCGGAGAGACCTTTAATTGGATATGCACCGTGTCATATAGGAACTATCGCCCATCGCCGAGGGTTCCTGACCCCATCATAAAAGTATTTAGAACAAAATTTTCTTCTGCGAATTGTAGCTGGTAATTAGCTGAGGTGAACAAAGCAAACTCGTTTTCTGATCGGACATAACCCTACCGAGTTATAGTACCCCAACTCATTTCCCTAAATGCGCAATAGGTACCAGTAATCTTCCACTTCAAATTTTACGCACAAGGAAAGAGAGAATAAAATGAGTACACTATAAAATTGCTAATATACATACTAAAGTACATGTGATTTCAACATTTAATTTTTAACAGTGTACTAAAAAATTGAGTATTGGGATGGTTATTTAATCCTCTGAGAATAGGCGTGTGAGTACTCAAACTTCTTCTCAGAAACTAAGGAATTCGAATTCTGTACTAAATTTTCCAAAATGTACTTGATCAAACTTTGATGCTCCCCCGCTTAATTGAAATAAGCTATATTCGGAATATCATAATGCATCGTTTAAGACATCTCTCATATCTGTTCATTTCGCGCCTAAAATGGGCATTCCACTTTTACCAAGAAAACAAAATTGTTGTATTTGTTTTTCCCCACACACCACATACCTAATGTATGTCAAACTTTAGATGCAGACCAATTAAAATGGCATGAAGGGAGGAATTGATGCATTTAATGCAAACCTAACCGCAATTAGACTGTTTACCGAAGGAATCATACTCATACCTATTAAAAGCAGCTTTCATTAAAGAATAAGCATTAGTTAAGTGGAAATATGTAGAGTGAATTTGAAACTACTGAGACTCATTCATTCAATAACAATCAAGTTCTAAGTAAGTTACCAGGAGAAAAAAATTCTGAATTTTTGATAGAAGCTTAGTGAGATTTCATCAATCTAGTTCAAGTACCAGAAATTCCAGCCGCAGAAAGAAAAAAAACAAACAAACACATCAATGTTTTACCAGACAACAGAGTTGCAGCTCCATATGTACATATGTTTGTGATACACAAGAAAAGTCAGATAATAATGGAATAAAAGTAATGGAATCGGAAGTCAAAAGAAAACAAACGAACATTTGTAACAGTTCCCACTGATATATGTTTTATAAACAGAGATGAAATAACAAAACATTTTACGAATAAAAGTTGGTGAACTTCAGAAGAAATGTGATTCAGACATGGTAGACGCTAAGGTCCAAATGCTTTGCCGGTTACAGAGACGAATCTTTTAAGTATAATTAATGACTCGCTAAATTCTGGAGAGTTTCACAAGAATTTGAAGGAATCTCTTATTACACATATTCCTGAATTCAGCATGCAGTTAAATGTGAAGGTTTTAGACCTGTGAACCGTTTAAAAATGTGCGAAAATGTTTTTGTGGAAGTGGTTAAGCAACAGATCATGGATTTCATAGGAAAGAAATCATAAGAAATCAATCTGGTTATCGTAAGACTCATTCATGTGTTACCGAAAAACGAATTTAAAAGAAAAGGTAAAAATAACCAAAAGAGACCCAACACTCTAAGATAGTAGGTAGTCGTAGAATAATAAAAGTGTGGAAGGGATAAATAGAGTAATGCATGCCCAGTAAAAAGTACACGATCATTCTTAGTAGTGATCTCGTGGACTCTAGAGTATAATACAATTAGATAAAAACAGAAAGTGTAGTGAAGTAAATATTTGGTGAGTGCTAGGCTTAGATTTAGTTGTAGATTGTTTTGAGTGTTTGTATGTGAAATATGCTTAGAGAAATCTCGCGCCGGTGCGCTTATCACGGCGAGATGTGAACAGATTTTGGGGAAAAGTCTCACGTCGGTGCGCTTAACACGGTGAGATGCTTGAGGATTTATTCAGGGATAATGCGCGGAGGTGTTAGACACGGCGTCATATTCTTATGTCCTCAAGCCCCCAATTACGCCAAAGGTTGATTATCACGACGGTGCGCTTAACACGGCGATAATTCGATCTGGAGAATCCCTTACCAATTCTCTGCCATCAACAACGCAAGCGATATTTGGTATTCGGGTTTTCTATGCACGGCGTAAGTGTGAATGCAAGTGTGAATGTACCTGTACGGTGCTCACTGAGTTTTAATTACTCAAACCTTGCCTTTATTTCCCTTTTCAGAGGAGACAGGTCAGCAGGTCAAGAAGGTAGACGCAAAAAGGAACGAGTACCCTGGGCCCTGAATCTTGAAAAATTTTAGTTGTTTGTTCATAAAATAAAGATGCATTTTTATAAAGCAAGAATTTTTACCTAGTTTTAATACATGTGAAAGCGCAATAAATTTAATTGTTGCTAAATGGATGAAGATGGAGAAAATGTTGTGGCAATATTTATAGATTATAAAAAGGCTTTTGAAACTATAGATAGAAAAATATTAGTAAGTACTTATACTAGACAGATACGGCATATGTAGTAAAGAAAAAAATTAATTCAAAAGCTATTTAGCAGGACGATGTCAACAGATAAAATTGAATGGTGTAACATCGTTGAACGGGTTATGTGAATTGGGTGTACCCCAAGGATCAGTATTGGGACCTACACTTTTCCTAATTTATATTAATGCTGTAGTGACAAAAATTGAAACATGTGATTTGAATATGTTTGCAGATGACATCGTATTGTTTTTGGCTGGTAGAAATATTGAAGACGTAGATAAACAGAGTCTAAATGGATGTTAATTACAAATAACAAAACTATATATACTATGTAGATTGCTGAATATGTGTATACACGGAAATATTTTAAAAAAGGGTTAAAGACATCAAATATTTAGGTATATACGAAAAATTGAAATTTAATGATAATGTCAACTATATTTGTAAAATGGCCAGTAAAAAATGCTTCAACTTCGAAAATCGCATTTTGAGACCAGTTCGTACACCACATGATCCCCTGAAGTTATAGTTGTTTGGAAGATACTCGCTTGTAGATTACATTATAGTAAAAAAATTAAACTCGCGTGCCACTTTTCCTTACAAACTGCACTGACGCGAATTCAAAAAATGGGAGTTCCGGGTCCGAATTTTCATTTTGAAAAATGTATAAAAAATAGAAAAATTTATTGTTTTAAAACGGCTTTCACTGTAATATGTTCATAATTCAGTTCTCTTTAATTTAAAAAAAGAATTAAGAAAAATTATGGTCAAATTAAGAAGTTATGACAGAAAATGTGGAAACAATTTTCCTAAAAGTCCAAAACAACAAAAACAAAAAACACTATTTTCGATTTGAGCGACCTCTAACCATTAATGAATTTCACTGGAATTTTGCATAGAAGTTTAAAATTACATTAGCTAACAAATTTTGAATGAGCATTTAAATATTTTAACACTTTTGCAAATCCATACATTTTTGGGCCACCCTAATGTACATACACAATGATAGAAAAAAGTGATGTCACTTACGTTGAGATTGACCTAACGTCGCGGCGAACTTACATATGGTGAACATAATCTCGATAATTATTCACATACCGCATAAAAAAAAAAAAATCCCACAAAAACAATCGCACAAAAAAATATCGCACAAAAAAAATTCGCACTAAAACAGGTTTGACGTATCTCTAAATGTAGCGATTAAAAACAAATTCAGAAAGAGTACGCATTTTTCTATTGAGAATAGAACTATTAAGTAAAACTTGTGAGGTATTAAAACTCTGTCGCATTATGAAATAACTTTGAGCGACGTGTTTTCATTATATTTTGGAAAACTGGGAAAGGTTAGAGCCATTTTAGACCACAAACTCGAAGTTACCTAACTCATGAAATCCTTCATGATTTTTGAGACCAGCCCATCCATTTAACTCGTACACGAATTTGACTGTCTATTTATATATTTCTTTTTTACTATTTTCGACACACTCGTAGACCCACTTTTCGTCATCACAGCGAGCTGAAAGTTGGCACACAGGTTCATGTCGCGTGACAAATGAAACGGAAATTTCCATGAAAAACCCGGAAAATCGGGAAAAATCATTTGAAAATTTGGTATAAATTTGATTAGTGATAAATTCGTTTCAGGAAATATGGAGAGTTTTCCGATTTTTCCGAAAAAAATTTACGGAATTTTCCGACTTTTCCGGAAAATTTTCCGGTAAAAAGTTTTCTAAATTATGCAGGATCAAGTTCCCTATCAACTGGCATCATTAGTTTCTCTCCGACAATGGTGAAAACTTGCAGAAAAAATCGAGGAAAATTCATATAAAACAAGACAAAGTTGTAGAGCGAAATGAGTTGCATAAAGTTGCTTTTGTGGAAAACTCCATGGAAAACCCGGAAAAGCGGGAAAATCATCAGAAAAATTTTCACCGTTATGATTAGTGATAAATCTGTTTCAGGAAAAATGCAGAATTTTCCAATTTTTCTGCAAAATTTTCCGAAAATTTCCGGAATTTTCCGTCTTTTCCGGAAAATTTTCCGACAAAAAATTTTATAAGCTATGCGGAATCATTTTTTTTCCGTCCTACTGGCATCAATACTTTCTCTTTAACAATCACGAAAACTTGCATGAAAATTCCAGGAAAATTCATGAAAATTTAAAAAAAAAATTCATAGTAATAGGAAAAGTCTGTGGAAAACATGGAAAATCGGGAAAATTCATGTTATATGGAATCAAGTTGGAATACAGCTAAAAAGCTCTTTTTAAAACATAATTTGAAATTCAGAAAACTGTTGCAGTACTTCAACGATTTGATACTCAAAAAATTTTTGTTTTCGGATCGGCACCAAACATGACTTAAAATGTCGGTGGTAATCATAAGCTGACCAAAAACTTCCAGGCAACCACGGTTCTGACTTCCAATCATCTCATCGCAACTGCCTTCAAAATTTCAAATTTTTCGAAAACTCCGAGTTATCGAAACTGTTCGGATTGTGTTCGAAGTACGGTCAGTCGATTGGAAACTCTCGAGTCATATGGACGCAAAAAAATTTCACTGCGAATATTCAAAAATTGACTCAAAATAAAGAAGAAAGAAAGAAATATAAGGATAAATATAAGAAAAATTAAAGGAAAACGGAAAATTAAAAAGAAAGTAAGAAACTAAAATTACATTAGAATTAAGTAAAAATATAATTAAGTTCGGTTAAATTGATATTAGAACAATTTAGTTAACGTGAAAAAGGCAGAAAATAAAATAAGTAAAAAACGAGTTTTCAAACAAAACTGAGGCCATGCCGCATGAAAAAGTAGAAAATAAACTTTTCTTCACACACAGAGGTGGACTCAGATTTTTTGATTGGGACATTTCTCTTGAATATTCTTTCTCTTCATGAATCAAATCACTTATTAGCTCTGATTGATCATACTGAAATATATCGGTGATTGTCAACGAATAAAATCTGAGTCCACCTCTGTGGCGGAAGAAAAGTTTATTTTGTACTTTTTCATGCGGCTTGCCTCAGTTTTGTTTGAAAAATCGTTTTTTACATATTTTATTCTCATAATTTTATTTCGTATTGTGTAGAAAATATCAAAATTGAATAACAGAATTAATCAATTTAATATTCCACTTTCGGTACTCTCATTTAGCTTTATCATATCTATGCTTTTACCGTTATTATGAGGAACTCGGCTTGTACTCTAAAAGAACTAATCGAAATTCGCTGTGCATGTTGCATTCCAGTTACCAGAAGGTTCGAAGGAATATTAATGGCACTTGGACGATAAAATGTAAAAGGAAAATAAATTTTATTCACTGTAAACGATAAACTTAATTTAACCTTTTCTTTAACTATTTCTCCCAAAATAAAAGACCTACATTTTTACTGCTATTGCACACACACTTTATGAGGTTAAAAAAAAACACAATTCTGCAATTCACAATACTTATCAAAACTTTTTCTATTTTAGTGCTATGAAAAATCTGACCAAGTGCAATTCGTAAGATAAGAGGAAGCTCCGTGGAAACCACGGAAGCTACAAGTTACCTTTAGTGTATCGAATGACCCACCCGGACTGCAGTCCCGAAATTACTTTTAAAAAGTCACTTTAGCTCTGCGGATAAAAATTTAAAAGTTCGAAATGAAGTTTTTCAATGGATACTACTTTTCTGGAATTCATTTCCAAAGTTTTTTCTATTCACTGGATCCTGTGATGTGATTGAATTGTACTCCGACAAAAGACAAAAGCTATCATTACGCTATAAAACAGGCGACAAAATTAACTTATATTATTCAAGTAAAATTTAATTAAGTTCATTGTGTTTTAGTGATATGAGTAAGTGCTAAAAATAGAAAGGTAAACCAGAAATCTTAGTGAGTTATATCAAGGAAATTCTTTGAAGTATTCGCGGATGCTAGTATTTTTGAGCATTGTCGAATATCCACTAACTAATATTCATGTTTGATTGAATATTTGAGTTGAGTTGAGTTTATACTTAAAACGCTGAGTATTATCAAGAATTACCTACTATCTTCTAGTATAAACTAGAATTTCCTTGCACGGCCGCATTTATACTTTTGCATAATAGCGAAGCGACAGTTAGTAAGTAAGTAAGTAAGTAAGTTCACTTGTTTTATTTTGATGTAAGTTGCTTCGGAAATAATTTCTTAATCATTTCAACACCGAAAATGATCGTTCAGCACTTGCTTTAGAAATAGGGGTATCGTCAAAAATATTTTTTTAAATTGTTTCTACGTTTAGAAAGTAGACATTAACCCATCGTTTATAAATTTATACAAATTTTTAATAACAAAATTTTCTTAACCCTTGTATTCATACAGATTATTTCACTGTTAACTTCATGAATAGGTACCCAGGTACCCTCATATATTTTATATCGAAATTTTATTATTTTTATGGAAGAACAGGTAAATAATGATTTATTTAACCTAATAACTATTCAGATTTAATACATGTGGCTTCATTAACTTTAGTGTGCGCTTATGTTTGCATATACATGTGCGTGCGTGCATTTTCAAATAAGAGGTGTTATTTTAATTAGCCCGCTATTTCGGTAGATGTCACTTTTGACGCTGTCATTTTTTGACATTTGACAAGTAGAAACTATGCCATTAATAAAACTGGAACGATACACGATTCAACAACGCATTGAAATTATTAAAATTCACTATGAAAATGTGGCAGAGACGGTTCGTAAAACTCGAACATTTTTGGGTCGTCATGAAGCACCTTGTCGGACCGCAATACAGAAATTGGTAGAAAAATTCGAGCTGTCGGGACAAGTTAGTGATGTGAAGAATAAAACCCGTGCACGTCGCTCAAGAACAGCCGAGAATATTGCTGCTGTAGCCGAAAGTGTTGAAGAAAACCCAGGTTTGTCCATTCCTCGTCGTTCATTGGAATTAGGCATTCCACAAACGTCATTACACCGTATTTTGCATAAAGATTTGGGTCTTAAGGCTTATAGAGTTCAGTTAACACAAGAACTGAAGCCGGCCGACCATCAACAACGTCGAGTCTGTGCTGATTGGGTCCTTGAAATGCATGAAAATGATCCGGAATTCCATCGAAAACTCATCTTGAGTGATGAGGCCCATTTCCACCTCGATGGCTTCATCAACAAGCAAAATTGTCGCATCTGGGGCTCGGACAACCCAAGAGTTATTGTTGAAAAGCCTCTCTATCCTCAACGTGTGACTGTTTGGTGCGGTTTATGGTCCCGCGGGGTCATTGGACCTTACTTTCGCGAAAATGAAGCTGGAGCAACAGTTACGGTGAATAGATTGCACTATCGACAGATGATTAATGATTTTTTATTGCCGAAATTGGATGGTATTGATCTGGATAACGTTTACTTTCAACAAGACGGCGCTACGTGCCATACAAGCAACGAAACCATTGATGTTTTACGGGAAAAGTTTCCGGACCGTGTTATCTCTCGAAGAGGTGATCACAATTGGCCACCGAGATCTTGTGACTGAAAACCTTGCGACTTCTTCCTTTGGGGCCATCTGAAAGAGAAGGTCTACGACAACAGCCCAGCGTCGATTCAAGACCTCAGAGATGGAATTCGTGAGGCTATCGAGGACATAGGGCAGCCACTTTGCGATTTGGTTATGGAAAATTTCATGAAAAGGATATGGTCCTGTAGGTTTGGTCATGGTATTCATTTGGCTGATGTTATTTACCATTATTAACGGCATACCTTCCTCTTTATAATGAAATAAAGAACCGATCATTTATCTCAAAAAATGGCATTTTTCTTTGAATATCAAAATAACACCTCCTATTGGAAAACCCGTTATTTTATGATAAATTCAATGCCGGAATGACCTCTTTAATTATCAATATTGATGGTTTGTCCATTACATATAACTCAAAGAGCAAATTTTGACCGATTCTTTGTGCCATTGATAAATACCCCTCATATTGACTAATTGCAATCACTTCGATTTTTTCAAAGGTTTTTGAATATATCATTAATCTCAAACTAATGATGTATCTTGAAACACATCATCTCATCAACAATAGCCAATATGGCTTCCGGACTGGACGCTTATCTGGAGACTTGCTGACTTTTCTTACGGAACGTTAGAACCGTACTCTCCACAATTTTGGTGAATCCAGAATCGATGCTTTCGATATTTCAAAGGAATTTGATAGAGTCCGCTATCTTGCCCTTTTAGCAAAACTTAAAGCACTTGATCTCTTCCGTCTTCTTCTATTATGGTTTGAAAGTTTTCTATCTGGTCGCCAAATACGTGTTGTATTAGATGGCGTTAGATCTGAACCTCACTCTATTAATGCCGGTGTGCCACAGGGTTCTGTTATCTCTCCGTGTCTCTTCCTAATTTTCATTAATGATCTGCTTTCCCTTACTTTCAATCCCCTTCACAGCTTTGCCGATAACAGTACCCTTGATTTCGATTACTCTTTTGATATTTTTGCAGACTCTAGAGGGAGTGCCGCATGTGTCAAATGAGATGGCATGACTAGATGATTGAATAACGATCTTGATAGTATCCTCCCTTGGAGCAAAGCGCAGTGCATTGAATTCAATGCATCTAAGACCCAAAACTATCTCATCTCTTTCAAAGAAGATCACCTTTTAACTACTCCCATTTCATTTGATGGAGCTTTGATTTCAGATTCACCGTCACTAAGCATTTTTGGCATTAACATTTCCAATAAATTAAGATGGACAGACCAGATCTTCTCTGTTGACCAGAAACCATCAAAATGTCGTGGATTTCTGAAAAGGTATAAGAAATATTTCATCCCATCAAATCTAGCGCTCCTCTACAAGTCCTATATCAGACCTTGAATGGAATACAATTCTCACATCAGCCTTAGCTTCATTGGACATTTACCAAAGGAGATCCGTCAAGCTCATTGACGATTTGCCGATAGCTCGTCAGATTGACTCACTCGAGCACCCCCGCAAAGTTATATGTCTTTCCCTCATTTGTCACTACACGCATGGCCAATGTTCTGATGTTCTGATGAAATATCTAGTCTGATCCCTTGTAGATTAATTCCTGCATGCAATACTCGCGCTTCAAGCCGCGCACATTCTTTCATCCTGCAAAATACTTTCGGCCGTACAGTAAAATTCCGTGATGGTTTCATATCCCGAACTGTGCGAATGTGGAACAGTCTACCATCTTCTATTTTTCCTCTAGCTTACAATCTGCGAAGATTCAAGAGTGACAAACATCGGCACCTCCGCCACTCTCCTCATGACCCCTAATCCTTACCCTCCTTCCTGCCATGTTGTACTTTGCCTCATAGGGTATCCCCTGAGCTTAACAATATATAAAAAAAAAACATATATAAAAAAAATAAGCTGCCAGTTTTTATTAATGGAATTCATTGCCGGAAAACAAGCCTGTGTTAAGGAATATCTTCAATATTGAAAGGGAATTCATTTGAAAATTAAATACTTTATTTGCAATGACAGCCAAATATATTTCTATGCTATTTGAACAGCACGTGCTCCTGTTTACATCCGATTTGTTCTGAAAAGATTAAGTGGGAGAAACTCATGCTGGATTCTCTGATATTTTCGGGAAAAATGAGTATTTCATTTGAGAGGTATTTTATATCTCCTTTCAGTACCCTGGCCAAGGCGAAATTTGTTTTTTCTTGCTAAATTGGGGTAGGGTTACATTTCAGAAAACACCGGTTTTCACAAAAGCGCGGGAACATTTTATGAAAGTACAACCTGAAAACACCCCCCACCCCCCATTCTCATTTATTTACGAAAATGAATCATTTGTCATTTTTGGTTCGTTGAATGCAATCTGAGCTTTCACATTTAAAATTCAAAGTTTATTTATTCCAACCCTATACGCCACACAGACAGATACAGATACAGCGACTAGATATTTTTCATCTTTATTCATAAAAGTTTCAAAGATAGTTTTATTGATTTTTTTATTTATTTTTTCTTCTTACTTTTCTTTTGTAACCATGTACATTTTAAATGTAAAACATACCATGTTTACATGCAGAGTTGAGAGATTGAGTCGAGATCGAGCTGAATTTTCGACTCGTGTCTCTGAACACGCAGAGTTGAGATATTGAGTTGAGAATTAGTCCAAATATAGTTGAAGTGACATTTCAACAAAACTTTCCAGTAAAAAGCAAACAAAAGAAATCCCAACTATTAGCTGCAAACTCGACTACTCAATACGCGCTTATAGGACATCATTTCGACTCAACTACGCCAGCCAAGAGAGGTCGAGTCGAGGTGTCCAGTCGACCCAATTTCAACTCGAGCCGCGTATAAATGGAGTTGAACCTGAATTGAACCATGGCTCAACCCTGCATGTAAAAATGGAAATTGTCGGAAATCTCGTTTGATTCTTAACTCATGGGTTACACCTGCAAGTACAGCTCGCATGCAAGCTGCACTGCTCATGCAATCTCGCTAGTTTTCACGCGACAAAGGCTGAAGTAAACTCACAGTTGGGTTTGTATTGATGAAGACAACTGGTTCCAGCTTAAAGCGCCTGGTAGAAACGAGATACAGCACCAGAGGAGATGCAGGAAAAATGGTCAAAGAAATAAACTTTTCAAAAATTTTGGACGCTTTGGAGCAGCTTTGAGGAAGGAACGTAAACGCAAATACCAGGACTAATGTCGCTTCGCTTTGAGTTGTCATGTTATGTTACTCGATCCTCAGTTTTCTTGAATTTTGGGAACAAGTTTTGGTCAAGGTGAATAACATCCAAACATGCTTGAAAACTCGAGACCTCAACTTGCAGAATTGTGCTCAGAGACTAAGAGCGGTGCAAAATTATCTGACGGATAGTCAAGAAGTCATTTCGCAAAGCAGTGTAAATTTTGCTGAAGAGAAGTCTAAAGAGCTGGTACTAAAATGCAACATCAGAGTCACATTTGGAGAAAAAAGAAGATGCCTGGCAAAAATTTTTGGCTTTAATAGATAAGCTACGTCTCACGAAATGCTCTCTTCACTTGATCGCATCAACTAGGAAGTAACAACACGATTCTAATATCAGCACGAACTTGCAAGCAGTTTCAAGCTCCTAAGTCCCAGCAATCTTTTGGATCACAAAATCAGCATCGATTTAAGAAAGTTTGATGGTGATGAAATCGATCAGGATTAGTGTCTGCAACTGGAATGCACAAGGTTGATTAAATTCATGAAAATTTCTCCAAAACCTGAACATCTTGAATGAGTACGTTGTTGTGTAACAAAACCAATTTTTTCTTGTGGCAACAATTTTATAAAAACTAAGTCCTCACTGTCTTTTTTCTCAAAGGGATTATACTCTCAATTCAAGTGATTTTCACTAACTATCGGTTTTCACGCTGAACTAAACTCAGCTTCAAGTTCAAAAGCAATAATTATAAATAAATAAAAAAATTGTTGAACAATTGCTTTCAAACAGGAACTATATATGCTATACTGGAACATAGTGTACAGATTGTGAAATGGGTGGCATATTCCTAAATGTACCACAATATATGAATGAAAGACCTTCTATAGTCGACAGATCACTCGATGTATCCATCATTTAAAATATTGTGGTCCATCCTGGAAAGTACATCACCCACGTAAAATTTGTATACTCTGCTCAGGTATTGCATCAAATATGACCCAGTTTTTAACATTTTTGTTTTACCTTCTCATTTATTAGAAACAAGTTACAGCTAATATCAAAGACTTTCTAATACTAGTTAATCCTATCCGAAGCTCACTAAAAGTAAATGCTATTCTCTATAATGCTGCTACTCGCTACCTGAGCGACATCAAATGAAGGAGAAAAGAAAACAGATTTCAACTAAAACGATTTTCTTCAGATGATAATTTCAGTGTGAACTAAGATTCCATGATAGTCTAAAACTAATCCCAACCATTAATTTATAAACAAACCAACTCAATGAAATTAAAACCAAACTCCCATATTCCGCATTACTCTCCATCATTATAGCTCTTTTAAATTTAGAATTAGCATTTGTTTCATAAATTACAGGGCAAATTTAATTACGTTACATATCTGAGGTGATTTCTGCTATTATTCATCAAACTCACCACAGGCAACTCGCCATCATTAATTTTGAACAAAACATCGCCAGCAACAATATTGAGCGAAAAACGTAGCACCAATTTGAGACTAGACTTGGGCTGTCGTGGGGCTACGTCGGCATACTATAAAAAGGCGTGCAGATCACGTTCATTCCTCCCCCAAGGCTCCATATTAGGCCCAATTCTCTTCAACCTTTACACTTCTGACCAACCCCCCCAATGAAAATGGCTCGTCACTTCTTTATGCAGATGACTCTCTCACGTACGCTCAATCTCGTTCCCCGATTCTGGCTATGAAAAAAATCAACCAACAACTCCAAAAACTCGACGCCTACCACAAAAAAGGGGGCATCAAAATAAACGTTCAGAAATCTGAATTCATCTGCATTCGGACACCCTACACGGGTCGAAATTTGCAACCCAAAAAATCGAAACTAATAGAAGCCACCTATAATGGGGGAATAATAAAATCCACAGATAATGCCAAGTATTTGGGTGTTAATTTCAACACACCGCTGCGATTCAATCGCCATGCCAAAGCAGTCAATAGAAAAGCCAACTACGACTACAGCCTGCTCAGCCCTATAATATACGTCAGGGATGGACTCTCCACAAAAAAACAACTGTTGGTCTATAAGCAACTTATTAAGCCAATAATCACCTATTGTTTCCCCATATGGCACACCAAGTGTCCTACCTATATGGAAAGCCTCAGAATACTCGAAAGAAAAATCCTAAGAGCTTGCACAGGGCTCCGTAGAAGAACCGACAGTAAACACTTCCCAAACAGGGCAATCTACGAAGCAGCCAACATCATCCCAATAAAGGAGTATCTCTTCGAACGTGCATACAAACAAGTCGACAAAGTTACTAACCACCCGAACCCAGTTATAAATAACCTGCCGGACCTTCTCATACCTGCAACTTTTAAATACCTTTCACCCCTGCTCTTAACAGTGCCCGAGGCTAGAATGGTAGATTAAGTTTCTACGACCACAAAGGTCATTATTACCACGGGTAGTCACTTTCGTGCCACGTTTACTCAGAGGGTGTCTCTGAAACACACCAATTCTTTAGGAACCATCGAATCCTAAATTCTCCAAACTATCCACTTCCTATCCTTCCTTTTCTCCTATTCCCGCCATCCCACTAACAACTAACTCCTAAGAGAGAATGACACATAGCATGGGCTGATATAGCGCATCATCCGTGAAGGAAAACAAGACAGCGAAACGAAAAGTTTAAAAAAAAAATACTAAGGACAAGTGTCAACAAGAAGACAATAGACGACATCAAATCGGACTGGGGGCTAAAGATGAGCCCCAAGGATCAAAAGAAGAAAATAACGAGAACATCGAGGGAAACGACGACAGTACAAATAGGAAAACGGCACAAAACTCACTTGACTTGCTTTGACTTGTTCATTTCTCTTTCATGATCGAGACATTGAACTGTTTACATCAAGCTCCTATCAGTACTTTCCAGATTTTTTCCTGCCTTGCATTCGTGGCTGAGCTCTGGACCGCCAGGCACTCACCCTTTTCCTCTCCTTCTCTGCTGCTTCACGGTCACAGATATTTTGGGCGCTGAGCTTTGGATCACCAATCAACTCCTATTATTGTTGTGATTGTTGCCTTGCGTTGAGAAGCATTTATGGCTGCGCCTTGGACTGCCAAGCAACTTCTATTATTGTTCTGATTGTCACCTCGCGTTGAGAGGTTTCTTACCTGGGCTTTGAACCGCTAAGGTTTCATCCTTTTCTCATCTCTCTCTCTCTCTCTATTGCGAGGCGTTGAGAGGTATTCTCGAATAGGCTCTCGATCGCCAAATAACTCTTATTTTTATTGTTTTTTATCGCCTCGCATTATTAGCTGCGCTTTGGCCGCTAAGCAAATTCTATTGTTGCTATGATTGTCGCCTCGTATTGAGAGATATTCTTATCTGGGATTGGACTGCTAAGCTTCCACCCTTCTCCCCTCTAACTCTCCCTTGCCTAACATTGAGATGTATTCTTGGCTGGGCTCTAGACCGCCAAGCAATTCCTATTATTGTTATAATTGTCGCCTCGCATTGAGAGGCATTCTAAGCTAGGCTTAGGATAGCTAAGCACATTACCGTGTTAACATCCACTTATGAATATCGAGAATATTATTATTATCATATTTTAATTTCTCAGACCTGAATTCAACTTTTATCTGCATTTATCTATGTACAGTCTCAGACCTATAATCATTGATCAAATTGAATTGGATATAATAAATTCCTACAAGAGGCGATTCATCTTTCATTTATAGACATGTCCGTTTAGTGCGCGTTCGAGCTAAGGCAGCTCAAACAATGGCTACTACTGCCTCATACTCACAGATATACGCTAATTCTTGCGAACTTATGTGCAATATGTTAAGTATACCTATAATCTAGTATACATATTACCGTAATTCCGACTTTTATTCATACGTCCCAATATTTGCCTTCAAATGTTTAGTGACCGCCTCAAAGAAATTTATTATTTTCATATAAAAACGCGAGGATAATTAGTACAAGCCGAAATACTTCCCAAATTCGCAGTATTAATTACAACTATAAACGTTTGTGTGATTTTAGTTATTTCATTGTAAGTATGTGCGTAATTCAGTGTGCTGTGCTGGGGTGGAGAGACAAGCTGCTGGTTTCCTCAATAAAGCCTAATTAATATTCCGTTTGTTGGGCTCATTTAATGGAAGTTTCATTATGTTTTACACGTGCCGTGCTGAATTTCACGTGTAGGTAGATATATGTATGTAGGTATGTAGGCAAGTGTAAGTAGGCAGGTATATCGTAAAGCTTTCTAGTAAAGATTTCAATTTCCACCGAAAATACGAATATGAGTTATTCGAACAAAACAAACCTCCCCCATTCCTATCACTGAATATAATATTTAATATAATTAAACATCCCCCCCCCCTTCCAAAAGCGGTTACATAATATTATTGATAATGCCTGAAATATATTTCAACGGTTGACTACAAGAACCGTTAACCGCTGATGATAACAAAAAGCAGTCCGAGGATAAAGGCCTGTAATCCTATTATGTATATAGTTTGGAGATATGAACTCATACATTGAAATCATATTAATTACTCTTAGATTTTAATTAGGATAAGCATGGTTTGAATAACTGTAACGAAATTGTATTGTGTAGAGATTCGTACAATGAAAGCCCTCAACAAAGGGTTCAAAACTTCATTGATATACATTTTCTTGTCCCACTTTGGTATTCACTTCATGCATACATATATACACATACAAAAGTAGTAGTAATATACAATGGTATCCCGAATTACGCCCCAGGAATATCAACCGCAAAACCCTTTCGTATTGAAATCTGTTTTGTATGAATGGAGAAATATGTATGGATACTCACTGTAGAAATATATAACGGCGAAAGAAAAATGTGGGAGTAATTGTTCTTGTACTTTTCTTATCCGAATATTGTCTGGAAAATTTATTAGTTCCCTCAGAAACATACTCTGCGATGCGGTTAACAATTGGGTTTACATAAATTTTCCACTTTCTGAGAAATAGCGAGAATATTCAAATTGGCTTAAGATAACAACTGAGAAATCACTATTTTCCCCATTAGAAATTCCTACATGATTCATAAATCCTGGAGTTTTTTTTTTTTGTTCCTAAGTGGTACTTTGTGTCGAGGAGATGATTTGAAAAATGTTCAAGAGATATCATGCGATTTGTGATAGTTTAGTATTACACAAATAAGCATGCTTCACGTTGACTAGTATTTCCATGTTTCTGGATGTTGACTTCGTATTTTTTAATTAGAAAAAAAAAGATTTTTTTTTACTATTTAAAAGTGGCATTGCCGGGATAATGCAATGGGTTATGATTTTATTGCCCTGAATTTAAGCACCACCGCTGCTGTTCGATGTATGTATCTATAACAAATTACTTAATATAAAAGCATTTGGTACATTTAAATGTGTGTGTGTGTGTGTGTGTTCTCAGTGACGAACTAAGCTCGTTGGAGGCTCGGGGCTGCCGTACTAAATTAGACCCCGGCCTGCTCAGAAATATGTATATTTTGTAAAAAATAATACATATACATATGTAATGGCTCACAAAAAAATAATAAATATAATGAGTGTGCTCTACACTCTATGCCACTGGTGTAGTCAAAGGTTGGGTCCACGGGTCCGGAACCACCCCCCCCCCTCCATTTCAGAAACCAATTGCAATTCAAGGATTTACGGTTAATTTCCACTTCAATTCTGAACAGTTTGTTGCTTATTATAAAAGTTACTATTTTTCAGCGTAACAAATTTAAAGTTAATATGTAATAAAACATTCTTCCTTATCTCGCCAAGTATCCTCTTAAATTGTTTCCCTGGGCTTTGTTTAGTTAGTCATACTGATTTGTTATTTATTGCGTGAAATTAACTTTGATAAACTTATATTGTGCAAGCGGCAATGCACTTTTCACTTGCATAATTTGCATATTTTTATATTAAACTTGTAGTAACTTATCTCTCTCGCTCTAATCATCCTTCCCATATGCTCCTCTGATTTTTCTGGCCCTACTCCACAATATAAATTATCTCGTTAAAACTCTTTTGTTAACGCTACGTTACGTGTTCGAAATTGTGTTTATAGTAGGCCAGGTTTTTGCAATTGTCTTGTAAAATTTTAATTATGATGCCAGTCTGACTAAGAATTTCGTAGGAATTGTGCTGAGAATTTCAAAACGACAAAGTTTGTATACGTTTAAAAGTATATATAATAATGTTGAATTTTATATATTGTCACAAAGCGACTTACTAGCTCTTCCCTTATTGATGCAGAGCCCAGCAATAGCACCGTCAGCATTCCTAATTGTGGCCAACGCTTTAAGTCAGACCAGCCATATAAGTTCCAGCTGCTCCATCATTGTACATCTCACAAAGATTTGATTGTATTGAGCGTAAGAGTCCTTCATCCAAAATTTTACCCTTAAAAATAGCTCGAGTATGTAACCAGATTACATACGAGCCTTGCTCGAATAAAGTCTCAAGCTCTGCGGATGGCAACGTTTAAATACAGTCAAATCAACATCTGATTAAATGCGAGCACTACGGAGCACTTTAAGCATAAACATGGCTTTAAGCATAAAACGACAACGTAAATAATTTCGAACTTGTTTGGCAAAATGCTATCGATTCACAATTTCTTCTAACAAAACAAACCCGAACGTGATATTTCGAATTGTCAAACCAATCCAATCACAGTCCAATTCCAATTTAAATCTACCGCTACTACTCCTCAAAGCAAGTCCAGTTTAGAGCAACCATTCCAGCCGATGTTGGAAACGGCGAAGCCACACGTGGCAGCACGAGCATTTTGCGAGACTTGTGCTTAGACGTAAAACCATAATAATTTTGAAAATGAGTTATTTTGACACATCTCAACATTTCTAACCCAAAAGTAAAATTACTTAGGTCCAATAACTTTAAAAATTGACAATTTTCGATACATCTCGACCAGGTTGTCGCTTGAGGGTTTTGATAATGCGCTCTAACCTTGAGTCTAGAATTTGCATGGTCATTAGCTAGTCCGCTTCCCTAATTTCCACAGCAAAAACCTTCAGACAGGCTATGTCGGTCTCTTCTGGATCATCATGTGGCTCCCTACTGAGGGCATCAACATGTTGCATATTCCTTCCTCTTCGATATTCGATGTCGAAGTCATATTCATGCGAGTAAACGAACTACGCGGGGTGGGGGGGGGGGGGGGGGGCAAGCTTTGAATTGAAACAAAACTCGATGATTGAAATTAATTCAGATTTTATTCGGAACCTGTCTTAAAACTATGTCTGCGGTGCACGAATGGACGCAAAAGACAGAGCGAAGGTAGGTGCAATAATATGGTGGATGACAGCTGAATGGTAGTGCTGGTTGCGTCAAATGGCGCTAGTTGCCGGGAGATGGCAATTTCGCCCATTGGTTGGATGCCAGTGGCGTAACATATGTATATGCCATAAGATTATAGTAACAACAACAATGTGGCATCACGTGTAGTCGAAATTGATAAATTAGGGTTGCCAATAACAATGTTTTAGTTTCAGTAACTATAAAAACTTACTAGGATTGAGGTTTGTTTATGGTTCTGGACACGCACACATTGACAAATCGAGGTCTGGAAAAAATTCAGAACGCATTGTCTTCCCTCGTCACTCATAAATAAATGTCCGTGTACGATCTCCCTCACAATTTCTGTGAAAATTGCATGCCATTATAATGTAAATCCTGCTTTAAGCTGACAGAAGAGGATGACAGTAGAACAAATTGGATTGGACACCCATGCATAATATTAAAATTTATTTTGATTTTTGCATGTCCATCCGTCTGTCCATCCGTCTGCCGTCTGTCCATCCGTCTGCCGTCTATCCGTCCGTCCCACCGTCCGTCTGGGCGCATGATAACTCGAGAACCCGTGTACTAAGAGAGCTTAAATTTTGTACGTGGACTATTTAAAAAAATACCTAAAATTAAGTTCGAGAATAAGACAAATCGGCCAACTCCTCCGTGGGGTTGCCATACAAAAATTTCACTTTCCACTATACATTTTGGACACTGCCTGCGAACACGTTGACCTAGAGAGCTGAAATTTGGTACATGATGTTTTCATATCAATAGCAAATAAAATTTCAAAAATAGAATAAATCGAGTAATCACTTCTTGGTGTTGCCATTTAAAAATTTGGGTTTTTTTACGGATACTGAGAAAACACCTCTTCAGAATATGAAATCCTATAAAATTGGTTATAATAATTTTTTCTGTCCGACGAACCGTTCTAGAAAAATATGCGAAAAACCTGCAAAAATCAAAATTATACAAATAAGGGTGACCATATGAAATTTCATACGGGCATATCATAAGAATTGGTCATACAATTAGACCAATTGTAAGTGTTTTACTTGTTTTATTTCACATGGCTTTGGAATTTAGAAGGAGCTTGAGAAGATGGTACGGAATATGTAGTCAACGTGTCTGAGGAGTTTCAAGTCAGAGTTGAGCGTGAGGCCTAGGTATTTGACCATGTATTTTTTGGCTAAGGGTAAACTGTATATCCGAAGCCTTATGGATTCAATGAGTCTTTTCTGGCTTGGTAAAATTTATTTATTTCCTTCGAAAGCAATTGTTCACATTTCTTAGCATTCACTTTTAGTTTCCAATGTAATAAAAACTCTGTGACTGTATTTATGTAGCTATTTATGAGTTGCGTGGCTTTTCTTATGTCCATTGAGGAGATGTAAATTAGAATATCGTCTGCATAGAAAATTATTGTGTTTGGAGGTGAAAAGTCAGACGTGAATATGTTAAATAAAATGGGGGATATGATGGATCCTTGTGGAAGGCCAATTGTGAGGGAAACATTTTTTGTGATACAGTTGTTTAATTTCACTTGGAATGCTCTTTCGGTAAGAAAGTTGTATCATAGTTAGCAGTTCTAGGGTGGAAAGCGGAGAACTTTAAGCATTTTTGGATTAGTCCCTCGACCTATTCTGCGCCAAGACTTTTTCTATGTCGAACAGACAATCACTTGTGGTTGTTTTCTGGTTCAGGATATGGGCAATATCTGTTCTGAGTTTGAGCTATGGGCAATATCTGTTTTGAGTTTGAGTAGGGCTTGGGGGATGGAGTGAGCCTTTTTGAATACGATTTGTGTTATTGGGGATTATGTTATGGTTCTTGGCAACATTCGAAAAATTTTCGGATACAGAGGAGGAGTGAGATTGGCGTATGATTGGTTTTTAGCTTGGCGATTTCTTATTTTTAAGGATAGGTATGAAGTAATCTGATTTCCAAAATATTTGAAAATTATCCAATGTTGAGGCGTACAGTTGAAAATGACTGTTAACTTTCGCGTAAAGTTGCAACGGAGTTTCCTTAAGATGTAGTTATAGGGATATCGTCTGGACTTCTTTTATTGTAGGCTGATTACTGTTTTTATTAGTGAAATTAATTCTGATACTGGAAATATGAGATGGTTTGGTTATTTGTCGACTTCAATGCGGGTGAAGGGCTGGATTATTGTTGTTGAAGGTAGTAATCGGGTTATAATTATGTTTGAATTGAATGTGTATATTATTATTGATTGCTCTTGAGAGATCATCTTGATACAGTGCAGCGTTAGCCATAATGGCAGGGGAAGTATTCTGCGAGACAGTGGGCTTTGTCATAAATTATTTTAATTGTACTGTTAATATTTTCCGTGATATTTGGGAATAAAGTGTGTTTGTTCTTGTTGATCAGGTTTTTGATTATTTTAAAAGTGTTGTTGTCTAATGTTACTGCAGATAAGTTTTTTGTTCCAATGCAAGCTGTAGTGGTGTTGTATATAGTTTTTTTTTATCACGTTATTCAGCAAAGCTATACGGGATTTGAGGAAATTAAAGGCGGAGGAGTATTTTTTCCTAAGTTTATTTTTTATTTCGATAACCTTCAGAGTTATTTCTGGCAACTATATCTGCGAGGGTTCTTTTTTATTTTTATTTTAGATATGAAAATTTCAATAGCGTGAGTGACTGTATTGCATACACGAGATATCGTTTCATCAATTTCTTCAATCTCAAGATTACTGTTTATTGGTATGGAAATTCTTTAGAGGTTTTGATGCGTTCATGGTCTAAGCGATGCTATGTTAGTTTCACTGAAATTAAATATTTCGATTGTTGTAGGTCAGGCAGATTTGGCAATTCATTTTAAATCATGACCAACGTAAGCTACTCAGCTTTTGCTTTTAGAGTAGCTTCCTAGTTTTTAGCTCTCTACCGGCTGCTGATGCGGGAATTACCTTTATTTCTTCTGTTATTGAGGAAACGTGTATGCCGCTGTCCGTGGGACCATTAAGTATTTTTCTTCCATAAGGGGTGCATATTTTTAATGAAATTCCAATACTGATCCAATACCTAATACATGCAAACATCAAATAACTTTTAATATATCCAATATCCGTCCAATCTGTTTTGCTTCACCATCACTATTTCTGTGCGTTACAAACGGAATGACAAGTCAATTTACGGAATAAATTAATGGAATTAATGAAGGTTGTGAGAAAAATGTGTCTAGAATTTTTGAAAGCCTCATTATGACACATAAGATGTTGAAATATGTAGAAACAAATACATTCCTATAGGTGTATGGAAAAGATGTGGTAAGAATTATGAGATATTAGCTCCCACTTGGTAAAAAACCCATTTAAATTTCAATATTTTCCTTATATTATTCATTTTTAAGCAAATGTTTATCGCGGCCCATAGGACTGCACATCTCTGTTAAAGGCGCGTCATCACATAACAAACATTCCCCAGATGTTTGACAAATATTTGACAAACATTTGTTAAACATTTGATGAATGTCACAGATTTGGATTCTTAAAAAACTTTCAATTTAATCCAAATGAAACGGAAAACATTAGATGTTTGCTGAAGTTTGTACAGTACTTTCTTCAGACAGTTTTCAATAGTTGTGGAAAACAGCAGTGAGAGTTCATTTTGGAATTTTGGATTTCTTAAAAATAATGGGATTAGATACATAATGCAAAATTAATAGATCTCTATTCTACACACCGAAATTTGTGAGAAAAATTGAGTGAAGATCGAGTGCTTGCTTAGTACTGGCATGAAAACAGGCAAAAAGGGCCAGTAAAAGTCATTTTATGCGACGTTCACTCGGCGAATCCATGATAAAACTAACATTTGGAAAACTTTTCCACGCAAACACCATATCAGATGTTTGACAAACGTTTGACATACATTTGGCAAACATTTTACAAACATTTGTCAAACATTTATCAAACATTAGTCAACTATAAATTGTTTGTCAAATGTTTGGCAAATGTTTCTTCGCCAATGTTTGTTATGACACCTTAATGTGACAGATCTATGCGTCTGTAGGTAAGGGTTAAGATGTACTGCATCACGGCCAGATTCGAAGGGTATTAGTTCCATGTATGAGCTATGGTTTGGGTCAAATGTTATTGGGTGATTGCCAGAGGTAATAAAAACGTCAAGATATTAGAGATTAGTTGTTGCTCTGTAAAATGTTCGATCTCTGCTGGAGAGAAGGTTAATATGGGTCAGCATAAACAAATTGGAGCCATCTTATATATCAAAGCGTTCAATCTTACAACAGGTTTTTTCTAACTCGTCGCACACGACGCGTGTTTCATGTTCAATAATTATGAGAAGCTTATTGGAAATAAGGATGGCTTCGATGAAATCCTTCTGGTTTCTACCCTAAATATCTAAGCAGTTATGTAATAAACAGAAATAAACAAAAAAAAATGTTCTTGGAGCTGACGTAGCTATGTAGTTGTTACCATTATTCTAGGACAAGAGCAATTACTGTGTCAGTCACATTCAGTTCTTCTCATATAAATTATTTAATAACATCAAAGAAATACACAAGCAAATATAATTTCAGGCTAAAGTTAATTTGTAATCTAAGAATCTTGAAAATACCGAATCCCTGTCTACATAATAGAGGCTTTTGAAAGTCTGTAGTAAATGTCCTTATCCCCCCCGGCTCCAACTAGAAGAAATATCTTGAAAGTCTGCAAAAAATCATGTCTTTTCGAGGACATCAAATTCTTTTCTTTCCCTTCTTTAATGCTTTTTTTTTTTGTATTTGCCATCATAATTTGCCAGGGTTTCTTTCGTATTTCAACCATGGAGGATTCAACAAAAATATTTCCTGTTTGAGTTATTCTATCGTTCTAGCAGTTATTAGCCCCCTCTCTCACTCCTTCCCCTACCAATGCAAAAGGGAATGCATGAAGATATACATATTTTCATACCTCACCACTGGAGTAAACATAACTAAGATTAATCGGCTGAAGATGTCTTTAATAGCTACCATAATTCAGTCCCAAACTCCTGACGGCATAAAGCTTCACAGAATGTTTGCTTTGATACAGGATATGTATCTGTCGCTGTTGGGAAATGTTTGCCAGTGCTTTTGTACAGGTAGGAGACTATTTAAACAATGGATGAAAGCATTCGGTATATACACCTATTATAACCTATATGGATCGCTTTTGTGATAGGTTTCCTTAGGTAGGTAGGTAGGTATCTACAGAGGTACTGCAGTATATCTACCATTCAAATGCAAAATAAACATTTTACCGTTTACAGTTAGCTAACTCGAACGAATATTTTCCTTGGTCAATAATTATTCGACAGAGCTTTTTACTCAGGTATTCTATTAAGACCTACTATGACTGATTCATTGTGCTCTCTCTATCTATCTCAATCTCTCCCTCTCTCTCTCTCTCTCTATCTTACAAACCCTTTCATTCTTCTAAAGTCTAAAATCGCAGAGAGTAAATAGTAACTGAAGATGTACACCCTTGGGCGACTTGAATGTCGTTTAAAAATTCATCCTTCAAGAAGATTGAATCCTTTTATCAAGTGTCACGTATACATTCTAATTATATATATATATTTGTGTGCATGTATATAGGAGTGCCTAGTTAAATATTCTCGTTAGCTCTATTATGTTTCCCCATGGTTGATTTAGAACAAAAACCGATAATTCTACCTTTTGTATATTTCATAAAATATATTGGAACAGGGTATATAGTCGCGGCATACAAGGATATTATTAATTAACTGTAATTATGTAAATATTTTAGTTAAGAAGGGCGTAGTACTGCATGCCCTACGTACAATTTCGAAAATGTCTCGTAGTATCCTCTTATATATGCAAGGTTGGATTAAGTTATATAAAAAAAAACAAGGTTCCATCACAAATATTATGTTTTATACAGCTCAACTTTCGCTTAAATTTAGGTTGCTCGGTAAATGTGCATGTATAAGTGTATGTATGTATGTGTTTTTGTACGATAATCGTAATCCTTTGATATAGGTATATGACTAACGCTGGATTCATGTGAACACATCCTTACATACATAAATATTATGTGGTTGCCTTCTTTCATGAATTATGCCATGGGGGCGTGAAATTAGGACGGTAAAAGATTAAAGTTTTGTAAGTTGACGCCTTAAGCGTTTTGGAGGGCAAAAGGATCCTAATCCTTTATTAACCATGCCAAACCTTAATTGGTTAATTGATGACTGTGAGTGGTTTCGGTAACGATCCATCAAGCAATATTTCAGTCTTTGAGGGTTCAATTAATTATTGAGCATTAAATTTACGCCTAAGGCATTATTTGTGTTTGCTCATTGTATCCTAATTAAGTTCAAGACGCCTGCCTCCCGCTGCCGCGTTGGCTTCCTTACATAATATTATGCATAAGTTATGTAAGTGGTAGATATGTATATGATGCCACAATTTGAGATTTATTTACGATACGATACGAAAAACAGTATTATTGATTTAAGTTTAGCTGTATACCTACACATATATTTTATCTTCATAATTATCATTATCACCAATGACTGACTACCAACATTTGTAATGTATTACTTGTCTTCATCCATTTCAGTTAAAGACATATCCTCGCAAATTGCCTGATTGAAAAACACATTCAACCACATTAATACATATTTATGTGCGTAAGCATATTATAAGCGCTTTTGGGGTTAGGTTTAGAATTTTAGTCGACGAGATTTTTTCGGACTGTTCAAATGTTTATCATGAAATCACGTAAATGATGTGTATTACCAGCATAAACAAAATTGAACTTACAAAATTTGGATAAGATTTTAGATTTACAATTTGGTACAAAAAAAAAAAAATAAACAAATTCCTTGAGTGTACCTTTTTTCGGCATGCATTACTAATTTTGTATCCAAACAATTCGGATTAGATTTTGCGGCTCATGTTCCTAACTAGTAATTTTGCAAAATGTGTTATGAAATATGAATTTGTAATGAACGAATAATTTCGTCTTCTTTTTATTCTTTTACTTTAATTTTGATAACTATGCATACATACGATGTTTTAATCTTATAATTTTAGACTTATAACTCCACAAAGACTGACCGAGTTCTACTTACACGGAGAAGAATTATCCCAACTTTTGCTCACCCAAGACGAAATAATATTACCGTAGAATTTCAAACTGAAACTAAATACTTAGGAGTGATACCAGCCTCCATATTAAATTGGAGGATAAATATTAATCAGTGTGATGAAAATCTGGTACGAATCCTTCCATCCCCACACAGCACAAACATGGCCGTGGTATGTTACTTGGAAATCCTGGTAGGATATATGAATTGTCCATGGGAAATCCAATCCAGTCTCAGTGAACAACTTGAGACATCCCTGTGAGTGACGAATTTCCGGGGTTGGGATGTCCCTGGTAGATCCCATGCACTTACAATAATACAAAACTCCCACTGCAAACGTATCTAGGACATTTTACGGATCTCCTAGTTTGTTGGCAGTATGTACGGGCGAATATCTGAGGAAGTTGTTTGAGATTTTCTGGGATTATAAATTTTTTTTTTATGGGTAGGCATTTTTACAAAAAAAAAAAAAAAAATAATAATAATAATAATAATGCTGGAAAGTATATGCCAGAGGTGTATACATTTACACAGCACATAAATTCAACATTTTTAACACATAAATTACTAAAAAATCACGTTCTGAAGTGTACAACTAACAAACTTTGCAAAGCAAGAAGAAATTGCAGAAGCGAATAGATTTCTAATATACTCGTAGCTACACGTATGTAGGGACCTGCCTTAAACAATGCAGTTTCAATATGGCATCTTTCAATATATATCTTGTTGTTCTGTTTTTGTTCTCCAGAAACGACACACGGAAACGACACCTGAGGAGGGGAATAAGAAAGGACGATCTACGGGGGACAAAGTAGACGAGGCAATGAAAGAAAATTCCGACGAATGTCAATTTTCTATTAGCGAGTTGATGAACCAATAAATGGAGATTTGATCAATAAATTTCATGTGTTTGATTTATAATTTGGCTGGTGTACTAATTTATTTTGTATTGCAATAATTCCCTGAACAACCATTCATCCATTTTGACGTGTGGATACAACCGTGCGAGCGGCTAAATCAAAACCGGGCACAGTCTTACTGACTTTGCGCCGCGCTAGAGGTCGTAATTTTTCTCGAAAATAAAAAATAAAAAAACGAATTTGTAGGTCTGAACACGCTCTACAAGTTTCATACTGGACATTTTTCGATATCTTTCACGAGAAAAAAGGAAATAGCGAAAAACAATTTTTCCTCCCCAAATTTGTGGTTTTTTTGATCGATATCTCGATAACGATGATCGATACGTGAAAAATGTATAGGACCTTAATTGTAGATCGTACAAAGAGCAACAAAAAAGTATTGCATAAAAATTTTCGTATCTCAACGGGGAACCGAGTTATGATGAAAAAACCGAATTTAACCCTTTTTTCAAGATGGCGGAAAACGCACAAGGTTATTTTGGTCGACAATTTGAACTTAAGCTTTTCTAGCCGCCCCCACGTAATATCCAAAATTTGGCTTTCTCGGTTCATTTTCATTTCCAAATGTATATAATGACTGGACTAATTCTGGCAGGGGTAAAACGACTTTCCCATGTTTGTCCTTAAATTGTCCTGCACATCCCGTAGATATGTATTTGTCTGTTAAATACGGATAATGTTCCTATAGAGAGTAGTTGTGGGATGTCCCGGGGAGTAAAAATTTCTAGTAACTCCTAGAAATAAGGTCCTTAGTACATACTGAATACTTCCTGTTTATTCCGTCAAAGTTATGCGATATGTGGGACAAGAATGGGATATCCTTGAGTAACTTTGTGCTGTATGTGATATGCCCTGAATGTACACAACTATTGTAATATTTATCCACACCTATAAACCTCTGTGTGGTGTTATGCTCTTGAGAAAGCGACTTAATTGAAAAGTCTTACTAAAATACAAAGAGCTGCCTGCCTAGGTAGAACATCTGCTCTTCGAATAACACCGACGGCAGCAACGGAGATTATGCTCCCGCTTCTGTCCCTTGATATTCATGTAAAATGTATATCTGAAAAGAGTGCACTGGACTAAGGGAGAAAGGCTGCAACATAGCAGCAAGCCTTATTCACAGCAGAAAATGGGAAGCTACGGTTTACAGCGCTTCACAGGTAGACCCATAAAAAAATTTCTCAACTAGCATATCTTGTAGAAAAGCGTGGGAAGATAATCGCTTGATAAATAACTCTGAGACATGTATCCTTACAGATGATCCGAGAAGAGATATGGGAGTGAGAACAAGGGTAGTAGCACTTACCATACCACTTTAGCGTCTTACATGCAGAGATTTTATCTATATGCAGAGTATCTCGTAAGTGGTGTGATACCCGAAGGATATGGATAGGTCATACTTAGACAAGCAAGCAATTGAATGGAGGGGGGGGGGGGACCCAAACGGCGTTCGAGATAACGGGACTTAAAGATTTTTGGGTAGTTTTTTATAGATCACCCTGTAATTTCTGACCGTTACACCCTATGATGGTGGTTTAAACTTTGGATAATCGTTGGAACTTTCCAATGGTTTATAAACTTTTGCCTTCATCCCCTCCCTTTTGAAGTTATTGTTCAACAAAGTTAAAGTTTCGGGAATTTTGCTCGTGTTTTTTTTTATTTAACTACTATTTTTAACAAAAAATGAACCTACATATTTTAGAAGAAAATCCATTTTGAACACAAAAATAATCACTGCAGAATATACCTACTGAAAAGGATATGAGTTGGTAAGTTTATATATAGTTAAAGGTCTATATCGATATCAAAATCATATTTCCATTTTTCAGGCTGAACTATGCGCTAACTTACGATATCCCTGTAGCATATGCTAACAAGACGCAGAACTCGAAGTAGTATCTGAAAAGTTAATATCAAAAGCAACATCGTTTAAAAATACGACTATTAAAAAATATCGGCAAATTATATCAGTAGAAAGATTAGGTAAGCCATTTTTTTTTATTAAATCACAACGATGTGAAATCATGTTAAAAGGGACATGTCCATGCGATCCTGAATTCTTAAGACCAAATTTTTAAATTTCAAAATATGTTTCTATAGATCTCAAAATGAGACAAATTATTGGTTTAATGCCCCTAATCGACGCCGCCATCGGAAATCGGGCAGCTATTGTTGATATAGCATGCATACCCCCGCCCAGGAAAGAAAACATTACAAAAACACATAATCGTAAAACGTAATCATACAGTAAAAAGCATTTTTGTGACAATTTATAAGATTGAAAAATAAATATTAAATTATCTATCAAAATTTGAGTAACTAGAAAAATTCCAAATCAAACTAGTGAAAATACTTATGGCTTTATTAGATCAAAATTGCACAAAAAAATTGTGTTTTAACACTTGCAACTCGCTTAAAGTTCAGAATAGAACTACTAAACTACAATGTACCTAATCTTAATCACGTCTCAGGGCACAGAAGAGGACAAACATTTCTCAGAAGTTACAAATAATGGCACTGGAGAAAGCTCCGCAGTGACAAATGCACATCACCCTATCCTACATTATCCTCATTATATTAAAAATTCCATTTACTTTTAAGATAGTCGAGTCAATAGGGGTTTTTGCCCTACAAAAGAGTATGGAGTAGAAACGATTTTGATATATTTTATTTAGTTCCCGGCCCCAATGAAAAATCCGAGTTTTCAACATTGGGGGGTCCGCGCGGTCCAACTTCTTGGATTAGAGGTACAACGAATAGGTTTTTCGAAATAATTTCTCAACGGTTGATCCTACGACAAAAATGTCAAATATAAATTTGAAGAAGACTAAATTCTCTAAATTTCTTGATTAAATATGTTTTTTGGAAGTTTGACGTGTAACAAGTTACATCGGCGGAAATGTGAACACTCTTCCCAAAAATCGTCCAACTTCTGGTTTTTCTAACCGATATGGGTTATTTTTACAGGTACAAAGTATGGAAACCAAGCCAATGAATTGCATCAGGAACTCACCACGTTACTGTCTTTCAACAAATGAATTTAATTATAGAATGAAGAAATAATAATAAAAAATTAAATTAAATTAACAAAAAGCAAATAATACTGGGAATTGAGAATGGATTTATTCCAATCCCAATGGATGCCATGTAGTTAAACTTTAATCGCATACCTACATACTATGAATATGATTAATACCGAGTGAAATTATTTTCCTCATGCTCTTCTGAAATTATTTCAAAATAGAGAGATAAATGATTTTCCATTTTATACGCGAATAAATAAATTCTGTACTTTGGTCAGGTGCTTCGTATGACGTTCTAATGAGATTTAAGAGCTAAATATGAAAAACGTTTGTTGCCTCTGACCACATCAACAACAGTATAGTAGCGCAATAGCTAAGTACAGGTTCAGGTCCAGAGCAAAACAAGAGAAATTATAAATGGCTTTTCTGATTCTGATAAATCGGAGCTTATTATAAATTTAGAGTTGTGTTGCGATTCATGAATTTCAAATTCATTTGATTTCATGAAACACGTACAGAATGCAAACGATAGAATAGAATGACAGTAATGGTCCCATAATTTTCCAGTTATTACAGTAAAACATGTGGTTTATATCAAAATGAAAATACCATGATATTGAGATCCTGACAGGAAATTTTAAAAGTCTTCTTGCTAAACTAATAACATTCCATTTTGGTCTCCTTTCAGTCAGCAATAAAACCAAGAAAAATTCGCATGCAAACATACGGGAGTAACACATTTACCTTATAATACACAAAAGAAAAGAAGAAAAAAAGAAAAAGGTTAAAAGAAAATTGCATGAAAAGCTTGAAAATGCCATTTAATACTGAATAAAATTTCGTTTCCGTCATCAATCTCGTCGGATACAAGCGAAAAGGCATAACACTGTCGTATAACAACGCGGAGGTAGTGCATAGGTCGACAACCAACCACCCGAATTCTGAAAAGATGAATTTCGTGAATGCCAATATGCCTGAGAATACGTTTCCGTCGAAAGAAACATATATGAACGCTTCTAAATCTTCTAAAGGGACCCAAAGGATACGCCAGACGCGGGAACTGGGAAAAGCAATAAACCCAGATTTACGGCCACCATATCTCGAATAGAAGAGAAAGATTTTCAGATATCTCTAAACGTATATAAATTCTATGACCCACTTCATTTCGGGGAATGAATTTAAATTTCGCATACTGGGGGCTTTTTTGAGAAGTTTAATTAATCCTCCAGAGCTTAACCCAAGCTGGGTCGTTATGAAGTGTTAATATTCATAACCCTCATATTTGCTCCTGGCAATTGCTTACTTGTTGCTATAAGCATCTGCAGGATAGATTGTCTACTCATGCCGGCAGCCTCCTACAATATACATCACTCATTAAACTCTCAAGGTGTGTCCTGAGAATAATTTGAATGCGACCTTCAAGATTATCACTGATGTTTTAAAATTATTTTCATTTGTTTTTATTAATTTTTATACTTCATATAAAATCAGAACTCAGATTTTGTGCAAATATTTGTACTCAGTTAAGATGAAATAAGGATGGTTATGGGTATGGAAAACATTGGCTTCTGGTATTTAACGTATGTGGATAAAAAAAATTATACATTTTTTTATTTCGGTGTGCGGTATGCGGTCGTTAAAATTCCTTTAAAATATTCTTCAGTTTCTTGAATTATATCTATTGACTATGTTACTAGGCTTAGTATAGCCGATCAAGATGAAAACCTTATAAATGACCCTATTGAAACCTAGTAACGGGTTTTCCAATAAGATGTGTTATTTTGATATTCAAAGAAAAATGGTATTTTTTTAGATAAATGATCGGATCTTTATTTCATTATAAAGAGGAAGGTATGCCGTTAATAATGGAAAATAACATCAGCCAAATGACCACCACGACCACGCCTACAGGACCATATCCTTTTCATGAAATTGTCCATAACCAAATCGCAAAGTGGCTACCCTATGTCCTCGATAGCCTCACGAATTCCATCTTTGAGGTCTTGAATCGACGCTGGGCTGTTGGCGTAGACCTTCTCTTTCACGTGGCCTCAAAGGAAGAAGTCGCAAGGTTTTAAGTCACAAGACCTCGGTGGCCAATTGTGATCACCTCTTCGAGAGATAACACGGTTCGGAAAATTTTCCCGTAAAAGATCAATGGTTTCGTTGCTTGTATGGCACGTAGCACCGTCTTGTTGAAAGTAAACGTTGTCCAGATCAATACCATCCAATTCCGGCCATAAAAAATCATTAATCATCTGTCGATAGCGCAATCCATTCACCGTAACTGTTGCTCCAGCCTCATTTTCGAAAAGGTAAGGTCCAATGACCCCGCGGGACCATAAACCGCACCAAACAGTCACACGTTGAGGATAGAGAGGGTTTTCCGACCCCCAGATGCAACAATTTTGCTTGCTGACGAAGCCATCGAGGTGGAAATGGGCCTCATCACTCAAGATGAGTTTTCGATGGAATTCCGGATCATTTTCATGCATTTCAAGGACCCTTGAGTTCTTGTGTTAACTGAACTTTATAAGCCTTAAGACCCAAATCTTTATGCAAAATACGGTGTAATGACGTTTATGGAATGCCTAATTCCAAAGAACGACGAGGAATGGACAAACCTGGGTTTTCTTCAACACTTTCGGCTACAGCAGCAATATTCTCGGCTGTTCTTGAGCGACGTGCACGAGTTTTATTCTTCACATTGCTAACTTGTCCCGACAGCTCGAATTTTTCTACCAATTTCTGTATTGCGGTCCGACAAGGTGCTTCACGACGACTCAAAAATGTTCGAGTTTTACGAACCGTCTCTGCCACATTTTCACCATTTTTTTAGTGAATTGTGATAATTTCAATGATGCGCTGTTGAATCGTGTATCGTTCCATTTTTATTAATGGCGTAGTTTCTACTTGTCAAATGTCAAAAAATGACAGCTCCAAAAGTGACATCTACCGAAATAGCGGGCTAATTAAAATAGCACCTCTTATTGCAAAACCGTTTATTATAATGCTGAGGGCAGAGGGATTGAGGGACGTTTTTCATGGGTGATATAGGAGAAGAGAAGCTGTGAGACGTATAACTAAAGATAAAGAGGCCTTAAATTCATGGACGGACTCCGAAAGTGTATTGTGCTGGTTATCAGATGTCCCGCGTCGATGGAATAGCTACATATAATCGAAAGGAAATTGGATAAATGCAAAAGTATCCTGCACTTTGGTCAAAGTTGAATTTGAACACATGACAAATCAAGAGATAATTTTGAGATTATTGGCGCATTAATGTTTTAGATGGCTTGATCATATTTCATTTGCTTGGATAGATCATTTGTGAGAGACAGATTCTTGGTAGAAAATGAGGACATCTTTTAGGTTCATTGATGCAGCTAGGTTGAAACATGAAATTTCCTTTATTGCGAAATAATTTTTTGTTTTTGTATGGCATGGTAGGAGGCAATCCAATATGTCAGTCTCCGTCTGTCACCAATTGCCTCGAGACGAGACGAACATCATAAAATAAGGACATAACCGTTGGATACAGACTTAATCACGCAGGTCAAATACAGTCCGACACAATTAAACAAAAGTTTTCAAAAAGCACGTAAGCCTCACTTATTATGATGACGAGGATATTGATTATAAGGAATTAAACAAGGTTACGAAAATCAAGCCTATCGCCTTGTCATCTCAGACCTGTGCAGCCCTGCATCTGCACCTACAAGTAGGCTTCTATGGCACTATAAAAACGCTGATTGGGAAAAACTTAAAGAAATTGGTTGGTCGCTGTGTTTTGCTTCGAGTTATGTATTCCGAATTCTTACAGCAGATCTCAACAACACCAAAATCGCTCTTGATTTAACGATAAGAGTAACCAAGCAATATAAGCGAAAGAGAATGTTAGACAAAGAATCTTTTCATGCCGCAAAGTTATCAAAGGTTTCTTGTCTGTGGTCAAAATCATCAGGAAAAACTTCACCAACTCCCCTATACCTTCAGGTGAATTTGTTGTTGACTCTAATAATTTGGTTGGTAGACTCGTTTCAAATTCTCGTCTTCTACTCACTTCATAGACATCCGTTTTGTATCTCCCGTGTGGACAACAAGAGCCAATATACATCTGTATGAGAGATGTGCTCAGGGTCCTTAAGGAGATAAACGTCTCCAAAACTGCAGGTTCTAATGGTTTCTCACCCAAATTAATTAAAAGCTGTGCCTCATCCTTCGCTTATCCTATTCTACTTTTATTATTCGATAGGAAAATGTTCAACTCATTGGAAACTAGCTCATGTTCAGCCTATTCGCAAAAAAGGAGAGGGTATCGATACTTCTAATTATTGACCAATTGAAAATATCAATAGCTGTGTTCTTTTGTGTACCTTGTTCTAGAACTCCCATATACTGGAGAGAACAAATTGTTCTGTCGATTGAAGCGAACTATTTGTACTGTTCGCTTCATTTATAAATCTTCTATGCAAATGTATTAGGCATTCTTTTGTGTATCTTTTGCTCTGCCCTGTTCTGCGGACACAAAAAAACACAGCTATTAACTTCAATTTAATGAAGTAACTAGAAATGAATCAACTCATCAACGATCGCCAATTGGCTTAGGGAATAGAAGCTCATTTTGGGGCTTGCTGAACTTTCTTGCAGAACGTCAGAACCGTAGTGAGTCCACAATCGTTTCCCTAGATTTTACAAAGGCCTTTTATAGAGTCTGGCATTGGCCCCTTTTAACCAAACCTATTGCATTTGGTCTCTTCCCTCCTTTTCTATTATGGATTGAAAGTTTTTTTATATGGTCGAAAAGTACGGGGTGTTTTAGTTTGCGCTATACCCGAACTTCACCTTATAAATACCGGTGTGCCCCAGGGCTCTGTCACCTCTCCATTTCTCTTCTTAATTTTTATTAATGATTTATTTTCCATTAATTTCGCTTACTCCTCTGATACTCCTGTGGGCTTCAAAGAGAGTGTCACATCTGTCAAATTATATTTCATGATTAGATCATTAAATAATGATCTTGGCAATATCCGCGGTTGGGGCAAAGTGAATCAGGTCGAATTCAATGAATCTATATCCCAAAGATGTCTCATTTCTTTAAAAAAAAAAATCCTAATTTTTCCACTCCCGTTTCTTTTAAAGGATCACTGATTTACAATTTACCGCCTTTATGCATTCTCGCCATTAATATTTCCAGTTAGTTAAGCTGAAGCAATCACAACTTCTCTGTTGCCAAAAAAATCATCGAAATGTGTTGGATTTCTGAAAATTTGTAAGAAAGTCCAACGAATCTAGCGCTTTTCTGCAAGTCATTCATCAAACCTAGAATCGAGTATATATATATCTGGGCCGGGGTTTGTGGGAGGTCATTAGCGTCACTGGATATTGTCGAAAAGAGAGCCTTCGAGCTCATTGGCGATTTGACAATAAATTGCCATCTCAACTCAATCGAGCACCGCCGCAACGTTGGATGCTTTTCGCTCCTTTATCGCTACGTACATGGTAAATATTCTGATGAAGTCTGTTCCCTTGTAGAATGAATCCTGCACGCAATACTTGCGCTGCATACTGCGCAGATCCTTTTACCCCTCAAATTACTCTCCATGATGATTTTATATCCCGTACTGTGCGATTGTGGAACAGTCTACCATCTCCTGTTTTTCCTTTGACAGACAATCTGCGATAGTTTAGGAGTTACATAAGTTTATCTCTTTCGCATTCGACAACCTGAGAAGTACTAAGCACATTTTTCACAGGATTTACATAGCGCCTATTACAATTCGGTTAAATACTATTCGACTTACCAAATTCCCAAGCGACATTATGGCAACGTCTGATGGATGGAATTTTATACGCTAAGCTGAAAGATCAAGCGTTCATACAATTTAATTAAAAATTATTGTTAGTCCGAGACCGGCAAAACGGAGCTCCAGTATCGGCGATTGTAGGAAAAAAGATAATTTACCCTAATTTTCTTTTTTTTTTGCACCCATACAGAGATTACTGCTGATGACATATAAAATTTCGGATTTATTTTTATTGTTTTCAAAATATCCTTCTTTTCAACAACAAGGTTATCATAACGCATTTCCGCCTTGATAGTTGCAGTTTCGGTGTGTGATGGTGTGAGAGAGTGATTCATAGTTTTATAGGTATACAGAAAATGATATGATGTCGAAGATATTTCAAAAAGGAAAATTTAAATTGTATAGAGCAGTTCAAACTCACAACCATCTTAGAATTACAGGGTGACCAAGAATTTTCGGTTTCAACAGAATCTTGATTCATATAGAAGCTTATAATTTTTGAAGTGCGGTTACAGATTTTGTTAGGGTATTGTAAAATGTATATTCAGACAAAGAAATTTAAATTTGTAGGTTAAGAATGAAAGGTTTCCTGCATTGATGAAAAAAGCTACAAATTTTGATTTAGAAAACAATGCAAATACGATTCGAGGGGGAAAATAATAAGACATTTGAGAGAAAAATGTATTAACTGTACAGTGGAAAGTTATCAGATTATATATGAGTCAAAACACTGTTAAAACTGAAAATTCATGGCAATCCTGTAATTTTAAGAGGGGTGATAAATTTGCAGTACAGTTTACAATTTTTCTTTTAACTATCTGCTCTATCACTCCATACCCTATTTTCCTAGACAAACTTAAAGACTGGGGAAGTAGAACAAGAATCAGTAACGATTTACTCAAATATAAAATAAAAAATGGCTCGGCTAGATGACGTAAGCGATGGGTAAGTCAGCAATGCCTCGCTTTAATATTTAACGATGCCTCGACCTGAGGTAAGGAAGGCCTCAATTTTTTTCTTAGAGCTTTACTGAAATTTTTTTCTTTAGAATTTTTATGTATTACTGGAGGCCGACAAAGGCAAGCATGAAGGTATTTTATCTCAAAAGAACTCAACTTAGAATCCAGAAATCTTGCACATGGGCTTTTTTTATAAAAAAAAAAAAAGGAAATTTAGGCTCGAGAATGGGAGAAACCGGGCAACTCCTTCATAGGCTTTCCACACAAAAATTTCGTTTTTCACTATATATTAGGGCACTGCCTAAGAAGACATAGATGTTGAGAATTGAAATTTGGTACAAGATATTTTCATAGCAATGCTAAATACCAGTTCAAAAATAGTCTAAATCGGGCAACCTCTTCTTGGTCCTGTCATACAAAATTTTGATTTTTCACTATATATTTTAACACTGCCTAAGAAGGCGTCGCCGTACAGATCTGAAATTTTGCACAACCCGTTCTCACAAAAAATAATAAAAATACTTCAAAATTCAAATAAATTGGGCAACCCCTTATTGGTGTTGCCATATATAATCAAGAAAAGGTTGGCAATTTTGTGGTCCACATTTGAACTTGCATTAGAAATTTTTAAAAAAACACCGTGTGCAAAATTTCAGCGCTGTACGTCGATGGTTTCTCAGATGCGTTCAGATATATAATGAAAAACCAAAGTTTTCTATGGCAGCACCAAGAAGGTGTTTCCCGATTTAGGCTATCTTTGAACATTTATTTACCATTGCTATGAAAACACTATGTATCAAATTCCAGTTCTCTACATCTACGCGTTTTTAGGCAGTGCCCTAATATATAGTGAAAAACGAAATTTTTGTATGGAAACGCTACGCAGGAGTTGCCCCATTGATCCCATTTTCCAAAGTAAATTTACTTTGTTCTAAGAAAGCCCGTCTGCACGATCTCTGGACTCTAAGTGGAAACGTTCTCGAGTTATCGTGGTATGACGTATGTTATATACATTTTTCCGCGTCTCTGTTGGCGTCTGCCACCACTTTTCCAGCATCCAATGTGTCTGCCATTATTACCATTAATCATGAAACTCTCAAGAAGGAGATTTCTAGTATAATAGACTGAAATTTATTGAAAATAATTTCAATAAATTACAAAATGCATTTTAATTGCAAAAACAAAATGATTGAACTTTTCTACCCAGCTATCAGAGAGGTCTCATCAGTATGGTTATCTCTGATCACCTACCATAGAAGTTCAATATTGGAGGTCAGATCAATTGCCCATATAAATATAATTTATAAAAAGTAAGTGGGACCTACAACATTGAACTTGTATGGTAGGCGATCAGAGATAACCATACTGATGAGATTTCTCTGATTGCATGGGTCGAAAAGTTCAATCATTTTTTGATAATTCTCACCTGCCAAACCAAAAATCAGCCTTTATTAAATCACGTAAATTTTTTTAAAGGCCTTCCAGGCTGGCTGCACTCTCCATCAGTGGTAGCCATGCAGAGTTCCTAGTAAATTATCAACAATGTTAAGAGACTATGATAAGATGGAAAATATTTTTTATGAAATGACGTAAGTATTTTGGTCGCCACGTCTCAAAAAAAATTAGCTTGGATTTCGTTCAAATACCATAATTTCCATAAATTTGTTCTATATGCAATTTTTTAACACCTTTGGATAGAAAACAATTTGGAAATTGTTATAACAGCTGAAGTTTATTGCCAAAAGGGTATAGGAATGTCGTCTTGAATGTTGAAATTTTCCAAAGAACAACAGGCCACTCCAGATGACGTAAGGTCATATGTAAATTATGCAGGCTTTCCTTTCGGAACGAGTGTACCGTATGTTGCGAAGGAGCTTTTTAACACCTGCCACGTAATCGTGCGAGTTTTCGGGAAGGATTCTTAGGCTAGATTGCTCGCACATAAAACCCATCATGTATGGCTAACAATTGCAGGCTTATCCTTTAGTTACGTCATCAAGCCGAAGTATTGGCTATTTTATATTCGAACGAGAATTTGCTGGCTTACCATGGGGTTACACGCCATAGTACAGCTTACATGCAAGCCTCCCTTCCATCGCGACTTTAAATTTGACAGCAGAAAGGAGCTCTCTTGATGTCTTCTTATCTTGTATGCATGCAAGTTCATTTGAAAAAATTCATTTAGACGTAAAGAAGACGAAGAAGCAGAATTAGAAAATAGAAGAAAAAGGAGAGGAGCTTACTAATTTCTTTTCCGCCATTTCAAAAACTGCATAATGTCAAATTGCTATTACTTCAGCTGTCATGATTTTTAACATGCAAGTTCGCTGAAACCTGAGCTGCCTGCATGCTAGTAGGGATTTTAAACGTACAAGAAGTATGGCAGTGGAAGTCGCATGCAAGCTCAACTATCTGGTGTAACCCCCGGGCAGATTTAGCACATTTAGCATTCTTTCATTCCTCTTCAGTATTAGGAATTAGGATATACAACTCCACATTCCTCAAAAATATTGCCGAATGCATTCTTTTCCTTTTAAAAAAAGAATGCATTACTTTGAGCTGCATTACTCTGAAATGCATTGTATTCATTGAAGTCTGTGTGAATTCACTTGCATTCACTTGCATTCAGCATTCACTTGAATTCAGTGAAATTATTCCATGAATATATTTTGTGATTAAGAATGAAAGAACAAATAAAGCACTTTTAAGCATTTTTTTGTTAAAGAATTTCAAATCAAAAGGAATTATTCCAGAGACCGAAAATAATGATTATTTTTCATTTGTTATGTGAAAAAATCATTTAAGGAGGAGAAGCAGATGAATTAAATTATGCGAATAAAATACATCTACTTTCATAATGTGGTAGAATTCGACAAATTAATTAATATTTGAAATTCTTTAAAAAAAATGCTTAAAAGTGCTTTATTTGTTCTTTCATTCTTAATCACAAAATAATTTCAAGTAATAATTTCACGGAATTCAAGTGAATGCTGAATGCAAGTGAATGCAAGTGAATTCACACAGACTTCAATGAATGCAATGCATTCTAAAGTAATGCAGCTCAAAGTAATGCATTCTTTTTCTAAAAGGAAAAAGAATGCATTCGGCATTATTTTTTTGGGGAATAGAATTCATTTAATTCCATTCCAATTCTTTAAACATACTTTGACTGCAGCTTCCAATTCGTTCATTTGATTGAAAAAATGTATAGGAATGCAGCTCAGAAATAATGCATTCTTTAACAACCCTGCCCCCGGGTTACGTCAGCAAGTCGAGGCATCGTCGATTTTATATTCGAGACAAACGTTACAGGGGTCCTATTCTTGAATAATGAAGGCATATTCCATATACGTTGAGCTGTCGAAACCATTCGAAATGAATGTGCATGTGGTATTCTTAAAATCCGTATTCGTTCTTTTCGTACGAAAACCATTCGTTATATAACAAATTCGTTAAAAACATTCATAATTCAGGAATAGGCCCCCAGATATTTCGTCTAATTGCCCAGTTTTTGTAGGTTATTAGTTTATTGTTTTAGTCTATGGTATTGTCTATATATTTTCGAATCACCCCGTACTCCCCAATGTAGTTTTATACCTTATATGAAATCATAGGGGTATACTAAGTTTGTCATTCCGTTTGTAACACCTCCCATTCATAATATTAAAATTTATTTTGATTTTTGCATGTCCGCCCGTCCGTCCGTCCGTCCGTCCGTGCGCACGATAAGTCGAGAAGCCGTATACTTAGAGAGCTGAAATTTTGTCCACGGACTTTAAAAAAAAAGTAAAATTAAGTGCGAAAATGAGACAAATCGGGCAACTCCTTCGTGGGGTTGCCATATAAACCTTTCGTTTTCCGCTATATATTTGGACACTGCTTGAGAACGCGTCGACATAGATAGCTGAAATTTCGTACATGATGTTTTTACTATATTAGCAAATAAAATGTCAAAAATGGACTAAATCGGGCAACCCCTTCTTGGTGTTTCCATATAAAAATTTAAGTTTTTTACGTATACTTTGAAAACGATCAGTCCAAGCCATTTTTATTGTACTAAAATTGGTTATAATCATTTTTTCTGTGCGACAAACCGTTCTAGAAATATTTGCGAAAAACAACTTCAAAATTTCATTTATTTCATTTATTATAGATATAACTGAAGCACAAGTGAGTTATAAATACTCTTAAGTATGTGCCTACTCTAACTAATTAGACTGAATAAAAAAAAATAAATTAAGTTTCTTACATTCTAAGCGAGAGTATTAATTTAAAGAAGAAAATACAAATTTCATTAAACGAAGAGAGAGAAAAAAGCATATGTATATGTTTAAAAAAGATATATAAGAATCCAGAAAAAAAAAATAGCTAAGTAAGTATTATAATATTAAAAATACAGAAAATAAGTACAAGAACAAGAAAGCATTGTTACTAAAAAAAACTAATAATAAAAAAAAAATGAATTACTTAATTTGTTAAACTACAAAAATGTTTAAAACATTCTGACCTGAATCTCCCAGTGACTCGAAGTGAACGTATGGTTAGAGGAAGTGAGTTCCAAAGTCTGACACCATAGACGAAGAAAGATCGAGAACTAATCGAGAGTCTATGATGGGGAGTTTTCAACAAAAGCGTTCTTTCAGAATGCAAAAACTTAAGTCGACTGCCAAGGTAATCCGGGTACTGCAATTTAAGGATCTTATATATCACAAAGCAAATACGGAATTTCAGATAGTTATCCAAAGTGCAACCAAGAATTTTCATCGAGTACCGCGAAATATGTTCAAATCTTCTAAGGCTAAAGACATACCGAGCACATGAGTTAAATACGACATTTAATTTTCTACGACTCGAGTAATCTAAGTGACAATATACAACGTCAGCATAGTTGATAATCGGTAGTAGTAAGCATTTCACAAGTCGAACACGTATAGTTTGTGGCGTATATGCTGAGTGACGCCATAATGCCTTTAGTCCACCATAGATCTTACCTACAACACCATCAAACTTGAATAGATCGGTGACCACGAAATTTAATACGGGCATTCATCTAGGGTATCATAAGAATTGGTCTTAGACCAATTCTAGCTTTTTTACTTGTATAAATTACTAATTAGTTATTTTGCTCTAAAAATCAGGATAACTTGTAGTACTTGTTGTTAACTGCCCACTACAAGTCTCCGATATTTGTTAGTTTTATTTTCTAAATTCTTTTTGTTAGTCAAATACTCATAAAATTCAATTTTTGCGGTAAAAACTTAATTTCAATATTAAATATATTCAAAATCGTACTCAATGCATTGAAGATATATTGTTTGCAAATATGATTGCTAAAAATTCTTCTCGACAGATGCAGTGACGGGCAATTTTTCTCTTTTGTTTTTAAAGACTATGTTGAAAAAAGTTTGTTTACCCATTTTGAATGGTTCCTGTTCGTTATTTATGTGAACTTTTTCATACTTTTCATAGTAAATTAAACTACATAATTTAATTTGATCATAAAAAAAAAATACTGTGCGTGAAACTGACGTATGTACATAAAATCTCAGAGAGCCTATAGTATCCTTATTCCAGTCGTAAACAGAAAAAAAAAACACGTTGTTGGTCAATATTTTGTGTTAAACTTAAATAAAAGACCATTAAATCATATATCATGGAATTAGCGGAAGGATTCGTGAAAGAGCAATTTTGGATGATGTATAAATTTATAATGTTTTATTACAAGCGCACAAATCCAGCAGATAAGAATGAAAAAAAAAAACGAAATAAAACAGAATTTCAACGACGAAAATATTATCAGCGTTGACCCCCTGTACCAAAAATATCATCCTGTTCGCATGTATATCCAGAGGAAAAATTGTGGTCAATGAATAATGGCCAATTTCGAATGTCCTTTCCGGTCTCATGCAGATATCCTGCGTATACTATATTTATATATACGCATCTACATACTCGTATATATAGTAAATGAATGGAAAGGTAAATGAGCAAATGCAGTTTAACCGTTAAAGCGACAGAATATTATTTTTATTATTTTTTTACATACTCCCTCTGGTCACGTATCATTTCATGTTTGGTTGCAAATATTGTGAAATATCAATAGTTTTCAGAAACGGTGGTTTTCATTTTTCAATTAATAATGAAAGAAAATACAAACTCCTTACTGACTGAATATCAAAGTGTAAGACTTAAAAAATAAATAAAAATTGCAAAAACTTGACCATTTATTTGTGCGCTTTCACGGGTTAATGCCCGTTGAAGGCATCTACGGTTTAATATACAAGGAAATATTAAGAAACAGAAGAGGCAAATGCATCTGCTATCAAGCACTCGTGCTCCTCCATGTCCAGGAAGAAGCAATTAGAGAGGAAATCTTTCTCTATCCGAAAGCAAACTGGAATTGAGGCAATACACAGCCTGAGTTTTTCACGAATGTGTTTTTTATTGATCTTCAATCTCGCAAAGAGTTTTCTTTTCGTTTTATAAATATTTTATAAATTTTGTTAGAAACTACTCCGCAAGGCGATTCAAAAATTCTTACTACTTAGAGAAGGTACTGTTCGACTAAACGACTCCCAAGGATTCGAATTGTTTCCCCCAGGTTCCCATCATGATCGAAGGCGTTTTTGTTTTCCCATTGATTTCTGACGATGTTGAAAACACATACGTGAGAAAAAGCGAAAAGTTTTGATGCAATACAATTGCATCAGGAATCTTGTAATGCCAGTTCCTGTCATCTTAAAATATTAATTTTAAGCCGGCAGCGAAAGCTTCATGTCGGTAAAGGAAAGGAAGAAGAAGGCATTATATGTAGATAAGTAGGCATTCTGTGGGAGTGGAATGTGTTAATTGAATTTTATTATAATATGGGAGAATGAATTTTAAATGAATTTTAAACTGGAAAAATAATTTTAAGTTTTCTGGTCAAATTCTGAAAGATAAATATATTGCATGCGACAATATATTGTGATTCGGGGTATTGGACACCTGAGTCACAACGCTGCCTCGCTAGCTCAATGGTAAGAGCAAGCGCCCGGAAATCGATAGGTCACCGCTTCAAAAACTAGGCGAGGCGGTTATTCTTAATTTTATCAACTCACAAACCTTTGACTAAAAAGTTTTGTGTCTGAAGAGCGCCTGATCTCTTGGGAGAGCCGTTCGTGACGAAAGTGTTTTAGGGTAGTACTCGTGGATGAATTTTAATTTTATTTTTTTTTTTATTTAGAATGAGTGACTTGGGAGCTTTCCGAGGGAGTAAAATTTTCTAAGCTTTTTGGGGATTTTGGGGTGGGAGTGGTGACTACCACCCTTGGGGTTGTCTAATTTGGGCCATATGTGGTATGAGCGGACATTCGAGATTCAAGAGTCGAGTCTAGCATATACTGGGTGAATCTATACCTAGTCTTCGACGGAAACAATCAATGCTAATCAACAGTAATGTATGCACCAAATTTATAACATTTTTGTGAATTCTCAATAAATCGGTCCCGCATTGTAGATATCATAGCAAATTTATTCGTGTGTAAATGCTGGCTTCTTTCGTTCTTCTTATCAAATCGTATAAATCGCATAATTTCAGTAAGGTCACTTCTGCACATTATTTTCCTCAATTATGTGACATCCAAATTTACTGCTTCATATGCACCGAGGGCATATAGCCCAGCAATAAATGAATCTAGTTTTGTAGAATTTAGCACCCACTTAGTCCCCAAAAACCCTAAATGCTGCGACTTCTGTACATTTTATAATATGATGCATTATACGTTGATCAATGATAAGAGAAAAAGCCGTCTTTATTATATGTTGTTTAGTTGGAACTGACATGTTCCTAAAAATATTATGAACTGGTGTCCTGCCAGGCTTGGCAATTCTATCTATTTCTTCCCAAACAGTTCCATCGACCGCATTTTCGATGCGTTGGTGTTCTACATCTGTCTCACTTTCGGATATTAATAAAAATCTCTTTCTTTTCTGCCCTGGACGGTTATATATAATGTTTTCCTCTTCATTATCGCTGTCTGACTCTAATACACATCTTGTAAGTAGCGCTTTATCTCTAATCCATGTTTTTTTTTTTTTTCAGTTGCAGAAATTTGTTGTTCATCTACACTCTGAACACTCTTCTTCTATGTCTATTATTTCTTCTAAGTACTTTGCAATTTTGTAACATTTTGACATTTTTAGCGCAAATATCCACCACAGAATAAAAAAAAAACAATTATCCACCACAAAACATTACCATAGACATACTATAATAACTATAATGAATGAGCAAGTAAAATAAAATTTTGCAACGCCTAGCTCGAATATGAAACGACGATGACTCGACAATACTTCAACTTGCTGACGTAATCAAAGGGTAAGCCAGCAATGCCTCACACCAAAATAAAATCAATAATGCCTCGCCCTACTGTAGAGAAGCTTTCAATTTTTTCTCAAATTTTACTGGAAATTTTTTCTTTAGAATTTTTATGCATTATTGGAGGTTGACAGCAATATAAAATCAACGATGCCTCGACCTAATATAGAGAAGCCCTCAATTGTTTCTTTAGAATCCGACTTTGAGATAGGCGTTAGTTTGCACTGATTTTATAAATTTAAAAATATTTTCTCCACCGGTCAAATTGACCGACCACGGTAGGTAGGACACAAAATAAATATTTCTTGGAAAAATGAAAAGAAAATTAGAAGTAAATACCGACGAATATATTGTATGTTTATTTTAAGAAAAGTCATATAGTTTGATAGCGATATTATGGCGATTAAATATGTGTAAATTGTGCAAAAGTTCGAAAACGGTCAATTTAGACCGGCACTGGTAGGTTTCGTGTTAAAGCTCATATCTCCAAGCTATGTACCTACTGAGAAAAAAGTAATTTTCGGTGTTTTTTAACTCACTGAAGAGATCTCTCTGGAATGTAAAAAGCTCAAAAATTAATTACGAATATGAAAATTTTCAGCATGCTACAATTTACCAAAGCGAAAAAGTGGCTAGGATCGATTATAACATTTTTACTTAGTTGTTAAATAAAATTTCACTGCAGGGACGTTTTTTTTTTTTGCTTTGTTTGTTTGTTTGTTTTGTAAATATAATTTCATATGCACGGTATTTACCTAACAAAATACACACAGAAAAATAATTATAACAAACAGAGGACCATTAGTAATTAGCTTAAGTGTGAGAAGTTAAATTAAACCTCGGTAATTACGACTAATTAAATCTAAGTTTTCTTTAAAAATCACCCTAAGTTATTATATGCTCGCATTGTAATAATGCCTTGCATGGTAAAAGTCTTTCACCAAACAAAGGTAAAATTTTGTATGTCGCTTAAATTAACCGACAGCAGCATATTGTGTTTCAAGCTATGCAGATACATATGTATAAACACATACACGATACCTACTCTCTCTCTCATTTGTGCCGCTTTTAATTGCCCATGAACATCAAATATTTATTTGAATCCCCTTTAGACACGTACGTGTAAATCCAAATCCATGCTAATTACGAGGTAAACAACATAGATCGTATCATTGAAATAATGCAACGAAGTTATGTATATTATTCGCGAGAGTTCTCCCTTAAAATTACATTACCGACTACCCTGTACAGACCTAGCCTACCATCATATAACCAGAAAGGTAAACTCTATGCTGCTATTAACTATGTGAAAATAAACTCGTTTGTTGCTACGTGCTAGATTTCATTGATACAATTCAATAGAAGCTAATTTTTGTGTACACATAAGCCAGAGAAGGTTTACTGTGAGTTTTGTATGGCACCCCATTCATCCAATCCATCCATCTATCCATTCACCCCAAAAACAACCCATCACACCCTCATGGTTATTTGCAACATGAAAGATGGATAATAATGAGCTCAATGCGGTTTTATGCTCAGCCAACTTCATGTCCATCTGGAATATGATATCGATTTTTTCCCTTAAAATAAATCTGATTCTGGGATCTTAAGTAGGATGCAAAATACCTTAGCTGCTTCCGCATAAAGACTTTTAGTCCTCGGCATCTTATCCGCAAGATATTTACAGTATAGCAATCAAATGATGTGGAAAATTGATGTCTACCCAAGCCATTACACGAACGACCCAGGATTACCATCATTATGCTTTCTCTGAATCTCGCCTATACAGATCCCGAACCCCTAGCTTTTCAGATACCCAGAGGATTGCAGAAGCCACAGGAATTCAGTGTTATATACTCTAATGCGGTTGGGAATATTGCATTATGGTGGAGAGGAAGTGTCGAAATCTTTTGTGAGGCTTTCGCCTCTATTGCGGATACTAACATTGACTTTGAAGATAAATTACCGAATAGCGATAGTCATGACTCACGACGACGCGCTAGAGACTTAGCTACATCCTGCGAAAGCTATTTTAAGTGACTTGGTGAAAATTTTGAATTTCCTTCTAAAAACGTAGAGGCGGATTTTATGAGGTGTTAAGAAAGAATGGGTGTGAAATGTGAATTTAGGTCAACAGATTTAATGGTTTCATGAACATCATGTTTGTGTGATGGTAATTACTTCAGTTTTACGGTTACGAATGAATTTTTTAATTGAAGAGGTCTGTGAAAAATATGTATGAATTCATCGTAAATATGCATGTGCTGCATAGAGGGTAGAAATTTAAGTAGCACACTATAGGAAGTCACTATGTATACATATAAACTACCATCAAGTCCAAATCAGTTTCAATGAGCGCAAAATGTTAAGTCATGATTGATGCCAAGTCTAGCACTTGTGCCTTTTTCTAAGTCCTAATTAAAATTCAACCTAAAAAGGTCAATCAGAGCATGACTCTTAAGAGCAATTAATGACTCTAATTTTTACCACTGATGATTTTTTTCGCCTTTATTTTTTTTTTATACATTTGTTAATGTCGAGTCAATGACGCGCAGAAAATAACCACGCATAAGAGGGGAATTTTGATTATGAGAAAAATCCTTTTTACGAAAAAGAGTATATTTTTTCTGGAATCTGGATAATTTCTGAATGTTTGTTTTTTCTTTTAAAAATACTTACGTACTTTTGTGCAAACATAGGGGAGAATTTATGTAAACGAGGATATGGTAAAATGTGTTTAACCGTAGAATCTACACCATACCGGTACCTTCTTGGTTTATATACCAAAGGTATAAATGTATACCTCCTTGTTATTGAGAACAAATTGTATTGAATAGATGTGTGGTGTGAGATTTAATATAGGATGTAAGATAGGAAAAAAGGGAGATAACACGAAAAGAAGTGTGCTTATAGTTATTTTACTATCGCGATCCTGGCAACACATTCACTTACACTCTGGGGTTTGAAATGTACATATGTAATTAGCTTTAGCAAACTATAGAATTTGTGAAATTTGCTGAGTTTGGTACATAATAACGGTACATCAACAAGATAAATTTGTACTTGAGTATGGAAGATCTTGAGTTGGAAGAGGAAGTGACGGAAATAGAACTAGCAAAAAGTTTGATTTCAAATGTATTTTCATTTGAATTGCTGCAAAGAAAATTCAATTTGTAACAAATATCAAACTTTTTTCTGTTGACTTTAAACATATTGTTTAGTTTTTTATACGTTTTTCATACAATTTGGAGTTTTTCTTTCATTTCATGCTTTTAGAAGATCTGCGGCCTCCACCATGCATGTTCAGATAGTATATTGCTGTCTGAAATCCATTATACATGGTGTTTCCAGATAGGAGGTCACTAGAGCAGGAGGTGATAGTATTCACCGAGACTAACAACAAATTTCATGGCAGGGGCTGGGGAGGCGGTGCAATATCAACCGTTTAGGAGTTACAGGGTGATTAAGAAAAAAAGCTAGTTTTTCATAAAACACCCTGTATCTTAAAAAGTATAGGGAATATGGTCGCAGTTAAGAGCTCATTGTATGCAGAGCTTCATGGCCTTTCCAACGACTGCTCAATCTCATATAGCTCTAAACCTATTCTAAAAAGCTATTCTCAAACCTAAATCTGTTCCCTAAGTGACTGAAAACTCGTCATTTAAAAAAAAAAAAAATCGGGTAATTTTTGGTATGACATGAATAGGTTTTCAGCTAATATCTCTTTAACAGCTGCAGATAGGTCAAATTAAAGCGTTTTTAGAGTTTTTACAAAAAAAAAAAGTTAATTTTAACGACCGTTTTACAAAAAAAAAAAAATATATATAGAGGTAAAATTAAAAAACAGTAAAAAATTCCAAATATTTTGTGTAGACCATCGTCGCTCCTAAAAGGAGGGAGTATGGGGCTAGTTGAGCGGTCTTTGGAAAGGCCATGAATTTCTGCATAAAATCAGCTATTACCCGTGACTATGCGCCCAGTACTTTTTAAAATACAGGGTTTTTCTTCTTATTAATCACCCTGTTACTCTTAAACAGTTGATATAGCCCACCCCCCTCTTTCCACTCTTACCATACAATTTTTTGTTAGCCTAGGTGAATACTGTCACCTCCCGCTCTATTGGTCACCCTGTATGTAGCCTTATACGAATGAAATATATTAAAAATACTTTTAAATTAAATAAATTTCGTAAATAACCCCCTGATTCTATATAAGAGACTTTTAAGAGATCTCTTAACCTCTTAAATTTAGCAAGTAGGAGATTTTAGCAGAGTTAGTATTCTACATAAATTTTTGTGGAAAAATATTAACTTTAAGAGATTAAGAGTGTTTGGAGAATCTTTCAGTCAGCCCAGCTTTAAAGACGTTTACCTTTGAAAGAAGCAAGAAGAAGGAGAAGATGCATTATTTTTGGCTAGATGATGATGGAAATATGGCCAACCCGCAGGTACCTAGAACGAAACACGCGGATTTTGCTAAACATCACAATAATTTGGCTACGCTGCAGTTCATTATATGATTAGCTAGGTTATAATTGGGTGCGTCCTTAAACAAGTTTCATATATCGATATAAAAAAAATAATTGTATGATAAACTCACAGCAGGTAATAACAATTGAGGTTATGAATACCACAGGCGTCGTTAGGTCCAATAGGATTTTCGTATAAACGCGTACCAAAAAAATTAATTGATGTCAAAACTTTAAAGTGACGATACCATTGTCAAGTAATTGAGATTATCGTTACTTTAAAGGCAAGCAATTTTAGCATGCTGAAACTCTATACAGACACAGAAATAGCAAACGGATCCAAGTCATATTCCTCAGAACTATGCTCTGTCATCGGCTCAAACTATATAATTATTTTATATTTCACAAACTTATACACATTTATATAATATATACAAATTATATAAATACGTACTTACTTTATAGCATTTTTATCGAAAATGTCGGTGTTTTAAAGAACACAATTCCTGCAACTATCACAATAAGAGATTTAAGCGTACCCAGGTGAGGAACTCTTATGTTAAGAGATATTCGACAGATATCTGAATTTCCTAGAATACCAAATCTCTTAAAAAAAAAACATCTCCACAAAAGTTAAGAGATCAGCTGTGTCTACTGGGTTTAAAGCGAGTCTATTCCCTCTTAAGCGATTTCGAGATAATGCAAAAAAAAAACTTATTCTTAATTTATACATCAACAAACCTAAATTTCTGAATGTTCATATTATAGTCCACCATTATGAAAACTAATATTATACGTTTCATAAATTAAAAGCAACACCGTTTTTCACAATTCTAATGTTTAATTTGGAATAGAACCATTTTTTGTTGCTCACCTCTTGGAATCGATGAATTTTGAAAATAAAAAGGTTTAGTAGTAAATATATTTGAGTGAATTAAAATAAATAAATTGTTTCAATTCTGCCTGACTATTACTTATTAGAAGAAATAACATGAAATAAAATTATCGCAAATTCAATTTGTACTTTAAGAGTAAATTTTATACTCTCAAAGCCATTTCTTCATTGGTTGTATGCACGGAGGCCATAGCGACCTATTGCGCTGTCCTGCTAGAAGCTCATTCACCAAAACCTTCCTGTCCTCTTAATGAACCGCATCAGATAGAATGGCAGATCCTAGATAAACTATACGAATTATAATATATTAACAGATAGTAAACGAGATTTAGTAAAATCAAGTGAATTGCATTAGTAAACACTGAACTAGATTTCATGAGTAAACCATGCTGAAATGCAAAACTAAATAATAAAATAATATATACGTCAAGGAGTCTAACTCTGGACTACTCCTAAGCTATCCAAACGCAACCACATCCGACGTACCTGCGCATATTATGCGGATTGCAACTTTTCGGGACAACCATTGACAATATTTCTTCACTCAAATGCAGAACTATTCTAAGTGTAATTCAGAAAAATTTTCATATTTTGTCTTGCATGTCAAACGACGGAGTCCATTGATTTTGTCTTCATAAAAAAAGATATGTCTGTGCGTATTGCGTGTTAAACCTACAATTTTCCCCGAATTGTTCATGCCAAATGAGGTTTTTTCTAGGTATTCAGAACACCTTATCCAGGCATTACAAAATTGAGGATATGGCCCCAGTTTTACCTAACTCAATTGGTAAATGCTCTGACTTCAGGCCGAAGGATTGTAGATACAAGACTAACCACGATACGGTCCTCCTATCTATCTGCTCTCCCATATAACCAATTAGACTAGGTTAGGTTAAACTAAGAGTAGGGGTGATTAGGACCCTGCGAATATCGCGACCAGAGTTGTTGTTCATCTATTGTGTCCTTTCCTAGATTGGTTATGCTAAATTCAACCCTTTCACGAGCTCGACTATAGTCTTTGGAGTTAGCTCGCTAATTTAATTAGGAGAGATAAATGCTTCTTCAATTATTTGCAACCTTAAAGCTGCAAGCGCGGGACATTCACTGATTTTATGGTTCGAGGTTTCATCTTCGTATACTCTATATTACCCTACTTGTATATATATATAAATACACTCACCCCTCTCTTTTAGCGGCACCCGCATTTCTACTCCAACGAAATGGAGAAAAATTGTCAGTCTTCATAGGAACATTTGTAAGATTTTTACGGTGAGCAGAAGCATGCTTTAACCCAGAAATCACATATATGAGAGCAACTAAAAATTTCCTCCAATACAGTACGCTTCTGTTAATAAGCGAACAAAAAAATCTGAATAGACACAATTAATGGCCTCGATCATTACCCCTTTTGTTTTAACTCAATTTGTATCCTTTCGAATAATAAACCGTAGAAAATTATCCAATTAATTATACATATAACCCCTTAAAAAGGACAATTACCCAGATTATTAAGTTAGCCGTACCACCATCTGCATTTTATTGTTATCCTCGTCCTGACTGAGAACTTCCATTCCCCATACACATACACATTTATATTTTCAATAAAACTGTCACCAGCTCTGATAAAACTCTTTGTTTCGAATAAATAGAATTCAATAACTGACTGGAATCTGTAAGAAAGGCATTTAAAAGGGGGTGGACATCAGACCCATTTAAGCATTTCTCAAATAGAAAGAGTATAAAAGTATATCACAACGGGGGTCTACCCCCACCCCCTCCATTTCCAAATTCAGTATAGTGGTAGAATTTGAAAAGGACGAATTCTCTCCGAGCATTATTTCAACTTCATTCTTGTATAGAATTTTTAAATTATCATTCACAAGATATCTAGGTCGATCCGCAGCCACCATTTCAATTGTTCCACCATGGTGAAAAGGACGAAACCTCAAGGAAATTGAGAATCATAATGCTCTGTGCTTAATGGTGCAAGCAAAATGACTACGTATAAATACCGTAAAATAAGGCAAAATTATGGTTTTAAGTATATTCCAACTAAAGTCAAATTGGGGTTTATGTCCAATGAGGCATTCATAATTAATAATCCCCGTTGATGGTTCCGACTGTAGACTGAAAACTGTAGTTACATACTATAGGCACTATCTCTACATGAAATATAGAGGAAAAGGGAATAAGACAATCGCTACTCGGGAAAATCAATTCAAAGATGAGAATGTGATATAAAAAATGTTGAGTTATGAAGAGGAAAAAAATCGGTTCTTATTGGTCGAGAAATATAAAGACAGATAGACGAGATTTTGCTTTATCGATGCTATAAATAATCGTCAATGTGAACTTACCACGTAAAACTACCAATGAAACTATCTAATGTTCGCGTGTAGGTACAATACCAGTAGCTAAAAGGATAATTAGTTGGCATTGGCATATGAAGAGTGTTAAAATGGAAGCCCAGTGCGATACATGCCATATGCTCCATAGAATAGAAGTCGTGTGAATTGATTACAAGGTTACAAAGTGAAATTCAATCGATCGAAAAATCATACGCATTGCTGTACATGTATGCTGTACGATATCTGCTCGTACATATACAACGGAATATAATATATGTATCTAAGAAAATCTATTTCGATTCCTACAGCATGCAGTGTTTGTTTATGGATTCCACAGCACCGGTATTTATTGAGTTCCATTTTATGTTCCTCATAAATGTATTCAAAGCTTGTTTTAGTTGAAAGAGCCTTCAGGTTGATCCTGATTCCAACTTGCCGCGGTGGTGATGGATGTGTTTCCAATAAATTTGGATTTTTTTTTATTTTCATTTTTTTTCTTAAGGCTTAGAAACGGATTTGAGAGCACACAAAGTTGTTGGATTTAATCAACTTTAGTGAACAGTAAGTAAAAAGGATTGGTCTAAATTTACAGTTGCTATAATTTAAGCAGAAGACAACACTACAAGTACTAAACTATCTACAAAAATATTTAAAAATTAGAGTTGAGTAGAGCTGAGTTTTTAGAAAATTTTAACGATTAGTAAAAGAATTCGGAATACTTAAGTTAATTAAAAATTAAATAATTATAGCTAAGATATATAGAAAAGCATAAAACTTATATTTACACCCATCATTCCATTTACGCGGATTGATCCTTCCACGTTTTTTTTTTATAAAAATCGCATTAATAGACTCAGTTTACACAGAACGGGTTTTAACCATCTTCTCCATATGCTCCATAGAATAAGAGAAAATGTTTTCTGGCTACACGAATTGATATCAAAATTTATGTTCTTGCCACATGCTTTTTATAAGACTCATCCCAGGTAACAAAATGGAACATGTTCTAATAATATATACTGATTGGACACAAATGATCGGCTCCAAATCGGTAAAGATCATTGAATTTCGGTAAAAGTATTCCACTGGATATGAACAAAATATATTTTGAACATGCAAAAATTTATGGCGGTTTCTAATGAGTAATTTTGGTATTTAGTTAATGCTTTTCCAATTTTATATTAATTTGAAAACGTTTCGAATATGGGTTTCATCCATATCTATTTAATATCGTTTTGAATTAGTTTTGAATATTTTTTTATGTGGATGCTCATTTATATCAATTTTATATCCTTTAGAATATGCTCTGAATATATTCTTTCGGATATGCACCGATAATCGCATGATCATTTTTAACCGACGTAGGAAGATTTCGCTCGGCACGGAACCATATGACTCTAATAAAAAGCATATGGAAAGAATATGTTTTTTGATATCAATACGTGTAGTTAGGAAGCATGTACTCATATCCTATGGAGCCGAGTGATCTTCGGACCTCGGTCAAAAATAATCGTGCGATAATCAGTGGTAATAGTGAATATCTAAAAAAAAACCATATTAAGAACGTATTCGAAAGGATATAAAATTTATAACTTTTTAATTTTTGCGATACGATAAAAATTAAACACACACACTTTAGTTTTTTCTCTTTTCAAATTTCAATTATTTCTTTATTTTTACAATATTCGAAAATTTACTTCTGTCCTTGCTCAAATTATATAAGTCATAAATTATCACCACGACGAGTTAGACTCTAAGCTCCTCTATCGGATATTGAAATAAGTAACGCTCCTCTAGCGTTTCGTTCATTGACAGCAGACAGTAGGTATTGGCATCGTAACAGCTTATTGGAAGCCACGGTATACAAAATAACAAGATGACTATCCGGCACCATAGATTCGCCATTTTCACTGTTAGTCGATTCGCATGACGCGTTTCTTAAAACGTGAAAAATATAAAGTTCATATTTATGTAAATTTATTCGACTGGATCCATTTAAAATCTTAAAATAAGTACCATTTTACTTTCTAAACATAAAGATAAATTGAAGGAAGATTATTAGAATTGTTTTCTACATTCTAATTTGCCACTAACCCCACTTTTTACACTTCGTTATGATGCTTTGTAAATTTGCCTTCTCTTTTATAAAATTATCATTACTACTAAATAATCTCACTATAGAAATAATAGAAAGATCTTAAATAATAAATTAAGAGCACAAATTATAAATATTTCAGTCTTATTTTGTACTTTTTTATCGATAAAACTTTCGTGGCACTTTGTTTTGATCCGAACTGATTTCTCAGAAATTAGTTTTAAACTAACACATTCAATGTATATTTATGGTAAGAAACTCATATTATATTTATTATAACATTTTCAATGGATCCAGTGGAATAAATTTACATAAATATTAGCACTTTAGTGTGACGTCACACGCATTTGACAGCCCGGACAATCATACCTTGTTACTCTGTATATCGTGATTGGAAGCTACACTTTGTCCAGTCTACACGCTTCAGCTCCAGTTGGTGTACGTTCGGCCACTCTACTTGGGCCCACACGCTTCAGTTTCAGGTTGTACTTTAGGGGCTTTTAGCAGACACCATGGCTGATTCGAGAGGAATTTTTTGTGTTGCTACGTCATAAGGTGACTAAAGTCATTTCCAGCGAATTTGTTTTGAGTTTTTCGTATTTTATTGACTGAAATACGTTTTGAATATATTAAAATATTTAACCAAACATTAGATTCTTCGTTTAAACTATTTAGCGAAAAGTAATTATGTGCTAGTGGGAAAGCAAAGAAATTTTCAAATAGAAATTTTTTTCACCTTGTTAATCTTTGTATCATAGGCAAACACTGTCTCAGGGAGACAACTGAGACACAACTTTGAGCAACCGTCTCAGATGTGTTAGTTCAGACCAATCAGGTGATTTCCCAATTTTGGCATTTAAATAATTTTGACATCGAAAATAGATAGTAATAAATTGAGGAAAGTATCGTCAATTTATTCAAATAGGTTTAAAGTATTTAATTAGTTATTAAAACAACAAAACCACGGAACGTAGTCAACTGAGTCAACTGAGGCAAGAAAATTCAGTTTCACTTGTCTCAGTTGCTCAATGGTTGCGTTCGATTTTTGTAGCTCAATATGGAACTGAGACAGTTCACCGAAAGTCCAGTCTCACTGAGCCAACTGTGACTTCTGTTGAAAACAAAACAAGAAAAAATTTAAGTACATGAAATTTAAAGTTTTCTAATTATGCAATTTGATTTGTGTTCATTTTAGTTCGGTGTGTACTATTGAAATTATTGAAATGTAATTTAAGTAAAATTTTATTACTAAACATATCAAAAAGGTACGTATGATTTTCATAAATAGCTTGATAATATCCGTTGATAAATAAATTTTTTTTACTTTATTTTAGAATATCAATTTTTAACTATGGATTACAAACATAAATCGGGAGCAAAAAAGCGTAAGGAAAAGGTTTTGAGAGAGCAAGAGAGAAATAAGAATCAAAAATCTCTAGAAAATCTAGGGTTTGTAGTGAACAATCCAAATACAACGGCAAATTTATCAAATTTTGATGATAGTATCAAAGAAAATAATGAACAAGAAGTTCAAGTTGACCATCAGCAAGAACAAAATATATCTGATGTCGTAAATGATGATTTTCAGTCATGCGATGTTACTGAAGAATCTGAAGTTCCGTTAAGCTTGCAACAGGTATTAATTGATTCTTATGATATAGGTGTAATTGAAACTGTAGTATTTAAGTAGAGCAGTTCAAAATATAGAAATGTAGTTAAGTTAGATGTAATTGCCAAAATATTAGACCTGGCAATATTGGCTTAAAGATAATCATAAATGAGACGTCACTGCCACGACCACCGGCCCCCGTCTCTTTTTTAATACTAGCTCGTGTAGAGTTCGCATCACCTTAACATTCACGTACTAATAAATTAAGTATTCATTGAGTCAAGTGCTTTTAATTAAATATAATATTACATGGCGCAGTCGAAGCTGGAATAAAAAGTGCAACTACAAGTAAATAAATATTTTTTCTATGGGAATTGTGAAAATTCCTAACCAACAAAAGAGCAAAAAACCACGCGGAAGGCCTCCTAAGCAAATCAAGTACTTATTTATCAGACAAATGGACCACATAAAACCAGTTGATAAATTGGACCTGGATGGAAACATTCCAGAAAATTGGCGCAAATTCCGTCAAAATTTCGAGATATACAGTGCGGCGATCGAACTCGAGAAAAAATCGGAGGCAGTGCGAGTAGCGGTATTCCTTAATGCCCTTGGACCAGATGCTGTGGAAGTTTTTAATTCGTTTGAGCTGGAAGACGAAAAAAGATCAAATTACAAAGAAGTACTTCAGTCATTTGATGATTTTTGTAAAGATAAAGCGAACGAGGTATATGAAACCTTCATGTTTCACAGCAGACATCAGATGGATAAAGAGCCATTCGATAATTACTTATTGGACTTAAAGAAGCTAGTAAAAAAGTGCAATTTCGGAAATATGGAATCCAGAATGCTACGCGACCGAATAGTCTTTGGTATAAATGACAGGAGCCTACAAAAAAAATTATTGGAAACAGACAAGCTGAATCTAGAAAAAACAATAGAGCTAGCAAGAGCATCGGAGGCAACATCCAAGCAAAGTAAAGAAATGCAAGGTGCTGGACCGAGTAAAAACATAGAAGAAATTTCCTGGGATCGTCTTCAAGCGCAAAGGAACGCACATAGAAAGAATGGTAACTCTGTATCTAGATTTAGAAAACAAAATGTTAATTTCAATGTACAAAATAATTTTAGCAAACCCAAAAATGAACAGATGAGAAATGTAAACATTAGGAAAATGTGTCAGTCGTGTGGCCAAGCTCATAATCACGGAAGATGTCCAGCGTATGGCAAAAAATGCAACGCTTGTCATAAATGGAATCATTTTGCGAAGGTTTGTCGGGCAAAGCAGGTGCGTGAAATTCAAACTACTAATTTAGAAAAGAGTTTTGATAATCTCTTTATTGATAACCTTGGAAATAATAGTATTTGTAGTATAAAAAATTCTAAATGTGCATGGTTCCAACTGATCAAAATACAGTCTGAACGTATAAATTTTAAATTAGATTCAGGTGCGGAGGTTAATGTTTTACCAATCAAATATTTTCATAAATTTAAAGGTATTGACGTCAGAAAGAGTTGCATAAACTTGGAAGCATATGGTGGTACGCCTATTAAAATATTAGGTGCCGTGCAATTAACTTGTGAAGTAGGAAAAATTCAGTCATTGCAAGAATTTTGCTTGGTTGATTCGAACACGTACCCAATTTTGGGCTTACAAGCCTGTATCGACCTCAATTTATTAAAGCGTATTAATAATGTAAATATAAATTCCAAAGATGAGCTAATAGGAAAAAATAAGGAGGTTTTCGAAGGTGTCGGTTGCTTCGCCGAAAATTTTAGAATTCAACTCAAAGAATCTTATACACCGATCGTAAGGCCAGCTAGAAGAATTCCGCTAGCCCTCAGAAATGTGCTAAAAATAGAATTAGATAATCTCTGTAATAGAGATATTATTGAACCTGTTAACGAACCCACGGAATGGGTTTCAAATATAGTAATTGTAGAGAAACCTAACAAAAAGATTCGCTTATGTCTTGATCCGCGGGATCTAAACATAGCAATTAAAGACCAAATACATTACATCCCTACATTTGAGGAATTTACTGCGAGGTTAGCTAACAAGAAAATATTCACAGTCCTAGATTTAAAGGAGGGTTATTTCCAAGTAAAGCTTGATATAGAATCGAGTAAACTCTGCACGTTCGTAACACCATTTGGGTGTTACCGATTCAAAAGGTTGCCATTTGGAATAAAAATAGCTCCTGAAGTCTTCCAGAAGATAAATGAAACCAACTTTGTGGGAATACCTAACGTAGTTATATATATAGATGACATATTAATAGCGGCAGAGACAAAGGAGGAGCACGACCAGATTTTAGAAAAGGTATTAGAACGTGCGCGAGAAAAGAATATAAAATTTAATGAAAATAAGGTACAGTACTGCGTCTCACAAGTAAATTATATGGGACACATAATATCAGGTGAGGGAATAGAGATTGATAAAGGTAGAATAAAAGCAATTGAAGCATTGGGTCCACCTAAAGATAAAAAGCATTTGCAAAAATTATTCGGGGTAATAAATTATATGCGGAACTTCATTCCGAACCTTGCTAATATATCAAAACCCATGCGCGATCTTCTGAAGAAAAATATAGTCTTTCAATGGTTACCGCAACATGACCAATGTTTGGAGGATATTAAACAAGAAATTATTAATGCACCGACTCTAAAAATATTCGAAGCCAATAAAAGGTTATCCATTCAAGCTGATGCATCTCAACATGGATTAGGTGCGTGTTTGATGCAAGAAGGAAGGCCGATTTGTTTCGCATCCCGAAGCCTCTCGGATGCTGAAACCAATTATTCGCAAATTGAGAAGGAACTGCTGGCGATTGTATTTGGTTGTCAGAAGTTTCATTCCTATATATACGGGAGAGACATTATTGTAGTTACTGATCATAAGCCATTGCTTGGTGTAATGACTAAGGATATAAATAAAATCCCCTCGTCCAAGTTACAACGGATGAAATTAAAGCTTTTGAAGTATAGGTTAAATCTAAAATTTTCTCCGGGCAAATACATCCATATAGCAGATTACTTGTCAAGGAATCATTCCGAAGACCAAGAAATAGAGATTCCAGAGCTTAATGATGTCATACATTCACTAAATATTAGTGATAGTAAGAAGAAGCTATTTGTTAAAGAAACTTCAACAGATCCTCTGCTTAAAGAATTGCGAGAAACCTTAATCCAAGGTTGGCCTAATTGTAAAAAAGGGCTACCCGATACAATGCGGTATTTTTGGAAGTTTAAAGAAGAATTAACAACAGAAAACGGTCTTGTATTTTTAAATAATCGAATTTACGTACCAACCACTCTTAAAGAGTACGTGCTAAATATTCTCCACCAACCGCACCTTGGAATCGAGAAGGCGAAGGCACGTGCCAGAAGCCTGGTTTTCTGGCCAGGAATCAATGCAGACATTGAAGAGAAAGTAACAGCGTGTCAAGTATGCCAACGATACAGAAATACTAATGTAAGAGAGCCTCTATTGCCACATGACATACCGATGTTCCCATTCCACAAAATTGGCATGGATATCATGGAATTTAGTGGGAAATCATTCCTAGTTTTGTGCGATTATTTTTCGAAATACCTAGAGATTGTCCCAATTAGAAACAAGTCAGCTTCGGAAGTAATAACAAAACTAAAAACAATTTTCTCAACCCATGGGTTACCTAGAATAATTGTAGCAGACAACGTCCCGTTTGGTGCATTCGCGTTCTCACAATTTTGTGAAACCTCCGACATCGAATTGATAACATCTAGTCCGCGTTATCCACAGTCGAACGGATTAGCTGAGCGCATGGTTCAGATTTCGAAGCGCCTAATGCAGAAATGTTATGATACTAAAAACGAGCTTTGGTTGGCATTGCTAGAGTATCGCAACACACCGATCAAGCATATAGGCCTCTCTCCAGTTCAACTAATGATGGGTAGGCAAACTCGGACATTAATACCGGGAAAACATGAAATGTTTAAAGTTAATGGCAATGAAGACATACACGTAAAATATCACAAGAAGACTGCACATTTCAAGAAATATTATGATAGGCGTACCAAGATTAGGGAAACAAACTTTGAGAAGGATGATCATGTTTGGTTTAAAAACGGTAAAACATGGATCAGAGCCACTATAAAAGAAAAAGACACAAGCCCGCGTTCATACTGGATTGAACTTCCAGATGGGACCATAATCCGACGAAATACGTCAGTATTAAGGAAATACAAAGAGCAAACATAGTACTTTATAACAATGTAATGCTGTATGAGCTTGGTCACACAACAATAATTAAAGATGTCAATTTAGAATAAGCAAAATCAAATGAATTAATAGACTCTTGAATTAATTAAAAAAAAAAAAAAAAAAATTTATTTTGGAGAGAGTAAAGCATTGTTAAATAGTTTTAGAATTGTAATTCCAAATTTTGGCTTTATTATAATTACTATTAAATACATACATTGTTACGTAACAACTTCTATAGGTATATAACTCTACACATAAATAAATTCTTCCAACTTTAAAGGGGGAGGTGTAGTATTTAAGTAGAGCAGTTCAAAATATAGAAATGTAGTTAAGTTAGATGTAATTGCCAAAATATTAGACCTGGCAATATTGGCTTAAAGATAATCATAAATGAGACGTCACTGCCACGACCACCGGCCCCCGTCTCTTTTTTAATACTAGCTCGTGTAGAGTTCGCATCACCTTAACATTCACGTACTAATAAATTAAGTATTCATTGAGTCAAGTGCTTTTAATTAAATATAATATTACAGAAACGGAATATTGTACCTCAATTCAAGTGGAGAATGCGATACGCTTAGGTCCAGGAAAGCACCGCAACGTATTCCCAAACGACAATAGTGGAAATAAATTTCCTATTAATTTACTTAAAATAACTTTGCAAAATGGTGAACAAGTACCTCGCGATTGGCTGGTTTGAAGCGCTAGTAAACAAGCACTATTTTGTTTTCGCTGTAGACTTTTAAATAAAGCACCTATTGCTCATACATCGAATTTAGCTTCGAAGACTGGATATTCAACTCAACAGAAATGGAAAAAATTATTCGAAAAAATTCCAGAGCATCAAAACAGTGTTAATCACAAATTTAATTATATGGAATGGCGAAATTTAGAGAAAAGATTTTCCAAAGCAACAACAGTAAATTCATTACTTGAAAATTGTATTAAGGATCAGGAACGAGAATGGAGACAAATATTACATAGAATTTTGGACGTGACGTTATTTTTAGGAGAAAGAGGTTTGGCATTTCGAGGTAAAACAGAACTGTTAAATGATTCCAAAAACGGTAACTTTTTAGGAATTTTAGAATTAATAAGTAATTATGATTCGGTATTAGAAAAACATTTGGATAAAGTAAAAAAATCTCAACAATCACACAAACGATTACAAGTACATTACTTATCACACGAAAGCCAAAACGAATTTATACAATGCTGTGCAGATATTGTTACAAAAACGATTCTTAAGGAAAGAGAAAAAGCGAAATATTACTCTATAATCGTAGACGCAACTCCCGATTCGGCTCATATTGAGCAAACAGTTTTAGTGTTACGTTATATGCAAGTTAATGATGCAGAAAAGTTTGAAATTAAGGAACGGTTTTTAAAGTTTGTTGACTGTAATCAAAAAACAGGTGAAGCGATTGCTAATTTAATTTTAAGTACACTTGAAAAACATGAAATCTCAATTACCGATTGCCGTGGCCAGGGGTATGATAATGGCGCAAACATGAGTGGTCCTTATAAAGGTGCTCAAAGTTTAATTTTGAAAAAAAAATAGTTTCGCGGTATTTTCTCCTTGTGCTTGCCATTCGCTTAATCTTTGTGTTGTACACGCTGCAGAAGCTTGCATTGAAGCAGTTACATTTTTTGGAACCATTCAAAAATTATATAATATTTTTAGTTCAAGTCCCATGAGATGGAAAATTTTAAAAGAAAGTATCGGTTGTTCCTTACATGGTTTATCTGATACACGTTGGTCTGCAAGAACAGATGCTGTAAAACCATTTGCCAATAACTTAGGAGGATTACGGCAAGCAGTTAAAGAAATTTCAGTTTTTAATTTATCTGCAGAAACTAGATCTGATTTAAATGGCATTCTAAAGTATTTAAACTCTTTTGAGTGTTTGATTTTATCGAATATATGGTTTAAAATATTGGCGGCAATCGACTGCACAAACAAAATTTTGCAAAATGTAAATGCAACTATTGACATTGAAGAAAGCAATATCAATAGTTTGATTTTTGATTTAAAAAATATTAGAGAAAAGTGGAGTGATATTTTGACTGAATGTAAAATTGTTGCAGAAAATTTTAAGATCGATTTTAACACTAATTCGTATGGTAAAAGGCGTAAATTTAGGAAAAGATTTGGAGATGAAATTAACGATGACAATAATAATACAGAAATATCGGGAGAAAATTACTTAAAAACGCAGGTGTTTTACAAAATCTTAGATTTTATTATCGGAAGCTTAACTTGGCGATATCTAGCTTTGAATGAAATTTGTGGTTCGTTCGGGTTTTTGTGGAATTATTTAAAAACTGATGTTGACTCGTTAATACAAAGTAGTAATGATTTATGTAATAAGTATACTTCTGATATTGCCAAAGAAATTTCTGATGAAATAATTCATTTGAAAACCATTCACCAAGCCACATTTGGTGAAAATCAGTTGCTTCCTATAAATTTATTAAATAAAATGAAAGAACTGAGAATAGATGCCGTATTTCCAAATATTTGCATTGCATTGAGAATATTTTGCACAATACCAGTTACTGTGGCTCAAGCGGAACGTTCATTCAGCACATTGGCGAGAGTAAAAAACGTATTAAGGTCAACTATGTGTCAAAATCGGTTAAATAGCTTAGGTACTTTAGCTATAGAAGCCGCTTTAGCGAGGGAACTAGATTTCGAAAATGTGATAAAATATTTTGCAAATAAAAAAGCGCGAAAAGCTTTATTACACTGATTTGTAATGCATAATTAAGTTAAATAAAATAAATACTATAAAATATATTTTGTTATTTACTTTTTTAAACCCAAAATATTTTTTTTTTATGTTTTTCCCTGGGCCCGGTGTTGTCTCTCGCCGGCCCTGTAGATGAGTATCCACAGAAACATAATCAAAACGTATACAAAACGAAATTAAATACATGAAATAAATGAATGAAACATATTTGGATCGTTTTCAAAGGGCTATAAAATTTGAAAAAATCATTAAGTGTGAAATATTTATATTTTTCACTGGTTTAAATAGAATAAACGCTAAAGTAATTTAAAACAATATGACCTGTAAAATAAAATCTACCTCCAGTGTATCACGAAAACTTAAAAAACAAAATTCGTAAAACAAATAATTTTTATGTCCGAAGGTACGAAACCCGAAGCCTGCTGAACTAAGCCGGGAACAAAAATTCGATTTGCCAAAATGTATGTTAAAAATAATGGAATACATTTACCGAATGTAAATGAAGTTGATCAATCTGCAGCCGATGCAGTCTGTGTCCTAAAAATATCATTTCAGAACATGTTGCATTTTGTTAGCTGATCAATTTCAAGAAATATAGTGAGAAAAACAGGTATGTGTTAATATTAAAAATATCCCTAATACACAATTCATGATGAGCTCAACAATGAGTGAAGTTAAATTTCAGGAAACGAATATTATTATTTAGTTCGTATAATTTTTAATCTTTGATCTTAGTTTCGCTGAATTTGCAGATGATGGGTTTCCAGTTGGCTTAATATTTTTGATCGGCCTACTTAAATGACGTATTTTTTTTTTTTGAAAATTATTTTGAAAACAGCTCTCTACCTATGCAAGTACATACCCCCATCTTTACGACCTCCGAAATATTCATAAGCCACACATACCAATGAGACCTGTATTATCAACAATTACGATTCCTGACAGAACACACAATATAAAAAATATAGATGACTTAAAGGGGTTCATAGACAAAATATCACTTAAGCCAAACGATATTCTTATCTCACTAGATATAGAACCATTGTACCATTGTACACAAATGTCGACTATAGTAACCTTGACACCAATAGACAAAGATCTGTTCAACGAAATAGTCATCTTCTGTGTGATGGAATGTAACTAGTACTTCTCATACAATAAAAATTTTCTGCAAACAAAAGTACGATCTAGCGATGGGTAACCCATTCTCAGCAGGTATATTGGCAGAAAGGGCGTTAGATCATATAATTAATGGAGTTCTAACCCTCACCCGCTCAGTATTTACCTGTTGTTGTTTTGCATTAAATAATTTGTGTACAAAAATTTTCTAAATAAGTTCCTCATAGATAAAGGAATATTTTATAATGTTTCAAACAAATATTGCCAAAGGAAATAGAATTTGTCTTTTGTTTATGCATGTTTTAGCCACTTTCTGGATTTTCATCCTGAAACGCACTGTATTTAGCCGGGTAAATACTTCGATGCTATAGAAAATATCATATATAAACGTCAACAAGTTGGAACCGCCATTTCATGGCAGAAAAGTTTCGAATACGTCAAAATTTAGAGCTCAAATATGGCTAATTTAATGCCACTTCCATGAATTTAATGCTCTAGTACTTTTCAAAAAAATCCATGGATAATCCAACTTTATCAAAAGTTAGGACCACCACTAGTGAGAATGGGTTAAATAGTATTGTTCAAATAGTGTGCACGGCATCATATTTTAGGTCTCAATTAGGGCTAATGTAATGCCACTTCCCCGAATTTAATGCTCTAGTACTTCTAAAAAAAATTCATGGATAATCCAACTTTATTAAAACTTAGGACCACCACTACTGAGAATAGGTTAAAGGGTATTATTACAATAGTGTGCACTGCAGGTCTCAGTTAGGGCTAATGTAATTCCACTTCCCAGTATCAACCGTTTCAGTGTTACAAGGTGATTAAGAAATTATGCTTGGTTTTCACAAAACACCCTGTATCTTTAAAAAAAAAGCCCGTGCGGTCACAGTATAAAGCTGAATGTATTCACAACTTCAAGGCCTTTCCAACGACTGCTCAACCAACTGCCCCATACCCTCTTCCCAACGGAGTTATGGTTGTCTAAACTGAAAATTTCAGATTTCCTTGCCCTTTTTTTTTAATTTGACCTCTATTTTTTTTTTTTAGTCATTAATATAACTTTTTTTACAATAACTGTAAACTGCGGACTCTCTTCTTTAATTTTAAAGAGTTATTAGCTCTTAGCATATTCTCAAGGCAATTTTTGTTTGCAAAAAAAAAAAAACCAGATGTCAAATTACAAAAGATGGTAAGAAGATGTAAGACACAGGGTGTTTTGTGAAAATCTAGCATAATTTCTTAATCAACCTGTAAATCCGAAACGGTTGATATGCCCCCCCTCCTCTCCTTCCCATACAATTTTTTGTTTATTTATGTGAGTACTATCACCTCCCGCTATATGGACCGCAATATAGGAAATACCCTGTACGCAGTCATCTCATACGAAAACAATCAAAATGTGCTTATTTTGGACCCGACCATTTCCGATTTGAATGAAAATTTCACAACTTATAAGGAATACCAAAATGGTTCAACTATATTTTCTTGTTTCGTTGTTACCGAAGGATTTTTTTCGTTAATAACAGTATTTTTTTTTTTTCAAAAACAGCATTATTCACCAGCGAAAACTTATATCACTTTGTCTCATTTTGAAGCTAGAGACATTATCTACATTTATGCAAAAACTTGCGATGGTGTTTGACTTGGTTTTTGAGATATAAATTTTCAAAGTCTCTATATACCCAAAGTAACCTACATGGGAGCACTAAACTGGGGGAATGCATTGTTTTTGTTTTTTTATTTTATTGTAAAGCTAGCGGCGTTATCTATCTACGTACTAAAAATTGCGATCGTGTTCTGCTTCATTTTTGAGATGTGAATTTCAAAGCCATCGTATAGCCAAAGTAACCTCTATGGGAGCAAACCACTCCCACCAAAAATTTCGACTAAATATTTTCCGGTGTAAAATTCTTTTTACTACATTTTTTTTCTAAATTTTCAAGCATATCTTTCATCTCCTCCAAAATTCGCTCCGAAGATTTAATTTGCGACCGCCGAAATTTCTGCTTGAAAAATTCATTTCGAAACTTAATTAACCGAATTGTCGATGAATCCATTTTTTATGGATGCACACTTGTTAGAAAATTATTATACAAAATTTCAGGAAGGTCAAATGTCATTTATCTATTTAAAAATAATGAAATCTATAAAAATTTGGTGTGCCCCATTTTTGTCGATCTTTGTAAACTCACGTACATAGCACTCTCAGCAATCTACATATTTCCTTTAGCGTTTGTATTTAATCTGAATAAATTTGGCACTTTCATTCGAATTCTGGGCCAATCCGCAACAACTCCCGCGAAAATTTGCAAATTTGAACATTTTCCAAGGCAATTTTTACTTTCTTCCGTATATCGGCAGGTGGCTCTTTTTTGGAAAGGTCTCATTGAGTACATAACAAAGAATTAGTTACTTTTTTTCACCCCATTATTCGGCCGATTTGGCGTCAAGAACCGTTACATTTGAATTCCAGAATCCATATTTCTGCTAACTGCTGCCACCTCTCGGGACTTTCTTGAACCATACCTTACAAGATATTTTAGGCATATTAATCTTTGGTTTGTCTGCTATTTCAAAATAAGAATACAAAAAAACTGCTAGAGGTCCCCCGTAAAAAAAAAAAACAATGCAGTCCTCTCATTGCAGTGATCCTATACAGGTTACTCTGGGTATACAGTGACTTTGAAAATTCATATATCAAAAACGAAGCCGAACACCATAGCAAGTTTTTGCATATATGTAGATAAGGTTTCTAGCTTAAAAAAAACACTATTATTAACAAACAAAATTTCGTTCAATACTGCTATATTTTGTTATAAACAATTTAAAACATTGAATTGAGCTTCATTTGGCATTTGAATTAGAAAAATCGGTTTCCCCGTTCTCGATTATTTGAAAATGATGTTCCATCGTAAAATCACAAAAATTTCTAACCCCTTAGCGGGGGTGGGGTGTGAAAGGG